>VZRW01009823.1:128383-140517 GCA_013398125.1 Aegotheles bennettii | reverse complement strand
GTGCTGGGAGAAAATACTTCAGCGGAGTGAAGTTTTGGTGCGTGTCAGGAGCAAGTTGGAGCTTCTCGTGTCGCCTAACTTCCCCGCTGGAAGTTTGGGCTCTAAAGTGAACCTTATTCTGCTTCCCTCGCTCGCTCGCTCTCTCTCTCTGGCGGTAACAAATAAGAAAGGGGGGGAGGAGATTGATGTATTTATTTCTGTAAAAGAGTAAACTCACTATTGCAAGAGTTCATCCGCTGCATCCAGGGGTAAACCGGGGCGGAACACTTTTGCTCCTCGCTCTCTCCGAACACAGTTTTGCTCTGCGCGCAGTCCGACTTGCGCGGCTCGGGGGCGAAGGGCACCTCGTCCAGGTTGGGGGGGGCACAGGCAGGGTCCTTCTCCCTGAAAAACCCGCCGGCCCCATAGTCACAGGCGGAGCTGCGGCTGTAGGCTCCGTTGCTTTGCTGGTAGTAAGGAGAGGAGGTATAGCCCTTCTCCTGGACGCCCGTGGCTCCATAGGTGGTGGGGTAGTGCCTCAAAGGATCCGCATAGCCCGAGGGATATAGCGGGATCTGTCCCAGGAAGGGCTCCTGCCCCGCCGCCAGACTCACCGGGAAGGTCGAGTTGACAAAATAAGAACTCATTGGAAGGAGCCTGCCGTCCTTTCCCGGCTTTATGATTTGTTGTGTTTTATAGTCCAAGTGGTTTAGCTATTAGTAGTATATCGGAGATTGGGTTTTAGCTGAAGGGAGATGGCGTGGTGCCAGCGAGGGACACAAGGAAATACAACCATCTGATCATGGGCTGACCAATAGCAGGCGCCTGAGGTTGCAAAATAGCACCCATGAGGAGCTGAGATTGCACCAGGGACCCCAAGAACAAACCATCCACCCCCTTTTCCCTCCCTTTTAAACAACAGAAATGCACCCCCTTAACCAAATATATAATATCTGCCGAAAGAAACATTCCCGGCGCGCTCGGAGCTTCATAAATAAATAAACGTTCCCCCCCCCTCCCCCTTCCCCTCCCCTGGAGCTCAGCGCGGGGGTGTGCGAGAGCCCGTGTGCGCGGATGGCGGTGCGCGCGCCTATATATATTTACACACATATAACGTATACAAATGCCGGCTGTAAGTGAGGGGGAAAAGTTAATTATTCACATTCGGAAAACTTTAACCCCTAGTGTTTGCAAATCGTCCTGAAGAGGCTGTGTACTTTGCTACAGTTAAAGAGAAGCAAAAAAAAAGGGAAAAAAAGTTTTTTTGTGCGTGTGTGTGAACTTTGCAAGGAGGAGATCCCGCCGGGTTGATTAACTTAGGTTTGCTATAGGAGAAGAAATCGGTTTTGACAACTTATTTCGCTTCATGTTTATCTAATTACCATAGATTAGCATCGCCTGTTCAGGAAAGCTACGCTCGCTTGAACCAAACCTTCCCTTTTCATATATTGCATCCTTTTAATTTCTTTTTCTGCAAAAGCTCCGTATTTGGCAGATAAATGAAAAATCGAAGTATTTCCTTTATCTTTTTCTAAATCCCGATCTCCTCCGGAGTCCGGTACCACATTGTGCCCTCTTGCGTTTTTTTGTTAATACCAAATCTATGCCCGACCTTTTATGGCTACGAGGAATCCTTGGGTTACGGTCAAAAGCTGAGTTTATTGATTGTTACCGATCGAGATGGGTTTTTTATAAAGAGAGGAAAGCTGGCGGTGTGATGGGGATGCTGCCTTGGAGGTGCGCAGAGCCCCTGCGGGTTTGCATCCCCCCCCCCCTTTGAGCCCGTCCTCACTGCAAAATACCTATTTTTGCAAAGTTAAAAGGATAATTCTGAGAGTCTCGAGCAATTCCCGGTCACCCTAAAATCTGCGCTTTGCCCTGGGTTTTGCCTCTCTTGGTTTCGTCCGAGATGTGCTCTGGTCTACCTGGTGCATCCCCCCTCAGATCCCCGTTTGCTCAAGGTACAGTTGGAGCTCTGATCGCCGCCTTCCGTTTTTTTTTTCAAATGGGAAAATCAGAGCCATCACGCAGGGGAAAAAAAATACTAAATTAAACTCCGGACCGTCCCCTGGTCATTCGCATTTTCTCAAGGATTTGTTTCCTGTCCGAATTTACAGCCAGCTGTCTGTCGGGTCTTATAAGCGATGAAATGACACGCCTTATAATACACACTCCCCTGTACTTGAATCTGTGAATGTGTGTGCTACAAATCTAGAATTACATATATTACATGGTGACTGTAGAGCTGCCAATGCCGTTCTCTCTGACGGAGCTTTAAGTATCTACGAAACTGGTATCTTATTACGAGCTAATTTATTTTAAACACCGTGTTTACAGCAGCAAAGCCAAGATTGTTTCATGCCACGGCTGCAATGAACATTTCGACTGAAACGTAATCCTTATAATTCAAGGAAATAACATGCAAAGGAAGTAGTTTTCCATCCTCCACCCCCTCGCTGACTGATATCTCTTATATTTGTTCTTGCAGAGTTTCCCTTTGTGTATGGAATGGACCCAAACTTACGTAGATCTGCTTTATTGGTATGCAAGAAAAAAAAAAAAGTGAAATTGAAAGGGAACGATGACTACAGAAGGAAAAAAAAAGAAAAAGGATCGGATGAGAGCCTGAAGTTAACTGCTTCGCAAGAGCCGAACAGCTCATACATTTGATTAGAGAGTTACGCAATATTTGTAGCTCTGCAAAACCAGCGATTATCTGACATGATCAGCTCCGCATGCAAATTTTGGGCTAAGAAATGAGATGTCCTGATAATTCAATGCGTGAGTACATCTGCTGAAAATGTTTGCTCTGATATTTTCTCTCACTTCTTGTGATTGCTCTGCAAATAAATCCCTCGAAATAGTTCGGGAAAAAAAATCCCCCACCCCCCCCTTAAGTTTTACCGCATTAAAATATTGCTCATTTTAGCACCTTCCGGGCTAAAATTGGCTTTTTAAGTAGTTCTACAGTCGACATTTTAAAAGAAAATAAAAACGCACTAATTGAAGCTGGCCGCTTGCTAATTGCTTATTGCTGACATTTTAGATGCGCTGTAGATAAAAAAAAAATAATACGTCTTGCCTCTTGGAAGAAGGATGACCCTGTAGACGGTTATTTGGGGAAGGAAAAAAAGAGGGAAACTTGGTTCCGAATGTGAAAAAAAAACCCCAACCCTATGCCTGTCATAGTTTTCATCTTCCGGAGGGTCAGGCCCGCGGTCTAATTGATTTGCCACCTATAATACATGTAAATACGAGCAGAGGTCTTAAACCGCACTAAATCTCAGAGAACTGAATGTTTAGCACAGAGGTGGGTTCTATTCCCAGTTCAATGGCTTTACAAAGAGGGGGGAAAAAAAGCAAAAGGAAAAAAAATACATTTAAACGTTGGGTTATTAGTGTAGCTGTTTAACAGGCGCTCTCCTGCCTTCCCCTCTGAAGTCCGAAGGTAAATCTGAGACCGATTTTGCAAATATATTTTCTTTGGACGCCTCCAGCGCCAGCCCAGCCGGGAGGGAGGCAGACACAGAGCAACAACGGTTGCAGAAGCGAGCTTAGACAGTAGCCCTTAAATAAGACCGGTCTTTTAGGGCACCGATGGCCACATCTTTACTCAGCCTTCGGCCTCACCTCCTCAAAACCAGGGTTTAGTAAGCAGGAGCAATAAAGCGGGGAAGTTGCAAGAGACACCAGAAGGTGCGATAACACATTTCCCCGGGCTGGGAAGCCGCCTTTCCCCTCCTGACAGACATCACTCAACTGTCAGGGCATAAATAAAGATAAAGAGAAGTATTTACAGTATGTACAACCCCAGCTCCCTGCCCAGGAAGGTCCCACTTTCTGTCGCTTTGCTTTTCTGATCAACAAAAGCCAACCCCAGCAAGCAGAGCCAGGCAGATAGATGAGGGGATTAAAACAACACCCAAATATTTCGAAATGCAAACAGAACAGAGCACTACTTGTGTGAGAGCTGAACTCGCTAAGAACTTGGTAGAAAGTTCAGTGCAGTTGGTTCCAATAAAAAATGAAACTCCTTTTTTTCATATGGAGCTGGAATTCCCGATCCTTCTGAAGTGAGAACACAGCGGGGGTTTCCCTACCGAGGGACTTATTGCAGCCATAAAGTCAAGCCAACACCACGAAAAGACTTGAAAAAAACCCTTGTTCTTGGAGTCAGACATAGAAAGCCATTGGCAGCAGAGAAACCCCCCTTGTAATGCTCCTGCACACCCGAAATCACATTGGAAAAAAAAACCCCGACAGAGCCATGCAGAGCTCCAGGGTTGGAGTATTTAAAACAACGATCCCTGAAGGTGCAAAAAAAATACCCGCTCTCCCCACACATAACCGCCTGAAACTTAATTTCCAGCAATTTAAGTTTAATTTACCTGACTTCCCGTGCAGTGCATAATAACTTTGTTAATGGGATCTTTGAAAAGAAGCAATAATAATCTACCATTGTTCCATTAAAGAGTGCAGCTAATTATTAACAAAAAAAAGAAAAGGGGGGGGGAGGAGGGGAGGGCAGGAGGGAAGAGGCATTGGGGGAGTCAAAATGCATCCAGATCGAAGTATTTCCGCGAAAGCAAGCTGTGGGAAGGGGAAAAGGGGGGCTGCTGGTCAAATAATATTGGGAAAGCGAGGGAGAAGGAGAGGGAAAGCGAGACGGATCATGTAATGGGGAAGGCGAGTGTTGGGGGTGGTAGGAATTACAGCATGGAACAAGTTAATCATGGCTGGTGCTGGTCAAAAGAGAAAAACTTTTTTTTTCTACTCTTTTTTTTTTTTTAACGTAGTCCTTGGGCATCTCACTTTCTTCCAGAAAATGTCCCTAGTCTAGACATAAACAGTTGCCAGGAAACTGTGTGGTAGAAGGAGAAAACGAGAGGGAGAAAGCGAGAGGGAGGGAGGGCGAGAGAGAAACCTTTTAAAATAACAGACACGCATTGTCCCTTCAAAGCCTACAGTAACTTAAAAGTGATTCGTCGTCTGCCTTTGCTCCCTGCTCTTTCCCCAGCAACCACTTCCATTCTGTGTACACGACTTGACATATCTTTTCCAGACCCCACCGAAATGACCACTCCGAGCAATAAATAAATACAAGCTCCTCTGCCTTTTATGATTAGCTGAAATCCCCTTCGCCTCGTACGTCATGATTGCATTGCGTTTTACAACATCTCCGCTCAGCAACCCACCAGGCACCTTCCGGAGATAGATACGAGCCCCTATATGTGCGTGCACCTATAGATTTGTACACACACATACACGCGTGTCAGCACAGGCTGGGGGATCTATAGGTCAACACGCACATATGGGGTGTCCATAGCTCACATGCGAGCGCACATATATGTGCGAGTGCATCCTATATATGTATCCCCAGGCGCTTTGAGGCGACGCCTATAGCTAAACGCACATCTCCCCCTCGCAATTCACAGCGGGGCACCAGGCCTCGAGGGTGAAGCGCGGGGCCGGGCTCTGCCGGGGCTGGAGGGGGGAGCTGCGCTCCTGGGCACCGCCACCCGGCCTGGGAGAGGGGAGGGCAACCGGGGCAGGCTCCCCCCCACCGGGGCACCGGCTGCGGGAGCCCCCCGGGAGCCGCCGGCCGCCGCCGCCGACAGTAGATGGCAGCAGACGGCGGGGAATGGGCGAGTCCCGCGGCGCGGCGGCGGCACCGGGGGGACGGCGCGGCGGGGGGGTGCCCCCCCTTATGCCCTTTTATTTTATTTTCTTAAATAAACAAGCAGGGGAGGATGCCAGGAGGGGAGCCCCGCCGGGAGCAGCGCGGATCCCCCAGCTCCTACACCCCCCCTCCCCCGGGGGTGCACGGAGGTTTCTCGGTCATCCCACCTCGGACAGGGCTGAAACGGTTAAAAAGACCTGCCCGCAGCGAGGTGTGTGGTTTCCACAAGTGGTTGTCCACGCAGGGTGTGAAAGAATCGGCATAAAAATATTCTGGAGCAAGGTTTTAATATTAAAATTTTTATATTTTTTTTTCTTATAAAGAGCAAAAAAACCCGAGCGCAGAGACTTGGGGAAAAGGCAGAGCAGCGTTTGAACCGACTTTCACCCCCCACCCCTCTCGATTTATGAAAAACGTAACATGTTCGGGAAGAAATATCTTTTAAAAAATTACTTTCTGTGCATTATTTCCACGGCTCGCGATCATTTGCTCATGTCCACACAATATTCAGGCACAGCCACTTTAGGTGAGATAAATCGTCACGTCATAAAACGGTTTATGCTTAAGTAATGAATCTCTTCTTACTCCACCTCGCTTCACACACGCAGGCTCTCACATCATCTTATTTAAAAATCACCTCGTAACAGTAGCAATTAGTACGATATTTCAAACCCTCTCCTTGAAATCTTGAAAAACCACATTTAAAATGACGGACAAATATTTTCCTAAACCCGAAGGCCAGCGTTAGGGCATCAGCGAGGGAGAGGAGGGGGAGATTTGCACATAACCTGGTGTGGAAAAGCACCAGCACACCGTGGGGCTAAAATCCAAGCCGGTATTCCGGCCGGGAAAGCCGTAAAGCCCCGTTAACACTGCAGAACGCAATTAAATCGCAACGTCAGCTTCATTTGGGAGTTTCACGAGGGGAAAAAAAAAATACAATGAGAGCGCTGCGCTCTGGGTTGGCTTCATTCTTATTATCTTTTTTTTTCCTCTTTTCTTTTTTTTTTTCTTCCCCTCCACACTTTTCTTTTTTTTTTTTACCTAATTTCCAGAGCCTTATTCCCGAGGACTGCCGCGAACTGCCCTCTCCGAAGAAACCACCCACATAATAATGACCCTGGAGAGCAACGCAAAACCCAACTGGATTCCACACAAACTTCGCCAAATTACTGGGCTCGCCTGAAGACAGGCAAACTGGCAAGAGATTCTGCGAGGGGGGGGGGAATAAAACACGACAACTACCCACAAAGGGATTTGGTATTTTTTTAAAGGCACCGACAAAAGCCTCCATCATCGAGCTACTGCAAAATCCTTCATTCCAAGTCTACTATCTCCAGGTGACCTTACAGGCTTTACTTTTCCTTCTCATTCCGTTATTTTATAATCCTTTCTCTTTCTTATTTTGTTCCTCTGTTTCTTTCCTCACTCTTTTTCTTTCTCTCTTTCTTATATTTTGTTCTATTTTCTTTATTTCTTTATTTCCTTCCCTCAATTTCCTTCTTTACCTTTTTTCCATTCTTCTTTCTCTCCCCATTTCTCTCTTTTTTCTCACCTTTACCCTCCAATTTTTCGGGGAAATTGTCACTTAAACAGATTTCCACCACCCCTGATTTCTTCCAGTGCCTCCCTTCTTCATCACCCCTCCGTTTTCTTCCTATTTCCCCCCCTGGCTAGAAGGGAGAGGGAGATGGGGAATGGAATAGAAAAGGCAGCTTGACAAATGCATTTTCTCAAAGAAAAAAAATCAAATCAAGAGAAACAGATATTATTCCCTTACCTTTTGACGTCCATTTCTGTGGTATAAGTAAAATATACAGGGAGAGAGAGACAGCGTTTGCTTATCTGTTAGCTGACAAATATTGTCCCAACCTGATAGCCGTCGATTGCCTCTCTGACTTGTGAGAGCTTCTTGCATTTCTGTCATTTGCATAGAAAATGGAGTAACTTCCCTCTTTGAAAAATGATAGCCTCCACTCCGTCCAGAATCTCCTCTGCCCCTCCATTACTACTGAGATTCCAAATCAGCAGGCAAATTAAAAAAAAATAATAATAATAATTAAAAAAAAATAATCATATAACTCTTTTGCTATGTGTGTGTGCAGAGGTAGGCGCCTATATGTGCATGTAGATGTGTGTATAGGCTTCCCCCCCTCCCCTCTCCCCTGTTTTAGCCCTATCGAGCTTATACACAAAAGTAAAAAAATGTAAAGAGGCGAGAGCCCTATAGAGGACACTGATCCGACCCAAGGTGCAGCGGACAGAAGAATGGTGCAATATAACCACATGGGAAATAATAAAAAGTTCATGTTCACGGTTAGCAGTCCACATGACCGGCTCTGGCCAATCCCAGAACCCAGCCACTCATAAAGTTCTATCACAAAGTTGTAAATTTTCATAAAACAACAAGGAATTTATTGCATTTCTTCATGACCGGTTTAACAGCAGTCTTTTTCTTAGCCGCCATCTTTTTTTTAAAACAAAAATAAAAGAATATGAAAGGGGGTTCAGGGATTTTTTGTTTCCCCTCGCCTTGGTTGCGTGTGGGGGGGTGTTGGACAGAAATAATCAAATAACCCCCCACACGTTAAGCTTGAACAATAATAGTGTGTGTCCCCCCCTCAGAATAAAGAGTTTGGGATTGGGTTTGGCTTTTAAATGGGGAAAGGCACAGTAAAACAGTGGGGTTCGAGTGGGATTTTTGATGTCTTTTATTTTCTTTTTTTACGCAATTGGGATCCTTTCTGCTGCAAGGGGCAATTAGCAGATTTCAGGGGAAGGAAAAAAAGAAGCAAATAAAGGCAATAAACGCGTGGCCGGTGTGCCCATGCCCTGGCCAGCGCCGAGCCGGCGCGGGGTTCGTGTCTGCCGGGCTCCCCACGGCCAAACCCCCCCAAGGAGCCGTGGGGACACCGCTATAGCGCGTGGGGGGGGGGTGCTTCGGCAANGGGCCCCCCCGCCGGTAAACCACTGCCCTGGCTTTAGCGTTATTAAAGCGTCGGTGTGACTCGCTTTGCCTTTTTTTCATGGAATCCTCCTCAATTCCTTTTTGCCCCCCGTCCGCAGAGGTCCGTGCCGGGGGGGGGTGGGGAGGAGGGGGGGCAACCAGCCGGACCACTGCGGTCCAGGAGCAGGGGAGATGGGGAAATTTCTGGAACCTCTGCTTTTTTCCCCCCCATTCCCGCTATGCACGAAGCGCTCCTGCAGAACGATTGCACCAAGGGATTCCAACAAGGAAAAAGGAAGATTTTCCTCTCCTTTTCCTTCTCTTCAAGTGGGAATTTCAGTGTGCAGAAGCCGCAAGAGGTGCTACCTTTAATGCTGGGCTCCCCATAATTAGTACCCGCAGTTTCTACCTCAAATCTGGGTTATAGGCGTGGGCGCGCAGATGCTTGACGTGGCATTTTATTTTCGCTAAAACCCGCTAAAGGGTGGGTGCCCTTCGCGTCTCCACTCAGGACATGAAGTCATCTATGGTGGTGGGTGGCGAAAAGGCAGGGAGATAGGGAGGGAAGGAAGGGGAGAAGGTGGAAAGCTGCCATCGCCAACTCCTTCCAAAGCTGGTTGCGCTTTTTTTCCCTCTCCCCGTGCATCTTGCGCAACGCATTTGTGGAGTAAATTAAGCGGAGGCTCCGCGGGAGGAATCCGCGGCTTTACTGCGCAGCCTGGCAATGTAAATAAACAAGCAGGGGCGGGAGGGGCCGAGGGCGGCGGAGGATGCTCCCCCGCGCAAGTGCTTAAATTTACTCGCCTTTTGTTTTGCATTGTTGATTTTTCCTGCGTTTAATTGCTTTAATTTATTTTATGCGTGCTTTGATGCTAAACATTATTTGGTGCTAATGAAAGAGTTCCAGTCCGCAGTAAAGTAATTGAAGGGCGGAGGAAGATCTAAAAAAAAATTAATAAAATAAATAAATACTAACGGCACGGCAAAATTGATCGGATTTCTGCAAATTAGTTACAAGAAGAAGGGAAATAAAACAAGGGGCGGAAAGACTATTTGGGCTGATTATGGCTTCGTTACATTCCTCCTTTAGGCTTTTACCTACTTCAGTAATAGCCCCAGCGCAATCACAGAGGGAGAGAGAAAGGAGAGCAGCCCGCATTGCAAGAGCCCCGAATATCGAGGATATCTCGGTAGATTCGCCAAATCTATTGGAAAGGTACTAAAATTTTGACGCCAGTGGCTGTCATAAAAAAAAAAAAGAAAGAAGTCCAGGGTGATAGATCGGGGCATATATTAATCTAAAAGGATCTTTTAATATATTTATTTTACATGGGAAAAAGCAATTCCAAAAGCCCGTGTGTTATTTTTAATAAGAGAAAGGGAAGAAAGCAAACGCGATGGTAGATTATTGGAGATTTCCTTTTTATTTCGAAGAATAATAATCACAGACGAGGGACAAAAAAAAAAAAAAAAAAAAACGCGTCCCCATTAAATAATTTGCTACTTTGATATACAACATTTTACGTAGCACAATATTAATTCCTCGTCTTTTTTTTTTTTTCGTAGAGACTTGGACAAGGAAGAAATCGAGGTAAAAATATACACAGACAAAAGAGCATAGCAAGGAGAAAAGAACCGCAAAGGTTACAGGGAGAACGCGTAATAATAATTCATATTATGTACAGGACTATATATGCTAAGTATAATTTGCATTCAGACTTTCAGGTCACATTTTCTAAATTAAAGGTGCTAAACACGACCACGTTACTTCATACCAAAAAGTACACAGTGAAGTACAAACGGAGATTTACAAATTACTTGTACTATAGGAAGACTCACATAGAAAAATGTGTCTATTCTGACTCTAAAGCCACATTTAATAGGTAGATAGTCATTCTATTGTACAAAAAAAAAAAGACTTTAATATAGGTAGTATTTTTTTCAGTGTCAGGAAACACAATGTATCATTCCTAGGGTTTTTAATTATTTATGCACTTATCATTTCTCTATTTTAATATATAGTCTTTTTCTGTGTTTTTTTCCCCCTTTTCTTCTCGCGTGGGTTTCCACGTTCCCTGCATCCACCGCTCGCCCCTTTCATTCCTCCTCGTCGTCCTCCGCGTCTGGTTTTTCCTGGCTGTTGGAGCCGGAGCAGGCAGTTTTATTTTCTTTTTTCCACTTCATGCGCCTGTTCTGGAACCAGATTTTGATCTGTCTCTCCGTGAGACACAAGGCGTGGGCGATCTCGATGCGTCTCCTCCTCGTCAGGTAGCGGTTGTAGTGGAACTCCTTCTCCAGCTCCAGGGTCTGGTACCTGGTGTAGGTCTGGCGGCCGCGTTTTCTGTCGGTGCCTGAGAAATAAACGCAGATTTAGATTACCTGAGGGTCTGGGGGAGATGTTTTAGAGGCTGCTGGTTTGATTAGAGCTCTTGCTTTTGTCTTTGGGTGCGGCCTAGCAAGCACCCATCCACTGCAGCCCCACGGGGGGACAAAACCCTCGGAGGATTTGTACCAACTGGGACAGCCCTTCTTTTTATTTGCAACATCAACTCCTTCCGCTCGAGGCTTTCCCCACCTCATCTTCCCTATCCTCAGCCCCCAGACCACTCTGGCTTGAAATTACCTTCACCTAGGAAAAGCCTGCTGTGCTTTTCCTCTTGTGCCCGTGCGTGTCCCCGAGCGATCAACAAACTTCAGAAAGTTTCCTGACCTTGTAGCAGCGCTCAGACTCCGAGCTGCTGCTGTAATTTTCATTTAGACACCAGAAATCTCGGGTGGTTGGGGAACAAACACAGAAAGACTGTTGAGCAGAGAGAGAGAGAGGCATCTGGTACCTACGCAAATCCAACTATTTGTCCTCTCTTAAAGCTGTCATCAGGGCGCCTGCTTGGAAGGTGTATGATGGTCTTAAATATTTCAGGGGGTATTTTGGGCACAGCAGTGATTCTGGGGCTAACGGGGGGAGCTGCTACCCTCAGGCTACTCTTGCGGGGGGTGTGGGCAGATGAGAAGCACCTCAACACTTAGTCCAGGCTCCCCACCACCCTTCAGCTGCCTGCGAGTGGGGTTTGGAAAGGGCCCAGCTCCGAATGCTCCCCTCCACCCGACATTTCCTGCAGTCTGATTGGAAATAATTCTACAATATGGTGTTTGTGATCCTGACTCTATTTCCTATGTAAATGCTATGTATGTCTATAGTATAATGTATTCTTTCCCAGAGCAATGGAGATGGCAAACAGCAGCGCTCGGCCTCTCCTCCACACATTCCACCGGACTCCTTCTTCCCTTCTCTCCCCCCCACCTCTCTTTCTTTTTAAAAGAAGAAAAGATCCAGTCATTAAAAAGAGAAAAAAGCAAAATAGCCAGGCTAGCTGTAAAGTAAAAATGTGCAGGTCCTGGAATGTGGGTTGTAAAATCCGCTGAGGGGAGAGCCATAAACTGCTGCTGAATAGGGATGACAACTCTATCTCTGCCCGCTGATGAAATTCCACAAGCGCGATCGCACAGTGGGCATGAGGCACCGGGGGG
>VZRW01009823.1:103959-114952 GCA_013398125.1 Aegotheles bennettii | reverse complement strand
GAAGCGGGTGGCAATGGGAAAACATGCCGGGAGCGAAAAAAACCTCAAAACAACACAAAACAAAAAAACCCACCCCAACAAAACCCTACCGACATTCAAGTATTAAAAGCATCTCAGCGAACAGGAGAGGGAAGAAATACACACAGGCTAGGGTTGGCACTTTATCTCTGCAACAGCCTACTGCTTCAGGAAAAGTCAATTCACAATAAATTATAAATACGCTAGCACTAAGAACACAACCTTCCCCTCCCTTATAGCTCTACCAAGGTAGTTTTTTAACTAGAAAATTCCATTCTTCCTCTCCTCTAAAAGTTTGGAATAAGTTGGCAGGGGTTCTTCCGCCCCTTTTTCTCCTAAATAATTTACAATGCGGCTCTGAGAGTGCCCCACACACACTCTCTCGACTCCCTCCCCGTCTTTTCTCCTCTTCCAAGTGACCCAGTATAAAACTACCAGATGAGGAGGTTTGCCTGTAAAGATCCTACTAAACTTTCAGGTCAAAGTCACATATCTGCCATGGCACGATACAAACAAAAATGCTGTATAATAAAACAAAATTTTTAAAAAATAATAAAAGAAAGAAAGAAAAGGGGGAAAGGGGGGAGATAAAAAAAAAAAGCAACCCAGCGCGGTTGGGAGTTGGGCTGTCATTAACCGACTGCCCTGGTATAAAGTTGGCGAATTGAAAATGATTTGTTGGGTGCAATTAAACTCAAGTCTTACGAATGTGTCTGTCTTGCAGTAGTTTAATTAAATCGTCTGGTTCCTTGGCCACCTCAACGTGTGAGTGTGTGTGTGTGAGGGTCTGTGTGTTGTGAATGTTATAGAGAATCATTGTCCTTACGTGGATAAAGAAAGACAGCGAGGTTTGGTGGGGGCTTGGGCCAGGGTTGTTCGTGGCCAGTTGTGTTTGCCGTCTTGTTTTCCATGGAGAAAATGCAAGCAGAGAAAGCTGCTGCTCAGACAGGAGCCTGTGTCTATGTTACACTGCAGGGAGAAGAAAAGAGAAAGGAAAAAAAATAGAGAAAGAAAACAAGAGAACAGAAACAAAACCCAGCATGTGTCCCCAAAAAGGAGCTGCAGTTTTGGCTAAGTTGCCTCCTATGTGGCAATACTAAGAAGATAAAATAGAATAATAAGCAACATCTCGCATGCAAAGGTGGAGATGGGAAACGGGAAGGTTTCCCCCTCGTGTTTGGGGGATTTGGCAGCACTACAGTGGGGGTGCTCGGCCGCGGAGGCTGGGAGCTGGGGNGGGGGGGGGGAAGAGGGGGATGCTGCTTTTCTGGTTTTTTTCATTCTTTGCCCTGTTCCTTGTTCATTTTCTTCATTTTCATCCTTCGGTTCTGAAACCAGATTTTGACTTGTCTCTCACTCAGGTTGAGGAGTCTGGCCACTTCGTGTCTACGGTCCCTCGTCAGGTACATATTGAATAAAAACTCCTTCTCTAGTTCCAGGGTCTGGTATTTGGTGTAAGGGCATCGTTTTTTCCTGGAGGAACGGGCGTGCAGCCAGCTGGCAGCTGGGTTGGCTGAAAGAAAAGCAGCGAGATCAATACGATGCAGCTTGAGTGTTTCTCAGAAGGTTTTAATCATGCCATCAAATATTAAGATTATACATACGCATATGCACGCCCGGGTGAAAAATGCTCCCTGCCACGGGAGAGAGCACCAGAGGCCGCATGAAAATCGTAGGGATGAAGGGGGGGACGACCCGATCCCCAAATACCACCGCGCACGCACCCCGAACCTCCCGAGTGGGGATGCTGGGGCCAGAGGACACGCGGGGGGCAGTGTCTGAGCACACACATGTCCCTGTGCACACCCGTGTCTCCATGCACACCCGTGACCCCACGCACACCCGTGTCTGTGCTCACACGGATGTTTGGGTGCACACGTGCCACTGGCAGAGCTCCCCCCACTTTTCCCCAGGTCCAGGTAAACACCCACATGCACTTGCGGATTTGCATAACGCCCATCTGCACGTTATACACAAAGAAATCAATGCAAAAATTACATATTTTATACTTTTTTTCAGACGTTTTTTGCCACATAACTCCAGATTCGCTCCTATAGACACGCGGTGCAGGAAAGGAGCAGAGAGAGGAGGTCTGGAGAAGCCTTTCATAAATCCTGCCTATTTTTTTTTGCTATGTGGCAAGAAAAGCTCTCGATACAATAAACATCCTCTGAGGGCTGGATGGACTCTGCTGCCGGAGATCTGGACAGTGTTACCCAGAGACATGGATGTTTGCAGGGCTGCAAATGCAGCCAAAAATAAATAACAGGCTGCCCGTCACCCTCGCGTGTGGGAGAAGTTACGTGGGAATCTTTTGGAAAAGACATTTCGGGGATTAGGCTATTCGAGGGGGGGGGGGACAACAATTTTGGGAGCAGAATCCACCCCCCAGACAGACAGTGGTGAAGGTCGCACCCAAAGGTGAAGTGGGTTTAGGGTAAATAATAGAGCATTTACTAATCACATGCAAATATTAGCTGACCGTTGGGTAACTGAGAGGCAGGAAAGAGTAAAACGAAGGGTTATAGACAGACCACGTATTTTTATTTTATTTCCTTTGCCTCCTCTGAAATTATGACTGAAGCCATAAACCTTTACACCAATTAAATGGACCATTATAAATATATACATACACACACACGCGCGCCATCAGAACGTTTCCTCTACGTAAAATGAAATATATTGAATATTTTTAAAAAATAATCCGGTTAATCTTCCCCTGTAAGTACTGCCTCTTACAAATTTGCACGGCTATTTCCTTAATGTAATTGACTTGATCTAATATGCAGAATTAAATATTAAAGAGGAAGAAAGCTGTTAATAATTGATACTGTTAATCCTGCTACCCATCTTTTAATGGCAATGGAGGGCTCTGCTTCATAACAGATTTTTATTCGGTTTGGGTTTATTTTTTGGTCATATCTTGGATCGTTAAAATGTAAGAGATTTTAAACGCCAATGTTGTTTTATCTATTCGCTATAGACAAATCCCTAAACAGGAAAGGGAATGGGAAGCGGTTCTGGCACAACTTTTCTGTAAAATCCAGCAAATAAATTAACAGATCCCGGTGCCATACACAGGGCGGAGATTCATTATTGCGAAATACTTTCAAAAATTGAAAGAGTCAGGGAAATTGGTGGGAGTACTTTCTGCAAAACAGCTCCGTCTTCCAGCCCTGGCAGGCTCTCAACATCAGCCCAAATTAAACTATTATTTAAAACAAAATATGCGTCGTAACCACATGCCATAGAAACCACACAGCATCCTCCTAGCGCGGGTCCCTGTACTTACTTATAACTTAATAACATTTTCTTGGACAGGATTTTTATATATTCAATTTCAGGGACATTGAGCACAGAACCTGGATATTTAATTCTCTCAAATCATTCACCTCACGGTTGCAGTTTGTTCTGGATCTCTGCCCAGTACAATAGACCAGGAGTTTCTTTTTGTGTGTGTGTGTGAGTGTGTGTGTGCCCGTGTGGCTGCGTGCGAGTTAAATGATAGGAAAAGGGGGGAAAAAAATGTCACCGTAACATCCTGCACACGGAGGGGAGGAAATGATGAGGCGCGAGAATATACTGTATTTTTAATCGTATGGTGGCAATGGCAATCTCTGCTGCTGCTCCACGTTGAGGGGTGGAGGGAAAAGAAGTTAATTCAAGGGGAAAAAGAATGACTCTGTCAGTGCGTCCTGCACAGACTCGGAGGAGTTCTGCCCTCGGCGGGGGCTGCTCCTCTGCCAGCATGGAAAAGTTCGGCTTTCACTGCAAAATATTTACCGTGAGGGTGAAGCCAAGTTTCTCCCTGTGCCTCCTGCTCGGGCTCCGGTTTACCTTTCAGATGGAAACCAGGTACCAACCGGGTGGGCACGAGGTGGAGATACCCATTCTTTCTTACTCAAACGCCATTGCATCATCATCATCATTATTATTAATAATAATAAAATAATATTTTTATTAGTATTATTAATAGCATTATTGACAGTATTACTAAATATTTTCAAGGAGAATGATTTTTTTTCTATATTTTAGGGTAAAAAAGACAAGCTAGCTCGCGGAAAAAGCACAAGCTGAAGTTTAGCTGTTTCCCCAACCTGGCTACATTACAAATAAAAGCTAATTAAGTTGGAAGCACCCCCCTTCCCTCCTTTTTTTTTTCTTTTTAATTAGGAAGGAGCGTGGCTTTGGAATATTCATACCCTGAGCAGTTGCATTTAATAAACAATTAAAAAAAACACAAATAAACAAACAAAGACGAGGAATAATGAAAAAACACCCCACGAAGAGCCCGAGAGGAGCTGAGGAGGGGAGCGAGCCCTGTCCCCGCATCCACCGGGGTTCACCGGAGCAGCAGGCACGGAAAAGCCCCCGCTGCTGTTTACTTCCCCCACGTGAACCTTTCCTCCACAATTTCTCCTCTTTTCCCCTTCTCCTCCTTCTCCCCCCACCGCGGCCCTCCGCTCCCCTTCCCCTACCTTCCTCCCCGACATTCCCTGGCTCCCCCCGTCCCTTCCCGTCCCCACCGCCGGCACCCGCGCAGATTTACTCCCGCTTACTAAAGTGGTCTCTGCTGCCGGAGCCAGCGCTCTGTAGGAAAGAGAATGGCTCGCTCCGGCTTTTGTCCGCTCTGGACTCTGTTTAAGCCCAGAGACGACGCTCATTTTTATTTTTATTTTTATTTACCGGCAGAGACAATGCCACCCCTCTCCCCTCCCCACCTCTCCCCTTAGGTTGGCATCAGCCAGCTGAGACTTTTCTTTAAGCCCTGATTTTAAACTTTACACAGCATTGTCCCCTTTTATTGCACCTCCTCCAGCTTTTATACTGTTTACTTCCTCACTTTTATAACTTACTTTGATCTGTCCTGTCTTTGTCTTCGCTTCCTTCACAAACTTTATTGTCCTCGAAGCTGGGCCTTTGATTGGAAACGATCCCTTCCCTTGCAGCAGAAGTTTCTAAATTGTACTCCTGTGTTCCCTGTTTATGGACATCCCCGGGACGGCCCAGCAGCGGCTCTGCCTTAACAGATCCCTGCCCGGGGAGGTTCTCTGCTCTGGGTACTGGATCCAGCCAGCTCCGTAGATACCTGCTATCAGATGGGACGCTTTGATGTTGAATATATGGATGGTAGACGGCAGGAAGGGTACCAGAAGAATGTGGATTCAAAGGAGTCCAGGAGGCGCTGAAAACTGGAGGTTTTGGCTGAAAACTACAGGAGGGGAATTCTAGATGCTCATTGTGCCCAGCTTGCCTGGAACTTGTATATTGCCCAGATGAAAATTTAGCTGAAGGCGAGTCTTCACTTTCATGACTTATAATAGAGTCGACATAATAATTGCTAAGAGTCCCAGAAATGGACATTCTCAGACATCATACAAAGCACGGTTCAATGAAGGGAAAAAAATATATAGGACAGATCTAGATTTGTACTCTACCCCCTTCTCCAACTTCCCAGCCAACAAAGTACAGTTGGGCTGCTGTGTTGTGAGCTCCCAGCAAAATGATTGGTCAAACTTTTTTCGTGTGCCTGATAAAGCGTCAGTCTCGGCGTAAATCAATCGAAGCCGAGGGGGCTGCGCTGCGCTGTCATCCGCCCTTGCATTCCATATCAAGGATGGATTGTTTTATGTTTATGCAATGTTGCAAAACGTCAGGAGTTTCGAAAAGCCACCAAACGGGCAGAGCTGGGGCTAATATCCCTTCCTAGATTTGCTCCTGAACCATCATGGGGGAACAGAGATAAAAGCTATTCTTTGCCACTCGGGCTCCAGAGTACGATAGCAAAAAAGCCCAGAGAATAAGTACAAACCAACCCTCACCCCCGCCGTGATTTGATATACATACATATATGTGCGTGCATTACAGGCATATATACATAAATGCACACATATGTGCCCTTTTTGTAAAGAAAAAGGCGGATCTAGGTAGCAAGAGCGGTGGGGAGAGTGCTATAAATAATTAACCAGCTGCGATGGGAAAATGAATGGTTAACATAGTAAAATAATGCGGGTAAATATGAAATTTAAAATGTCACTGGAGTGGACGTGGCATTGCAGCTCTGACCAGCAAGCGGCCGAGCCGCAAGCCCCGTGTACACCCCAAGCCTGCCTTAGACTTTAGGCTTATATATATAAAAACCTACAAAACATTTTTGCATATGAACGCATGTCTGCATATTTCTCGGTGTAATCTCAGGGTCGCTTCGCTGGGGCTAAAATACTTTCCCACATTGCTGAAATCAGAAGCCTTCATTTAACTTTACAAGGCTAGTAAAATACAGCGCGCCACTGATCCGGCTTTGTTACAGAATGCCTTAAACTTGTGATGGTTAAATAGTTTAATAAAACTTACATTAGCTTTCTTTGATTTTTATAGCCTTGAATTTATTGCCTGTGGAAAAGAAAGGGGGCAAAAAAAAGGAATCCCTCCCGTTTTCAGGCACCGTGCCCCCCCTCACACCTCACATGTACGTGCCCACGGTGTGCGTGTCAAACACCTCCCCCCCCACCCCAGTTTGCATTTTCCGTGTGTTTTCGAAACCCCAATTTCGGGATATTTTCCTTCCCCCGAAGCAGATGATTGACACGGGCTTGGAGCTCGGTGCGGCTCCCAGCCCCAATGATGCGGGGTAACGGGGTCACTTTTCCCAAGTTATGATGATAAATCCCTTTATTGCAAGATGCTGCGATGGCGTCGTAAATGTTGGTTAAGGAAAAGGTGCTCTCCATGATTACGGCAAAAGTGTTTCTCTGGACTTCAGCTGTAACAGTCCAGATCAATTTGCCTCCTTTAATCTATTACCCCCTCTCTTCTCCCTCTCACCCCAACAGTGAAGGATATTTAAAGTGAAGGGCAAAGAGATTTCTAGGAATGATAAATCATAGCGAATCCTTTCTGAAGTGTATAGTGGTGGAAGTGTATATTAACATGCTAATAATAACATTGAGGGGTGCTAATAGCCGCCTGGAATGAAGGGAAAATGTATTTCGCATTTCTCTCTGTATGAAAGTGCGTGTGTGTCCATATGTCCGTGCCTACACAAACGGACGTGGGAAATTGCTATCGGAGGTGTTTTGTTGATGGTGGAAGGTTATGAAGGCGCTTAAAAACCTACACCCAAAGCCTTCGATTTTTCCCTTATTCCTAATAAGCGGTGCTTTTCCGTGAGCATCTGCCCCCAGCCTGATGGAGGGACACGTTTCCCCGTGTCCAGGATCAGAGCTCCTCTAAAACAGACGCTATTAGGAAGCGGTCCATTTCAATTTTAAATAAATATCTAAATAAATAAATAAACGAGGGAGTCGAGATGATGGTCAAGGAGAGCCGGGGTTTAATGCCGGAGATCCGATACATTTTTAATTTTTGCATCCATCAGGGTAGCAAGAGCCCCCCAGCCAGCTCAAATCCCTCCCTGTGTTAGAAAAGCAGCTTCAGTCTGCAGGCTCCAGCCAAGGTGAGGTTTGAGGAGAGATTGGGGAGCCCTCTCCAGCCCCCTCTTCTAAGATCTTGCCAAGCCAGCCGTGGGCAAATGTCACCAGGTGAGTACTCCCCACCTCCCTCCAAACTCTCCTCTCCTTTCCAGGGGGGTTAATCCAAAGTAACTCCACTTCACCACTTTTGCGTTTAAACCGGTGAAGGCAGAGAAATCCCCTACGAGTGAGCAACGTGGGGCAGGATTGCTGCTCTCTCTACTGCATCTTACACGAACAGGGAAACGAGGAATTCTTGCTTTTTTCAACTTTTCACATTTCTATCTCCCTTTTTTCCTCCTTCTTTTAACTTCCTTAAGGGATGGGGAGGTTTGTGAAATGAAAAGACCCTGTGTCACCAGGCGTGAAATACGAGCTGGTTGCTCACATTGTCATATTTCTGGGCTTTATTGCCTTTCAGAAATGATTTTTAAAAATCAGACTATTTCACCAGAGATTCGGAGGGACTCTGCAAATGTTATGAGAGCCTGGGAAAGGAGAGGGCTGATTTAAGTGTGTTGTGGAGATTAAACTCACTTGGCGCATGGAAATATGTTTATACAACTGATGGATAAACAGCCGTGTTGGTAGCAGGGTGTTGAATAAGTCTAGATGAAATTATTGAACGTTAATTGAAGCAAAACACCTGTTCTCTGTTTGTTAGATAGATTGGCCGTGTCTTACCTGTAATAAATATATTCTTGGAAAAAATCCTGGTGCGCCTCCTATAAATAATGATGAACTATGTCAGCATGTGAGTATATAATTTTCTGTAGTATATAAATTTAAACTAAGAAGACTCTTAGGAGTGTGGCTGTGAGGCAGAAGCCAAGGGGTTTCAGATCCCTAGTGAATGGAAACCTCACAAGAAGATCTGCAAAATCCATTTGCTTTTGCTCCTCTGGAGGCTTCAGTTTGTTCAGTAGTTTATTTTTTATACATATCCCCATAGCTCATCTCTTTGTAGCCTTTTCTGAGAGGGGCTTAAGGCAAACTACAGCTTCATCCCAGGTCTGCCCACTTGGAAAGACCATGTAGTGCAGTGCTGTCTGCTCGGCTGACACTGTATAGGCGTTTATATTTTCGAGCCCCAAATAGAGCCCATCAGTAATTACATGAAAAGCTCTTCTGTTTGGAAAAAATGTCTTGGAGAAGGAAAAGTCAAGGAGAAAGTGACCTCGAAGCAGAGTCTCAAAGTCTAGAAGGATGAATCTTTGGGAGAGAGGAGGCAGGATGTGCGAGCTTTGCTGGGCTCGCAAACTGGATTAATTTTAGATATGTGATTGTTGTGAGTTGGTAAAGGGAAGTGGAACTGGAAATAGTTATTAAAAAACCAACAAGTCCGAAGTGGAAACTTTTTCCTGCTTTCAGAATCCGCGCCAAATGTATTAGACTGTATGGAAAAATTCGGAGTATGGTCAGCTTGCAATGGAAAGCCAGAGTCTTCTGAACTCAGATACTGTTTATAAAACATCTTTATTGTTTGTGGAAGGAAGGAATGATTTCCAAATACTGCTTTGAAACACACAGCTGCCAAAATCCATCCTTAACAAACAGCTCTTTGGGTTGGCATTTCTAAGCTGAAAACAACCAAATATTAAATATTTTCAAAATGTGCAGATTTTAAGTCTGTGCAATTGCCACCTTTTACTGATTTATAAGTTTTGGCATAAGAAATAAAATAGAACGGATGAACTATTTCTTACCGGAAACAAATTTAACCACTTTTTAAAGACAGTTGTTATAATTTATTAGAAGTGGCATCTTCTTCCAGCTGATTTTGCCTCTTTCTCACTGATATGGAGAAGGTGGAGGAGACCTGGGGGTGCGGATCTTCCCCCCGTCCTGATGCACGGACAGGGCAGGACGGAGGGAGGTTTCACCAGGATCTTTACCCCCAGAGGCCGACACGGCGCCGGGTGTAACCTGCACTACTTTAGGCGTATTTACTTCTTCAGTTTAGGTTTGGAAGCCTATAAGGATAAGTTAAGAGAGGATAAAAGCTGAGAGTGAACTTCATGGCTATGGAGAATCTGGAGACCAGATTCTGAGATAACCCAGCCTTCAAAGGGCTGCGCGTTTATTTTAGGCGATATAAAACATTCCGGAATTATAATAATAATCACAATAATAGTGATAATCACATAACAACTAGCGA
The DNA here is from genome assembly GCA_013398125.1 of Aegotheles bennettii. NCBI lineage: Eukaryota > Metazoa > Chordata > Aves > Caprimulgiformes > Aegothelidae > Aegotheles > Aegotheles bennettii. The sequence goes on along the minus strand of VZRW01009823.1, from coordinate 105,304 downwards.
ATAATCTTTTTTCTTTTCTCTTCTTTTTTAAGAGGCAGGAAACCGAAATAAAACCTCAACATAAAGCAAACAGAATTTATGCGTGATACATTAGGCGGGTCTAAGGGGTTATGAAAGAAACTTCAGTCGCGGACCCCTCCAAACGCACGAAAGCACAACAAAAAAATCCCTCCTGAAGAGTAAAACCTTTTTTTAAAAAAGTGAAATAAGTTTTTGTAGCCTAGAAGCCGAAGGATCTACCTTTGCCATTTCCTGTGCTAACTCTCAGTTTGAATGCTGCCGTCTGTTAAAAATCCGTAAGTGGTGAGGAGGGAAGGAGGGGGGGGGGAATTCCTTGTCTGAAGAGAAGCAAAAACAAGTTACACATGTGGGCAATTTTCCAAGGACCGAAAGTGTACTCTGGCTAAAAACCCCAATTCCAAATGAGGTTTGTAATCTCAGCAGTTAATAAAGCATTTCGATCCCTGTAAAGTGAAAGCGTATGTGCATCTGAAAAGGGAAGCTGGAAGGAGAGAAAGTTAAAATAAAGTTTGATTGTTGTTCGGGAACCCACATTCTGGCTACTAGACTAATTCTCCCCCCTCCCCTCGCCTCCTTCCTTGAAATAATATTCGACTCTCATGGAATAGCTGCCTGGCTCCTGCTGCCGCAGACTTTACACCCCGGGAGCTGCGGATGCAACTGCTGCGGATTCTCCTGGTTCTGCTTTGGGGTCACCACGATAGAACTGGGGTGTCGTGACTCCCGCCCCCCAAAAAAATCGTCCAAATCGCATTAGTCTGGGAGGAAGGGAAGTAACAGCCCGTGGTGGTGAGAAATCTGTCGCTCCCACTCAAGGCAGGGGAAGAGGGTGGGAAAACACAAGCACAGGTACAAGAATTAAGTTGCGACGGAATTGTTTCCATTAAAACTGGAGCATGAGCCCCAGTAAAATAAAATGGGAGTTTTTCTTTCAGACAAGCTCTTTTCACAACACTTTTGAGTGTAATTAAAACTATTCCCGGGTCAGGGCAATATCAGACAGACTGTACCTTGGCAGGGAAGTAACTGGGGGGAAATTTGTTGCATTAACCGCAGTTGCTCGTTGCCTGAAAGCAAAGAAATGTGCAGCTTGCCACAAACCAGGCATTTACTACTCGGAGGATAATTTTTTTTTTTTAACCATCCCCACATAGCTGCTCCTCCAGGTAAGGTCCCTCTTATCATTTTAATTTGGAAAAGAAGAGGAACAAACCGCTGCCGAATCGGCCGTGTCCGTGGGACAGGCGGGACCCCCTGCCCACCGCATCATCCTCTCCCCGCTCCTGCCTTCCCTTGGGAAATGAGTCCCAATTCCCGTTTTCAG
>VZRW01009823.1:81045-103848 GCA_013398125.1 Aegotheles bennettii | reverse complement strand
CCCCCCGGGCCTGATTCTGATCTTTCCCAGTTCTGTGTCCCCCATTCTCCCCCCCTGGCCCTTGTTTCCTGTATTTACGTGGGTAGGAGGGAGATCAAAATCAGAAGCCCAGACATTTACAAGGCAGGTTAGTGGTTGCCTATGGGGACATTATTACCGAATAGTTTATGATTAACTTTCCCAGATTGTCCTTTTCCGTTTCAGGGCTTTGAGTCAGGGCAGTAGCAGCACGTTGTTTCTAAGGAAGGAGTCACAGGGCTTGTGAGTTGGGTAGAAAACTCTGAGTTATTTTCCGCTGTTTGCCTTTCCCTCTCCTCCCCTTGAGCTGCTGTTTGTTTTATAGGCGAGATAAGCGCTGCGCCTACAAGAATCACCACTTTCGGGAATAAAGCACACACCAGTTTAAAACCCAGACAAGTTTTTTGATTGTTTGTTTTCGTTTTCTTTTAACACTCCGAGTGGAGAAAATAAAAACCCCACTGAAATCCAAGTAACCCCCCTCCACCATAAGAAGTTGCAGCAGATGGCGGTTCAGACTCTGGATACGGTATCAAAGTTTAATTCTTCAAACCTCGAAGGGAGATCCAGTCCCAGGCCTATTGAGCCGTGGCCTGGATCATATGAAACTTGGTTTTATGCGTATTTGAAACACCAATGCAGGGAAAATCGCTTCCATGAGCTGATTGCCCCCCGACACACACACACACACACACACACACACAACGCTACGGGCTTCCAGTCTGCAGAAAGTGAAATGGGTCGGCTTCACCCCAGCACATACTCCGACAGGCAGAGCTCTCACACTCCCTCTTTCTCACACGGATTTTTAGAGTTTTTGTGTATTCTCACGTGCAACACGTTTCGATACAGAGGAAGGATGTGGTGAAACTATCGCGGGCATTTCCAACACCACCTAAACCCTTCTGTGAGGGTTCACAGCCGGGGTCCTCGCCCAGGTTCGCCTGAAGATGTTATATTTGATAATTACAGATCAATGCCCGGCACTGAGCATCAGCCGCGCACCCACGCGCGGTGACAGGCGCACAGCCCGCTCCTGGGCGTTGATCGGTCTCTAAAGACGTGGACATGGTCCTTACGAGGTGCAGGAGTTCCTCGGTGACTGAATATTCAATATTCACCTCGTATGGCCTAGTCCGGCATTTTAACCCCTCTAGGGAAAGCCACAGAGACCCGGTCCCTATATACATTGCCACAGAAACATAAAGAGCTGCGGGGATGTGCAGCAGGGCCTGTAATAAACTTATTTTATCAATGGGAATTAAACTCATGAGCTGGACGCGGTTCTTTTGTGCTCCCTAAACCCCCCATTTCACCCTTTACACGAAGGTGTAGATCGCAGCTACTAAAACAAGACACACTTCAGTTTCTTTCTAGCCGTGTGTATTTATAGGTATGGATTTTAATGCGAGACGCAAACTTTGTTGCGCACACAGAGGGGTTTGCTGTGGCGGGGCTGCCTCTGGCTGGGGAGGGGGATTTTGGCCTCTGAGAGGCGCCGCAGCCTAATTAGACCTTTAATAAGCTCTTGATGATTCGGGGCGTGACTGCGTTGTCTGGCAAAAAGGTCCCTGAAACGGGGATTTAAACAAAGGAACCATCACCCTTGGCCCGGCAGTGCCCGGTGCTGGGGCCCGGCGGCGACACCGGGCGCGGGGCGGGGGGAACAAACGCGGACCCCGAGGCTCCGCGCCCGGTGCCGGTGCGGTCCAGGGGATGGAGGGGGGGGGTGCAGGGATGCCACCCCATCCCTCCCGGGACAACTGGCCTGAGCAAACAGAATCGAGGAGGATAACTGGAGTAAATCAGGTAGTTTGATGTTCTTGTGTTTAAAATTAAAAGCCCAACAACATGAAACTACCTAATTCACAGAGCAGTTCTAGTTCAGCCTTGGGTCAAAGGCTAAAATTCCCAAGAAAGGCGCCTGGGCGGCCATTTTGTTTGACATCATCTGCAATCTGAACTTTTATAATAGAAAACAGTTGCTAGGAAACAAAAGCAACAAAAGGATCTTTTCAGAGACGAAATAAAACCCCTCCGATTGCACGAAATAACTATTCAAATGATTTCCTATGTACAGTGTCTGGAGCGGATCCCTCCTGCAGGACTTTACAAATAGTTTACAAATAGACCAGAGGAAACAGTAAAATGCTATTGACTTTGAGAAACAAGCGATTATCGCAGCTATAAAGAAGAGCAAAAATTCCTAAAGTTCTTCCCCCACCTCCTCTGAAAAGCTGATTGAAAGGATCGTTTCCGATATGAAGCTGATTTATCAAGACCTCGTATTAAAACACTATTACAAGATAATTTTATTTTTATTTTGTCTAAACCCGCCAGCATTTGGGTAACTTTCAGCAGAGAATTAAGTCAGAGCAGTAAGTCCCCAAAACCCCCAATTAATTCATATTCTTCCCTGAATGCAAGCATAACGTGATTAATTTAAATAAAATAAAGCCAAGAATGTAGAAATCAATTAAAGTGAGAGGGGGAAAAAAGAGTCATTTCGACTATTTTATAGGTGTAAATAACAACACAGAGAAACTTATTGTGCCCTTTCATCCCTCCAACGCGCTCCCCGCGCTGGAAAAGCGTGTTATAAAATAATGACTGGGTGGTGATAAAAGGGAGAATTAAAGCAGAGGAGAAGGGCCAGGAGGCGGGCAGGCCCCGGGGGCTTTGCTGCACTCCGAGCAACTTCCGTGGGGGAATTTTGGCAGGAAAAAAAAGGGGAAAATTCTCATTTAGAGGAAAAAAAAAGGACCATACATCCCCGGCCCATCAGACCACAGAACACTTTTATATGTATATATTTATATATATATGAGATATAAAGTCAATGTCTTACCTTGTAAGCTGGGGGGTTGTCCTCTAGCGGATTAAATAACTACAAGGGGTGAGCAAAAGCAATAATACAGGCTGGAAAGACAATAGGCAGAGATAGCCCCGTCCCGAAAGGGCAGGTTTAGGGGAGTTTAAAAGTTCATGGAAGAAACAAATCCTCCGAGTTCAAGAGATGCACGGAGGAGCCAGAAACTTGACTATAACTTAGCTTCATTTCATTTGAAAAGCTTTTAAAAGCCTGGATGGGACGGTATATAAATCTATTGTACCGGAAATACAATAAAACTTAGCCATGTTGTTGAACTTCAAACAGTTTACACCAGGTCGGGCGGGGAGACGGGGCGGAATCCGAAAACAAACAAACAAACCCACAAAGAGCAGCCACCCCCCGAAAAAACCAAACACCCATTTGGAAGAGAATAGAAAGGGGGGAGGGGGTCTTTTGGGGGGACAATATTGATAGCCTGGGGGTCGATTGTGGTTTTATTTTGTGCCAGGTTAGAGCTCCCTAAAGGCACGGAGGGAGGCAAACGTCGCCCTCATTCTGTATCTTTGGTATAGGCTGTAATTTGGAATTAATATAGATTTGTCTATTATTTCACAATTCAGCATTTTTCTCTTTCTCTCCTTTTCGATACCCAGATATTGGCAGTTTCAAGTTTAAATCAAGCCTGTGAAGGGAAAGAATTTTACTATTAAACTTCTAATACTAGAGTATTATTAATACTAATACTAAAGTATTAAACTACTATTAAACAGCTTACTAGTAAACTTCAGTTCTGTTTACACATGAAGAATCTATGGTATTACATATGGTATTCATATGCGATCCAGTTTGCAGACACACAATCTGCTATGCATACATTTAACATACCTACAACAATTTAAACATATGTCCAATAATTTCTATTTCCCACAAATAGGATCAAAAACCCCTCCAGACCCTCTGCTTTACTTTTCATGCCAATGCAATTTGTAAAGCAAAAGTCATGACCACACTTAGGCTCGTCCTGCTAAAAGCTCTTTCTTTCAGGCAAAACAGGCAGCAGGAATATATTTTAACAAAGCTTTCACCGCTGCAACTTGGAAATGAAACACCCCCCCGGCCCTAAACTGCAGAATGAAAACATAAATAAAGAAAAGCACTCAAGATAAAAGTGAAAAAAAGCAAAACTGCGTGTGCCATTTAATATCACGATTAGCTTTAAAATAAATAACAGTAAGGGGAAAAAAGAGGAAAAATAGAACCCCAAATCTAAGTAGGTGATGTATTGGGTGTAATTCTTGGGCTGGAATAACATTTTAAGGTAATGGGATTTTTTTCTTCCCTCTTCTGGCTGTTGCTAAAGTTTTAAAGGACATTTTAAATTCAGACGTCAAAGACAAGTTAGGGCTCTCAGACAGCAAATGGATGTCTTAGCTATAAGATAACTTCTGCTTGACAGGAGAATAAGTGCTAAAATAATTAATAGGCTGGGATGGGAGGGATTTCAAGTGTTTGCATGAGCATATATCAGTAAATGTATATATGTGTACATATCCATTACACACACACAGTTACATAATAGAAGAATCTATTACAGATCATCCGAGGGAAATGGCACTGAATCTCAGGATCTCATTACGGGTTTCTTTGTGACTTACTTAGATCTTCACAAAGCGGTGTTTTTATTAAAATATGGTTATAGCAGCTGGTTTGCACAGTTCCCATTCATCAGCATTAGCCTTTGGGAGTATTTGGTGTCCGCTCCTCAGGAGTCATGAGGATATTCCCGAGCAGAATGTGTTACAAGCGGGAGGTGCTTGTCGCATTTATAGGAAAAAAAGATTAAAAAGTTGGCCTTCAGCCCTCCTCCTTCCCTCCCCCTCCACATGGCTGTGCCTCGAGCTGAGTGGGAAGCAGCTCGGCGTGGGCTCTTTCTCTCCTTTTTCCAGCTATCCATCAGGCCAAGGGACATAACAGCACAAACCCGCGCTGTCATATTTCTTAACCACCCATTGTAAAAAAAAAATATATATTATTTTTACGTGAATGCTCGAATCGTTACAGCTCCGGTAATAATAATAATTTTTAAAAGAGGAATAAATAATATATATGGCCCCTCCGCTGGCTGGGGCTGGGTATAACCACGCGTCCCCGGGAGGGACGGGCTGGGAGGGCCGGTGGCGGGTCCAGTGGCCTCGGGGCGGCGCTCGCCAGCCGGGCTCGGCCGGAACCCGCAGCGCCCTCGGCCAGGCCACGCTCCGCAGTCAGCTGCCAGCTCGAGGTGCAGCTTTTGTTTCTCTGCCAAGGAGAAGACAAACATTTCCACTGCGTTTTTTTTGTTTTGTTTGGGGTTTTTTTGTTTGTTTGGTTGGTTTTTGGGTTTTGTATGAAAGGAGGAAAGCAAAGCGAGAAAAGAGCTTTGGAAAAAAAGATTAAATTAAACTGTCTGCCTTAGGGAAAGCCACATTAAAACCAAAACCAAAACCACAAAAAAAAACCAAAAAGGAAAACAAACCCCACCACATTTCTCTGAAGCCCCGTAGGGCCCTTCTGACCCACGCAAAGAGCTTTGCTGCTCCAGTAATTCCGCGTGGGTGGAGGGGTGCGGGACACACGATCCCTGGCGGGGGTGACCGGGGGGGTCCCAGCGGCGATGGGCAGGCCCAGAGGAGGGCAGGGGTCCTCGCCGTGCCCCGGGGCTGGCGTGTCGGGGAGCAGGAAGAGCCCCGGGCGAGGGTCTCCTGCCCCCAAGTGAGGAGCAAAACCATCCCGCGGGCAGCCTAAACCACGGGCAAACCCTGTCAGGGGCAGCGCCGGCTGCGGTTCCCCTCGCCGGTGTCTGCGGGGGCAGCAAATCCCCGGGGGCAGCATCCTCCCGGCTACTTGTTGCTGCGGAAAAACTTTTCCTCCGGGGGAAGGGAGGCACAAGTGGGCTGAAACGGGAGTCCCTCGGCCCGGCCTCCTGCCCTCCCCGTCGGGGCTGGGCCGGAGAGTTTTGCTTTCCCATTTTCGGGTTTGCCCCCCACCCCCCGAAATCAGGGTGCTCGGCCGCCCACGCTCCTCCTGCTTTCAGGGGGAGCCGGAGCATCGGATTTTATAGACTGAACCCGCAATTAGACGGAGTCATTAGTCCTGGGCAGGGAAACTCAAGGAATGGCCCTCGCGTGTCCCCGCGGCGCCTCTTCCCTCCGCACCCACTTCGGGAGGAATTAAGGAAAGCAAACTCTGCAAAGCACAGGGCTTAAAAGTATAATCCAGGCAAATAAAACCCGTTCCCTTCGCTGCTCCAATTAATTGGAAAACTCCAATTAATATGAAAACTTCAATTAGTAGAAAGGAGAAGGCGGCGGGACCTCCTGCGCACCCGCCTCGGAATAACTCCCTGTTCCTTTGCAGGGTGAATTGGGAACCTGGAAGGTGCGGAGAAGCAAAACGAAGACATTTCGGCAGTGAGCAAGCACGTAAGCATCTTCTCCCAGCAGCTGAATTTAATTTGGGGGGTCAGGGAATGCCGAAGGTGCCTTTGGGGGCTCTCGGCTGAGCTCAGCCCCAGCCCGGCCGTGCCGCTGGGGCCGGGACCCACCAAAAGCGGGGGATAGGGGGGAGTTGCTTCACTTGGAATAAAATTAATTAGTCTCCAGATATGCGGCAAAGTTTCCAAGTTAGTTAAATGAGGCTTCCTTTAATTAGCAATAGAGGTTTTGGGCGGAGGTGTTAGAGGCTAAGCCTGAAAACTAGTTTTTACAAGTACAAAAAAAGTCAAACTTTACGTTGGCTGCCATAAAATATAAATTAGCAAAATATTTGGGGCAAGCCAAAGACAGTCAGACAAGAAATCGATCGGTCGAACTCTTTTAACTTCCCTGAATTCAACCTCTCTCTTTGCCAAGACCGTTAAACAACTCGTGCGAGAATTTATTCTGCCCCGTACAATCGCATGCCAGCAAAACATTTCTAAAATCTGCGTTTTAATAATTTTCAGGAGAGTTTTTGTTTCTTTTTAGGATTTTTTTTTTCAGCTGCTGTATTTCGGAGTATTTTGGATCACACTTAAATCTTTGCGAGAGTTCCCCGTTAGAAAAAAAAAAAAAGAAGAACAATATTAATAAAAATAGTCTGGAAAAAGAGCAACAGAAATCTACCAAACACCGGGCAGGCCCTTAGATAAAATACTCCATTTGTCCCTATTCCATCCATTTGTTGGGAAATTCGATTAAGCCTGGCTACCTTCAGTTATTTACATAAGCCCTCTGTCCCGGAGAGTTTAACAGGTTTCTTCTCTGGTTCTCAACATTGTTATTAGAAATCTATAAAGCAGGGGAGGGACAGGAAATTAAATGTAAAGGTACCTCATTACGGCATAACTGCTTTCCTAGCTCTTCATCGCTGCTGGCGGACGCGAGTTTATGCAGACGGAGGGAGACACATGGCGACATGGAAAGGCTGAGTCCCCCTCAGCAAGTGGACTTGGCAATCCTGTTGAAATGACCTTTTAGTTTCAAGTCTAGCAAGCAACCGTCCTTCCCATCCCACCGGTGAGCTCGGGGAGTCGGCGGAGAAGAGGAAAAGAAGAGGGAGAAAGGAAAATTGTGCAAATGGAAGAGCCACGTAAGTAGAAAGCGTGGGTTGGATGATTATTGTTATTATTTTAAACTAGGTAGGAGCTGAGAGAGGCTGAAATGGGGAGGGGGATTTATTCCAGAAGGCTTTCCCAGCCTTGCATCCAAGCAGGAATTCTCGGCGGTGAGCTGGAGCTACGACGCGGCCGCTTCCAATCCCCGGGTCCGTGGTGCAGGTCAGTGGGTTCAGTCGAATCGAGAAATAAATAAGTGATGCTAATGATGGAGAGTCGGATCAATGATTAAAAAATAAATAGTCAAAACTCCCAGCGGAGAAACTGGCTGGTGCAGAAGGGGGATACGAGCAACGCGGCTTCGCCTCCCATCTCTGTTCTAAAAGAGAGGTGGAGGGTTTTAAGAAGACGGGTCATGAAGTTATCATGAAGAAAGAGGGAAGATAAACAAGTCTGCTCGCCAGTCCGGAGAGCCGGGTAGTGGTTTTCTACCCAGAAGTCTACAGCTGATGAGGAGGATAAATTATTCCCGGGAAGTTACATGTGGGAAATTATAAAAGACCAACACGTTACGAAAACGCCTCCCTCTCCAGTCCCCCCGGAGAGGCCGAATCCAGCACTCACTTACCTGTCCGTGCCTTTCCTCTGCATTTTCTTTCTTTCTTTTCCTTTCCTTTTATTTTCTTTTTTTTTTTTTAAAAAAAAAGAATATACTTCCCCTCCCCCTTAAAAATGCCAGGGAAATAAATAAATAACGGCAGCCGCTTCTCCTCCGCAGAGGCATCCATCCTTCCACCACTTGTTACTGCCGAGCGAACCTTTCCCACCTCCGGCTGATTTTATTTTATTCATTTTTTACATTTTTTTTAATTTGGGGGCTTTTTTTTATCCTAGGGACTCCTGGTGGAAAGTTAAGTTGGCTTGAGAGCGAGGGTGCTGTAAATTAATTTTTAACCAAAGGGCCATTGTGTTAGCAAAGGGGAAAAAACCCCAGCACCTTCCCTCCCCCTGTCTAGACAAAATCACTCTGTTTTGACGGCAAACTGCAGGCTCCCCGCGCTCCTCCCTAATTCCTGCTTATTTGCCTTCTTCTGCTATAAAGCTGGGGAGGGGAGTTTAATTTTTTATTGATTTGTTTTACCCACCTTCGACTTCTCTTGCTGTTTTAGCATCTTTAGACCTGTCTAAAGATGGAGTTTCCTGCCGCAAAAAAACCAAACAACTTTATCTTCTTTATCTTCTCTCACTTCCCCCTGCTCCAGCACAATGGGCACCTCCAAACCCCCCTCGGCAGCCCCAGCCGGTGCGGAGCCCCCTTCCCCGAGGGGGACTCCAGAGGCACCTGCGGGGCCGGTGGGTAAAGCGGGGAGCTGCTTTCCGGCACGGCCCCCCCAGAGCCGGGGGGTGGCAGAGGGGGTTTCCAGCCTCCCTTTCCCAAGCAGGACACCTCGTCTGTGCCCATCTGGGGGGCACGGGGGCGGGCAGGGTTCTTCTGGACTGCCGGGGGGGAACACACCGCAGCCGGGTGGAGGGAAGGCAGCAGGAACCCCAGCTCTGGCTGCTGCCGCTCATTTTCATCCCCAAAAGAGATGCGAGGGGGACGACCCCCCTGCCCCCCACTTTGCAATACGGTGGGGGGCAGAGGGCGGGGGAAGAGGCGGCTGGGGGGAGCGGGTCTCTGCCCGCCGCTGCCAAGGGAAGGAGCGGGCTGGGGCTTTGCAAAAAAAGATATTTTAGGCTAAGGGCGGGGAGATCTGACGATTGATTTATCTGTTAGAAAACGCGTCTGGAGGCGAGCTCACCAATCCGGGGCGGCCGAGGTTGCTGGGACCATCCCCTGGTATCAGTTTTAAGGGGAAACTTCACTGCTTTGCAGAGGGGGGAATGTATTTTTTCATATAAAGACCTGCGGCGACCGCCGCCCTTCCCCTCGCCCCTCCCCACTCGCTGGGCTCCCAGTTCGCTCACACCTCTATTTCCAGCCTCCCCATTTTTGGGGTGGGGGGGTATTTAGGGAAAGCCCTTTACGGAGGTGACGCGGGAACCTGTGGCTGTGCTAAGGCATGAAAACCCATCCCAAAACAAAATAAAGTAAAATAAAATAAAATAATAAAAAATAGAGAGGAGAAAGAGTTCTGCGGGGACCTGATGCTCCACTCCGCACACTGAACCCGGCGTTTGCCAGTCTGGCTCGAAGCCTTCACCTCCCTGCAGTGCCCCTGGTCTGCACACAGCTACGTGCGGGGGGGGGAGGGGAAGCGGCAAAGATTTGATATTATTTATTAAATATTAAATGCAAAATAGGCCGTGGCATTTTTAGGGAGAGGAAGATCTCCCGGCTAGGCTTTCTTGCTGTAGCGTCGGGATCCCCGGAGGGTTGAGCCGGGAGGTGACATGGAGCACCCCAAAAGCTGGGGGACAACCCCACCGTCTCCTTCTCGCAGTTCCCAGGGCCAGACCGGAGCTGAGGTCGGGCCGCGTGGGCCTGGTTGGGGGACCCCGAATGAACCCTCGCCGAATGCAGCCCACATATTCCTACTCAACCAACTTCTTTTTTCCTACTCCCTCCCGCAGGAATTCAAGTTCTTGGCCGGTGGCTGGATGGGGACCCTCCTCCCGGGACCTGGGGTGTCCCCAGTTTCCAGGTTGCTTGGGGGCACAGCCAGCACAGAGGCAAGCCGTGTTTCCCAGGAGAATGGCGCCCAGCACACTTGGTCTCTCTCCAGAAAGGCTTTACACGCAGGATTAAATGCCTGGCAATTTAACAATCAGTGCGAATTAATTCGGAATCTGTCTTTAAGAAAAAATGATGGTTTGTGGCACAGTCCTTGCAGGGCTGTCACTGCGAAGAAGAAAAGAAACCAAACCCCGACATCCCCGGCGGGTTCCCGATGGCTGCGGGCACCGTTGCTGAAACGGCTCGGAGTGAGAGCTGGGAGAAAAGGGGAAATTTGGTTCTTCGGTGGAATTTAATTATCCAATTTCTTCACGTGAAATGCACCTTCCCTTCTGGAAATGAGCCTGGGGGGCCGGGTGCTGCTGGAAGCCTGTTAAAGCTTACACCGGTAGGAGGTATTTTGCAGCTGCATATATATTCGCGACACGTTCTCAAAAATGTAAGAATACGCCTATTTAAATGGCTGATAATGGTCAATAATGGAAAAAATGAAGAGGAGTGAGATTTCACAGATTTCGAAACCCGTAAGTATAAGCCAAAATTTCATACAGAAAGAAAAAGACCCAAACCAAATCAAACCTCTGCTGTGAAACAACCGAGGGAGGAAGAGAGAAGGAACATTTCCGAGAGCTCTGAGTGCCGGCGGGTATTTGCCCCTTTTCCCCGACACCCCCCCTGTTTCTCATGTGGGACTGACCTGGGGCAGCGCTGGACCCACTCCCCGCAGTTCTCCCAGCCGCAGCCGTGAGATGTGATATTGGGGTGTTTTTCCCCATTTCACCTAATTTCTGCCTTCCACCTCCTATTCCAACCACTTACCCACTTGCTCTCTTTTTGCTCAGAGTCCTTAATTAAAAAAAAAAACCCCAAACCTTTCTCCTCCAGGGTCTAACTCTGCACTGAGATTTTCCCTTCCACCTCTTTCCCCAGGGACCAAAGTCCAGACCCGCTTTGCACATTGATCCTCGGTTCAAAATGTCACCCGTGGGTGCTTCCAGAGAGACGGGGAACAAAACCAGTGCCTGCCCGAGGGAGACCGGCCGTGACGGTCTCCCCGACCGCCGGTCCCGCCGCAGCCCCGGCCCCGCTCCGTGCTCCCTGGTCGTTACCGTCTCCCATCACCGGGAGCCGTCGGGGAATTGGGGGCGCGGGACGGGAAGGATAAACTGGAGGGGAACTTTTAGAGGAAAAGTCCAGGTTTGAGATTTCGGGGTGTCTCGGATGAAAGGAGTGAAAATCTTCTTTTTTTCCTTTTCTTTTTTTCTTTTTTTTTTTTCCTTTTTTTTTTTTTTTTTTAGCAAAAATCTGTCGGAAAATCGCGAAGGCAAAGGCAGCTGGACCCCTCGGGCTGCGCTCCACGCAGGGAAGAGGGCAGGGAATGTGATCAACCCTTGGAAAGGACCCTCGGCCCTCTCGAGAGGTTTTCTTCTAGAAATACTCGAAAGATGACAAACGGCCCTGGGCAGAGAGGGCTGGAGAGGGCTCAGGGCGTTATTCCCGCCCGGGGGAAGCCGCTGAAGGGCCCGGACTAAAAACATGCCGCTAAAGTGTGGTGGGGGTTTTGCTCCCTTTTACTCCGGGCCAAATCCTGACAATCGCTCCTCGACTGAATTTACTTCCCTTTCCGGTTTTCACGCCGAAGCCCCGCGGCTACGATCGTGCGGGATCGGAGCGGCGGGTGCCGAGGGCGGGGGACACGCAGTGAATTTTGCCACATAATGCAAATTACACGAGAAACAACCCCAAACCGCTGCCTCCCCTGGTTTTCTGTCAGCCAGATGTTAACGTGCTCCACCGCTGGTGCTGGAGGAGACCGGCCCCGGGCTGAGCACCCCGGTCCTGGTCCCGGTCCCCGTCCAGCGGAGCACGGGGCACCCTCAGCGACAGCTTTTGTGCCCCCGGTTCATTAAGAAACCTTCCTTGTAAAAGTCACTTTACATCTCCTGAGCCTGAAAACTACCAGGTAACAACTTTTTACGACCCCATTCCCAGGACGCGGCCTCATTTTATTCCTTAACTCCACTCTGCGTTTCCCAGCAAGAGATCCCTCCGGGTTTAGCATGAATTTAAACACTCAAACCTTGCAACTGAAGCTGATTCACGACCCGGCCTTAAACCGCAGGATTTTCAGACAGTCTGAAGTTGATCTCTGATTCCAGCCAGGGGATTTTTTGCTTTTTAGAAGTCCCTGGGATACCCATGGCAGTAGGGAGAGTCCCTCCACCAGCAGCAGCTCTGCTCCCTGCAGGAAGGGGCTGGGGCTGGTTTGTCCCAAGTGTTTCCCAGCCCTGGGACATCCCAAGGGCCACTCTGCTCCCATGTAGGCCCAGTCGTCCACGCAGAAAAATCCCAACCCAATGCCAGCCTGAAGCAGCTGCAGAAGCTCCACAGATGTGTTGCTTTGCTGTTCTTGATGATTTTCCTTCTAATTACTTGTGCATTTTGGAGTTTGAAGTGGGAACTTAGTGAGGAGAGAAGGGATTGAAAGAGGAGCAAAGCGACACTGGAAATCCAGGCAGGGAAAAAGCACAAGAGCAAATCCGTGGCTTAATTCCCCTTGAAAGTGGATGGATGTGAGCCCTCCTCTCCCCCTCGCCCCCCCAGCCCTTGTCCGGGGACCTTCACCTCTCAGGTTTATGGTTCTCCTCTGTGTAGTGTCAACGTTTCACGCCCTTGATGACTCAGCCTCTCCTTCTCCAGTCCCTCTGAAGATTTGGATCCCAAATAGAGCCAAAAAAAAAAAGACTTCTTCAGCTCTGTGATTATTCCTGGTGCTTGGGAGCTGATGGTGGTCTGCCCACGAGCCCATCAGTTGTTCTTTAGATAAAAAAACAAAATAAAATTAAAAGCCCCCAAAATCAAGGGTTGAAGTCACCAGAGCAGAAGGAGGCTGAGGATCCCAGCGCTGGGCTCAGCATCTCTCCCCTCCGACAGAGCAAAGGCAAGTTGTGGCACCATCCTGAAACTATTTAGCTCACATCCATGGGAGATGGGGGCCTTTTAAGGTCTCTTCTCCTTACCCCACCCCCAGAGCCACTACCCCTCATATATTATTTTTACTAATGTGGTGGGATTTTTTTTTTTTTTTGCCTTTCTTGGAGGAGGAGGGATTTGTGTAGCCAGATCCGAGGAATTTGGAGAGAGAGAGAGAGAGATCCCCCTATTGACTAGAGAGATGTTGTTCTTGGGATTTGAGATGTCTGACCTTGAAGGTCGCAGGTCACGGTCTTGAATAAGGAGCAGGAGTGCGAGGTTGGGATTGAAACTTGAGGTGTGTCTGCTGGAGATCACAGGGGAAAGTCTTCCAAACAAAGAGAAATGCCTTGGTCAGGGTGAGAAAGGACAACTTCCCCAAGAATTATGGGCTCCTTCCGGATGGCTGCATACCTGCAGACCCCCAAAGGATGCGCCGTGGCTGAGGGAGGGAAGAAAGGAGGGGAAAAATGAGGGGCAGGATGGCTGGAGCCAGAAAGCCTCATTATTTATTACTACTTGCATTCTGGGCAGGCCCAGAGGCCCCAGCACTGGTGCTTTTATGGAGATAGGTGGGAAAGGATAGAAAGAGCATCCCACCATTGGCAAAGCCTTGAGTAGGTAGGGAGCAAGAAGGCAGCTCAGGAGTATCTTTGCAGGAAGGGAAGAAAAGAGGAGGGTCTCCCAAGGGCAGGGAAGTAGCACAGACAAACAGCAGGAGATTAGATCCAACACAACAACCATGAAAGTCTCTGTGAGATCCTGTGGAGCTCCGGGGGGTCGGTCACAGCTGCGTGCCTCAGTTTCCCCCAGGAATACCTACCAGATGAGCAAAGAGCACTTCAAGCCTTGTTTCAGGGCAGTAAGGGTAGAATAGACTACAGAAATCTTCCTTGTGTGCTGGGATCCCCATTCAAATGAGGAAAGCTGCATATTTAGTGGTCCAGAGACAACAACCTTGTGCCCATGGACCGCACAGATGGAGGTCTGTGCATGTCTGCTTCTGGTTCCCTGTGCATGGGCTGTGCCCCTGCTCTGTCCAGGGGATGAGATTACGTGGGTGATGTGAGCAGGTTCACAGCACGATCCTGCCCATGTCCCCTGCTGAAGGCCTGCCCAGCCTCCAAAATGAGCCAACAGCATTCACTGCTGGCAACAGATGCCTTTGGCTATTCAACATGACATTAAAACCCATGTTTGAAGATCCA
Source organism: Aegotheles bennettii (assembly GCA_013398125.1). Lineage (NCBI taxonomy): Eukaryota > Metazoa > Chordata > Aves > Caprimulgiformes > Aegothelidae > Aegotheles > Aegotheles bennettii. The sequence goes on along the minus strand of VZRW01009823.1, from coordinate 89,569 downwards.
GGACCTTCAACACAACCTCAGCCCACATCCCTCAAGCCCCAACATTTGAAGAGCCACATCTTCAGATCCTATGCCAGTGTCAGCATGGTCTAAAGGACCTCAAGGACGAAAAGCCCTGACTCCATTTCAACATTTTTTGAAGAGATCAACGAGGACCTCATCTCATCACTTGTGCAATCCACGCATGGAAAGATCTGCAGTAAAGCACAACAGGCTGCAAGGTCTTGCTGCCAGGCTTAAGTCCATCCTTAGGGCCTTTTCCCTGTTGCTTTAGGGCCCGGTGAAGGGGAAGGGAGAGGGTCAGAGCGAGCCCCCTGTCCCGGGAGCAGCCCCGAGCGACGCTAGAGGGAGCCCCGGGCTCAATTAATTAGTGAGCAGGAATTAACTGAGCGAGAAAAACACTGGAGCTGGGAGAGAACGTGAGAAATAATTTACCTCTGCTATTACTGGCATTCCATGCTGCATTTATGCCGAGATTTAAATTAAAAAACCTTATTTGTGTAACAGCAAGATGACACTAAGCCAAAATGCAGGAAAGGAAATGGCATTGTGCTTTTGTGATCAAATTTGGGGCAATTTGGGCCATAACTGACTTAAATGGCTGTCAAACTTGCTTTCCCCTCTGCCTGGGTATTTATTCTTCACTTTGAAGCATTTGAGGGGAAGCAGAAGGCATCAATCTGTCTCCAGAATACCTTTTTAATGCCAGTATTGATTTTTGAAGTGCCTCTGGAGGAGAGGGAATGTAAGGAATAAATATTAAGGAGTTCAACATTTCCCAGCCTGGCCCAGCCTTAAGCTCATGCCCAGGGAGGCCAGAGCAGAGCTGCGCTGGGAGGTCCCCAGGCCTGATCCAGAGCCTGCCCAATACGGTAGAACCACAGCCAAGAGGCCACAGAAGATGGTTGCAGAGACCAGAAGCAACACCCTTGGGTACCAGTTGAGTGGCTGCAGCAGGGTCCCTTGGTTTTTGGGGTGTTTGTAGGGTGCTTCCTTCAAGCAGAAGGATCCACAGGCCCAGCCTCAGTTTCCCCTCACCTTCCTCCCTCTGCAGACTTTCCTGCAGGGTGCAGAACTCTGCTGCAGGTCCAAAGCCTCCTGAAGCCAATGAGAGGGTTTCAGGGCTTGTAGCTGACTTAAGCAGAGCTCCTGTGGGTGGAAAAAGGGGAAAGCAGCCCCAAAACAGGTCTCCATGGCATGGTGGATGGGCTGGAGCTGTGTGATGGATGAGCTGAGTCTTGAGTCTGAGCAAAGCTGAACCAAAAGGGAGCTCAGCAGAAATGAGGTCATAAAAGCTGCTGTTTGGCTTATTTATTATAATTTTAATCTTATTAGCATCCCATTCCATGGCTCTTTGGAGAATAAAACACTGATACTGTATTTTTATCTTGACAGAAACCAACCAACCTTAATAAAAATGAATCACTCAATGAAGAAAAAAGGGGAATTAAACCTTTCTGAAGGTTTCTATTGTCTTTTTAATTAACTATTCTAATAATGCCTAGGCGTGTAGGAGGGGGGAAAATAGAAAGTAGCAGGGATTATGTAAAGGTTTTACTGTATCCCATGTCCTAGGTGTAAATAATGCTCCTGTTAATTTAAAACCTGTTTGTTTTATGACTTCACTGCACTCCCATTAGCTCTATCTTTATACAGTGTCATGGGTTCAAATAGATCGGGTTGAAAACTTCCCCCAGAGCCACTTTAAAGTGACTTCTAATCTTTCCCTTTAGTGGTGTTAATTCAACTTCACAAGAGTGTTTGAAGCACCATTAGGCAGAGAAATGGACCTTCTCTCCTGCTGGTGCCCTTATCCAAATAGCAACGTTACAAAAAAAGGAAAAAATCTGTTTCATATCAGGCCAAGTCTCTGGGGCTCTGCAGAGCAGCTGAAGGAGATGTGGGCTTCCCTTTTATGAGACTTCAATACATAAAGGATTTATGCTTTGCATTTCTGTATCGCTGCCCTGTGGAGGTCTCCAAGCACCTTGGAAACCTCCTGCCTTGGAGCATGTAGGACAAGAGGTAGCAGCTGCTGGAAATGGGAGCAGAGAAAGAGCTGGGGACACAGCCAGGGAAAGAAAAGAGTCCATGTAAACCAGGCTGACTACATGGTGGCATGCTGCTGGAGTGGGTTTTTTTACAACAGGATGCCAAGGAAGGGTAGAAAGTGAGGTGCTGGGAAGCCCTACATGTTTTGTGGGAGGCCAAGTCTATATGTCTATCTGGTGTCCTATAAGTGGGTGATGGGGATAAGCAAAAGTTGGATTGTCCTTCAGTAATCTGTTGGATCCCTTTTTGACCCTCATTTAAATTTCGCCTTCTACAACTTTCAGTAGTAGCGAGTTCCACAGTATAAGTGCACATTTTGTGAGAAACAACCTGGCCGTGCTCTGAAACAGAGAATAAATATTCATCTGGACCCTTCCCTTCACCTTCCAGGCTGGGATCAAACTCTATCATCCTCCCTCTCCACCATCCCCCTGTTCCTGGCAGCATAGACAGCAACGGATCCCAGGTTTGGTAGAGAAAATATTTTATTAGAGGACACTCTGCCCCAGGAGAGCCAAATCGTCCCTGGGGTCTGGCAGGTGCAGGGCTTACAGCCCAAAAGGAAGGACTGCAAGGTCGTGGGATGTGACTTTCTCCTGTCCTCCAGGAGAGGGCAATCCCTGGCTGGAACTGAACTCAGAAACACTGATGAAAAAGAGATGCTGGGGAGGATTTTCCTCTTTCACTGCTCCTTCCAAGCAAAAGCTCAAATTACTGTGATAGAGGAAGGCTGTAAAATGGAAAACACAGATGGGGGAACTTACAGGCAGCGTGGGTTTGGGGTGGTCTGTGTTTCTTTACACGGTGGCATTCATTAATACGGACTGGCTCACGACAAAGAAAAAGCAGAGTTAAAAGTAAAGCAGAGTTTCCTTTGAATCAGTCAGAACTGGGCTACCCAATCGTAAGCACATACCACCATTTATTTTCATTAGGCTTGTGTTTAATTCTTCTTTAATATTCTTCCATTTTAAAGACCCAGACAGGAGATGCAGGTGTATTTTGGGTAAAACAGTCATATCTGTGTGTTTTGTTTACGCAATACACTCTCACACTAACAAAAGCATTCTTTATGTGGACAGGCCGGTGAGCAAGATCTTGGCAAAAGCTTATTCCAGACTTTATTCTATGTCAGTGGGTGACACAGATCAAATGGCTGAGCCTCTTCTCTGTCCCAGTTTTCCCATCTGCAAAACCAGGATCATGAAACTGTAGCATTTTGCAAGATGCCACATCGCAGAAGCAATGAATGAAACATAATTTTTTTCAGATGTCCTCTTTCCTAAGAGGGTGGTGAAGATCCAAGTCAGCGTTTCAAATATGTTTCACCACGCATGTGAGAAGTGTCCCATGCATTTCAGTGAAGCTACGTTTGAGCATGGCCTTAACTTTGTACTTGAAGATGTCCAGAAGCTGGCAGGACAGGAAGCTGGGGAGGGGAAAGAGGGTCAAAATGCTTCTGAGTAAAGCACTTGAGGAAGGCTGCTCAACCCGTCAGTGATCTCCCAACTACTTCCAGGAAGAATGTTTGGAAAACCTGATGTACAAGTATTGGAAGGGCAGTGGGCATCACACCTGGCCACTTCATCCTGGGGAGGGTTTGTGTCTCAGCGAAAGAATATCTGGAAAATGAATGAACAAAACCTTGTTAAAATAGTCCTTGGACCATTCTGTCTCTTGCCAACTGCTTACTACAGAAAGAAAGCAGGAATGAGGAAAAAAAACACTCGGGCCTGGGAGAATTGGAATGTGGAGCTTTCTGGCACAAGCTGAGCAGGAGAAGTTTCCAGAAGAAACAACATGAGTGAGAGGATTATTACGAAAGGCCAGAGTGTCAAATCTGTGCTGGGAGTTAAAAGGAGCCCATAAAATCCACTCACCAGAAATGGAGCCAGAGCAAGGTCTGGAGTTAACTCCTTAAAGTCTACAAAAGAGTGATAACCATCAAGAGTGACTTTCTCTCTGTGAGGTGCGGAGTCTGGGCAAAGTCCCATCTTAGCCATCACCCAGAAAGCTATAAAGAGGAAAAAGGCAGATCAAGCAGGTTGATGAGTGTTTTATGCAATAAATCCAATGTCCAGAGCAGCTCTCTAATTTTAACTCCTCTTTCATAGCCATTTATAATGAGTCTTTCAAAAATAAAAGAGAATCATAACAATATAATCCAGTTATATTATAACAATATAATTCATATACACCTAATTTTGCCATAATTAATAAAAATTACCGCACTGCAGCAGCTATGTAAAGCCAAACTCTAGACCAAACTGATTGCAAAGTAGGAAAAAAAGAAATTCCAATGTTTTTTATATTTTTTCCTATTCAAACCTGTTGCAAACACTGAGCAGTGAATCCTTGCAAGTTACCAAACATTTCCTCCCCTTCTGTATACATGCAACGAGTTTTTGCAGTTATTTGAAGACTGACCAGTCTAAAGAAGTAGAGTCTGAAGACACATTTCAGAGCATTGTCCAAATAATGTGTGAAAGTGGGGGCAAGAATGGAGCATATCGTGTTCTTCACTTTTCTGTGGGCAGGACAAGAAACAATGGGTTTAGATTGCAGCTGAGAAGATTTATATTACACATATTCAAAGATTTTGTATTTGAAAGGAACAGAAAGGATGGGTTTGGAGTCTGCAGGTGGTGGGGGATTTCTGACACTGGGTGGATGTGTGTGACTATGATAACAAGGTAAAATTTTCTGAGATGGTGTGGCAAGCTGAGCCTGGCTCTCCAAGCTTACAGAGAGGGTATGAGATCCATTCTTACAGCTCTCATGTCCTGCTTTCTGTGCAGAGTGTCTTTATTTGCCTCTGATCCCATAAGCCAGGAGCAGCTGATTAGAAGATTACAGACCAGCCCCAGCCTGTCCCCACTTCCCCTTCTGCTTCTGGCCTTTGGATCCTGGCCCTGCTCTCCAAATGTGCAAGATAAAACCTGTCTGGAGGGAGCTGGAAGCAGGAGCCGGCTGCACAAGTCCTGCCCTTTGTGCACAGCTTTGGTTCATCCACACAAATCAGGGAAAATGAGAGAAGAAGTAGGGTCTAGGAGATCATGGAGGGTTGGCTTGAGAGTTGTGAGTGGTGCTGTTTTGGTTGCTGATGTTCAGAGACATTTTGGGAGAAAGAAGGAAAAACATGTCCAACATTTTCAAAAGATTTTGGGTGCTCTCCTCTGATGGCAGGTGCCCAGACAGAAGAAATTACTCCAGTTCAACACACACCAGAACAAATATCATGTCTCCAAGTCAGAGACAATCAAACTGGGATGCTTTGAAAAGACAGAAACAAGTGTAATACGGAAGCAAAGGCAAACTAATGAAAGTCAGAATGAATTTATGAGGCACCTTAATGAAACACGTGGATATACAGACGATGAATCCATGATGTTTAAGCTTTCAAGTCTGAAGACAGTATGGAACTCACATGATTGGGAAGGTAATAAATTTCCTAGCAAATGGACAAGATCATATTTGCACAGAGAAAACCTTTGCCCAAAGCAAGCATGTGTAGTTAGTGAAAGATTCAATTAGGCTATTTAATGCCAGTTGCACAACTGTCTTGTTCAAAGACTTGTACTATGTTCTGTTAAAGGTTGCACCCCTTAGATGGGAACATTTATGGATTAAAGTCGAGCAGCTTTGCTCTGCCCAACAGATGGGTCTTGTTCCTTTGATGAGAAAGATCACAGAGAAAATGATAAACAAATCATGTCCAACCCCATATCCACAGTGACAGAACATAGATAATAAATGTTACTTTTTACTTCATTACCCAGAAAATGCTCAGCCAGCACAGAGACTGGAAACGGGACTTGGAACCATTGAGCATCGACCAGAAGCTGTGCACGTTATCAGCCGTCCTGCAGCAACAGGATGCGGATCAGAAACCCCATTGCCCTGCTGAGCAGACCTGAGGCAAACCCCCATCCCGGTGTCACCAGGGATGGGCAGCCCAGGGAGCCCCCCAGCACTCCGTGGGCTCAGCCCCCCCCCGCGCCCTCGGGGCCGCGCTTGAACCCGGGGCCGGCAGCACCGCGGAGAGCTCCGCGCCCCCGACGGGGCGGGCAGTGCTCCCGGCGGCGGGGAACACCGGGGCTGCGATGTATGGGTACCTATAGACCCTACAGACACACACATGGGTACGGAGGCATCATTCCATCTGGGAATCGACACGCGGGTGTTTTGAGCGAGGGTTCGGCTCACGGCAAAGCTCCACCTGTCCCACCAACCTGGGCTTGGGTTTCCCCTTTCCCATGAGCTTTGGGGCTTCTTTTCCATATCAGCCCTCTGAAAGGAGTCCCCAGTGCGGGTCTGAGCCTCCTCGCTGTGACAGGCAGCAAGCGCTAATGAGGGGTAAAATCAGCAAGAGCTGGACTGATGGTGAGTCCTCACCAGTCCAGAACTGGGAAAGATCATCCCTGCTCCTAGTACGGCCACGCTCTCCTAAAGCAACACAGACTTCAAGAAGCCCAGTTATTTGTGGTGGTAGTTTGCTTTTCTTCCCTGCATTTATTTATTTGTAGTTGTGCGTGCAGCTGCATGAAGTCACTGTGTAACAAGACAGAAACGCCACCACCTTAAATTATAATGGTAAAGTAACGCCACCACCTTGAGTTACAAAAGTAAAATGAAAAACAAAGGAGTAAAAAACATTTTAAAAATAATAATGAAAAATATTCACTCGCCTTAAGTGATATTTAATACTGAAAGAAAGAATAACCTCTTCCCGCAGAGAGGGGGAAATCTGCCATATAAATAGTAAAATAAAGGTAACGGGGTGATGTGATGTGGTTGTGCTTTCTCCAAACTCATCAGGTGCGGCTGCAAACAGGCAGAAGAAGGAACCTGTTGCCTGGGGAGCTCCTGAGTGTGCGGAGCAAGCGGCTCCCGGGCTGTGTTTAGAATCGCTTTTCTTGCAGCCAAGATCGGGAAGATTGCGAGTGTCTTTGTTTGCAAGCCAAGCAGATGCGCAAGGGAAATTACCAAATAAGCAGCGGTTTTGTGCAGGGAAAAAACTGTCTTTTAAAAAAATATTTTATTTTGCTTTCTCCAGCTATAATCAGAAGTTCCCGCAAAACAGAAATTGGGGAGGATGCAAAGTGGCAGCACGAGCTGTTACAGCAAAGGAAAATTTAGATTTTCTTTACATTTCACTCACCACCGGCGAAAGTGAATTTCTCTTCGTTTTTCCTTGAGAAACTTGAGGCTGCGGGACCCTTCTTATCTTCAGTGATAACTTTCTATTGTTATTTAATTGTGTATTATCCGATTCGCTTTCCTCTGCTTCAGTCAAGCAGCGAGCAAAGAAAAACCTTACACAGAGAGAGAGAAACCGGGGCGGGTAAATTGACCCTGCGGGAAGTGTAACTGAAAACAGAGACAAATAATAATTTGTAGCCTAAAAACTCGGTGTCTAGATGTAGGAAGAAGTTTATTTGTGATTCTAGAATAATAATAGTGGCTGTGGGTGTGAGTTGATGCAACGTTTTCTACAGCGTAAAGGGTTAATATGGGCATAAATAGTTTTACAGAAATATTTTCTAGGTTAAAACTTGCATTTTGTGAAATCGTTACCCCTGCGACAGTGACATTATTTTTAAAATGCTTCCTTATTGTTTGCTAAGTGTGCACGTAAAGAAAAAATACCCAAAGAAAACGAAAACAACAAAAGCTGAGAGGCTTTCACAGAGTTTTTGTAAACGTGCGGTCGCGATGGGGCCAGAAGAGAGGAGGAACCGCGCTGCCGTGTCCGGCTCCAGCCTGCAGCCAGACCTGGGGCGCGGATTTGGAGGGTTTGCCGTCCATATGGCAGGTGAGGCTTTGGATTATGGTTTTCTTGGGGTGGGAGTTTTATATTGCATTGTCCAAAATTAATTAAAATGGACAGAATCTGCGAGTTTTGATGTTACAATAATTCACGATTATTTTCCCCCACTGCCTTTATTAGTTTCTTTTCTTCGAATAGCAAATTAAATCGGGTAATTTCTGCGCTTCTAAACGTCCCCAGCAACTGTTCCCAGGGTGGTTTGACTGGTTTGGGCGATGGGAGAAGCTGGGTTGCAGCCTCCCTTCTTCTGGGTGCCCTCCGGCTCCAGGGAAAACTCTTGTCCTTAAGGCAGGAAAACCGCCCGTCGTCCCGCTCCGGCTCCGGGGCTGCACCCGAAGACTTTTCCCGGTCCTTTCTGCCCGGGTGACCCCCTCAGCCACTTCCCTGAAGCTTTTTTTCGAGTTGTTTTACTCACTCAAGGTGGGTGCGGAGCCCGGCGTGGCCCCCGCTGTCTCCCCACCCGTCCCTGCGCGGCCGTGGCTTTGCCATCGGAAGGGTGGCATTATTTCATTTATTAACCGATCACCCGCAACCCTTTTCCCTCTCTCTGACTCCTTTCACGGAAAAGGTCCCCCCGGTTTTTCCTTTCCGCCTTTTCCCTGCGCGGCCGCGGAGCCTCGGGGGCGGGGGGCGGGGGTGGGA
>VZRW01009823.1:70190-80975 GCA_013398125.1 Aegotheles bennettii | reverse complement strand
CCTCTGGCACGGAGCAAATTGAGCCGCGGTGGGAGGGAGAGGGGGGAGGGCCGGGAAGGGCTGCTGCAGCCCCTTCATTCTCGGCAGTTTGATTCCCGGGGGTCAGATCCAGACACCCCCCACCCCCAGAACACCTCCCCCGGCAGTGGGGTTCCCCCAGTGGTGTGAACCCCCCCGCTTCTGTCCATCCCTGCACACGGGAGCTCTCTGATGGGGAAAGGACCCTGGTTTATACCCAAAGCATTATTGGATGGAATTATGCTTCCCAAGGGGTGCAAAGGGCCAGACACACACAAGCACCCTCGGCCAGAGCCTGGAAGGGGGACACAGGGCTTTGGGGTGGACTTGAGTGGACTCGGCCCCACGCATCATTCTGGGGCTCTATAGGGGCCTTTGCTCTCAGCGGAGGGTTCAATGGTGCAGTGAGGGTGCAGTGACTCCCAGATGAGTCCTCCAGGCTCTTGGTGGCCCAGTCCATCGTGCAGCCATTCTTTGTTCTCCAGCCAGCGTAACCGAAATGTCTCCTGTTCACACAGCGTCTCTTCACCTTTTATCTGAATTCTGCTGTGGTCCAGGCCAGAGGACCCCACAGGTTTGACATATTTCATGGTGCTTCTGGCCTGCTGCTGGCAGCCAAGCTAGGTGCTAGGCAGATTTGAGAGGATTTCTTTGCAACTTAGACTATAAATGACATCAGGCCTTACATAGCAAAGTTCCACAAAGATCTCCATGTAGTTTACAATGGTTGTAAGAGATGGAAATAAAATCAGAGATGATTGTAAAGCCAGAAGTACAACTCAAATCTCTCAAGTCCCAGGGTAGCACTCCAACCACTGGGCTCTTGGGTCTTCTGAAATACATTAATTCCTTGACAGTAGAAGCCATAAACCAAATGCAAACCAAATCTTGGGATTTTTGTTTAAAGCACTCAGTCTTGGGCTTTGAATTCATGCTGAGAACAGAGACAAGCCAACATTTATTTTTGTCTTTGAGAAATGTTCCCCCTGTTTTCTAAATCTTGAGTGGGGAAGGGGAAGAACCAGCTTGATTCTGGGAAGTATTTTGATACAGAAGAGCTACAGTCAAATTCAAAACTTTCAATTATTTTATTAAGGAGATTTCCTAATTCAACTGGTTTACCTCTTTGTGGAATTTGAAGATGTGGAGCACTGAGGAAGGTGGCGGAAGCAGTGAGATGTGACAAATACAAAAGCTTTCAGTGTGTTTCCAGTTCTGTTCAATACATATCAGATTGTTTCATGCATTTGTGTAACCCTAGGTTTAGTGGAATGTGCCTGAATGATGGTTGAGCACAGATGTACGAAAAGACTGCCAAAAGCACTCCAAGAAAGGACATGGGACTGGCAATAAACAGAGCTGCATCAGCAGGAATGGAGGCTCTGAGCCCTGGAATCTCGTTCCAGATTTCACATCCTCCATGGACGGATGATGATGGGGAACTTGGGAGAGGGAGAGGAAACTGGGTGGCTGGTGTCCCAACACCAGCAGCTCAGGCATAGCCTCAGTGTTAGATTTAGCAACAATAACAACAAAAGAAAAGAGCAAGTGGGAAAACAAAAGTAAAAAAATGGGGGTGGTTCAATAGTTTGTGTTGACAAACACTACCTCCACTGATTTACCGTGATGGGGGCTTGGCCCAGGGCATGGAAAGTGTCATGCAGATGGTTTAGGAGAACTGCAATTCCCAGGTGCCTGTTGCCCACAGTGCAGCCAAATTCAGACTGAAGAGATAAAGGGGAATAAGCATAACCGGACGGTAAAGTGCTCTCACACTTGACCATAAGCTCTCCAGACTCAAGGACCAATAGAGCATGGAAAAGGGCTTGTTATGCCTGATTCTCCCTTTCCTCTCAGAACCAGGACTGTGTGCAGCTGTAGGAATGAGCTTTGTCCCTGAGCTGAGTCATTGTGAAAGAAAAGCCCATTTGTTAATGAGAACAAAGTGATAAGGTTGAGACCAGAATCTCTCTGGTTGCCAGTTAAAAACACACACTGATTTCCCTGAGGTTCCTCTAAAAGCTTCAGCTGAGATTCCCAGCCCTGGGGGTCTCATCAGTCCCCTCCTTGCCTGCCAGCAGAGCTGGAGGCAGCAGCCTGCTTGGCTCCGACCATGCCCAGCCCATCTGGCCAGCAAGACAAGTGCCTGGGTTTCTTCTTCCCCTGGCAGTGCAATGGGCTACACAGGGGGTACCCCCCGCCTTGCATCGCCTGCCCAGACCGCAGACACAGCCAGAAGGTACCATAAAGCTTAAGGTGTGTGATTTTTATGTAAACATTTACTTAGATGCCGGTTCTTTGGTCTTCTCAGGAGACTCTGTACCTGGGGCACATTTGCTGCTGTGTACAAACCTTCACGGTTCTTTGAAAACCCTCCCAAGTTACGGGGCGCCTGGGACTAAGGAGGGAGGGAGTTCATGAAAATAGGAATAGAAGAACGAGAGTCTTTATCAGAGACAGCAACACACATTAACCAGGGATTTCCATAAAAATACTGCTGACCTTCCTTTGCTTGTGAAAACCTCATGTCTGAGGAGCTGCAGCACCACAGTGCTCATTTCCCCGTTTACACAAAAGCACTTTCTCTTTTAACACCGGTGGGGAGGAAGGTCCCGGGGTTGGTCAAGGAAGGTCCCAGGGCGGGGCAAACACGCTGCTGTGAAAGGCTGCAAGTGGGAAAATTGCTGCTGTTGGTTCTGGAAAAATATACTGAAGTTATCTTGGTGTTAAACGCTGGTGCCTGACTTCCCGGAGGGAGAAATAAGAACAAAATAATTGTTTAGGGCCACCTACACAAGGATCAGATCTTTTCAGGAAAATAATTTGAGATCTGGGATAGGCTGATACATTTAAAAAGAAGAAAAATGTCATTATTTGAAAGTTTGTTCAAGAAATACAGGGATGTTAAGCACTATTTTATAATCTTGGGGGAGATAGATGGTTGTTGCAAAAAGGGTGAGCCTTCAAATAACAGGAAGCTCACCCCAACCTGCCATGTAATTCAGCAGAGGAATTTTAACAAGAAGCACCTGCCTGTCTCTTCCAGCTCAGCACTGGCCTTTATGGCTTTACACACATAGTTAAATTTAATCAAGCACATCAGTTTACATATTGTTTCTAATGATTAAACTCTCTATGGCTTTTTTTTATGTACAGGTGAAGGCACTAAGACGTATTGAAAATTAGGAAAAAAACAGTCAATCAGCTGAAAAGGTGCAGGCTGTTTGTGTGCTGTGCCCTGAGCCCAGAACTTGTGTATTCTCAGCATCCAAGAGTTCACACAGACTCTTGAGGAATATCACAGACGAGAAATGATGAGATGGTAAAGGCATTTGATTTAACAACCGATCTGTGCTTCGTGTCCCTGTGACACCGGTAGAAGCATTATCCCAGCAAATGACCCCCATGGGCAGCCCAGCTCAACCGCTGGGGGTGCCGGAGGAGCAGTACACGGCAGATTGCAGGGAGTTTGCCACGATACATTTCAGACTCAGAGGTCAGGAAATATTTTGTGCCAGCAAACATTCTCTGAGGTTAAACAAGGAGCGATCAAAAAATGGAAGGAAGTTAGTGCTGGAGGGAGGAGGGAAAGGAAGGATGGTAACAGCTTGGAAATGCCTGGCATGAAGAAGAGGTCATGGACCACACAGCATGTCTGAGGGTGCTGGACTCGCTGTCTGTGTACTCTGAATATAGCTGGTTCATGTGTACTAGGTCCCAGCAGGTCCCAAACACACGAGGTTCACTGACCTCCATGGAGTCAATCTCTTCCTACTTCCCTTTGTTCCATATTTCTGGATATCCAAACCCCATGACCAAATTCTCTCGTTCATCTGAAAGACATTGTCTTAATGGGCCACTGCTTGTCCAGGACAAGAGACAGAGAAATCCACTGTCGGAGAGGGGATCTCAGTTGCTGTGGGAGGAAGCAACAGCTCCATTCCCAGTGGATCCACAGCATCAGTTCAGTGTCTCAGTAACATCGACCCAAGGGTATTGTGGATGGACAAATAGGAGAAGCTGTAATAAAGTGCATAAAATCAGCTCGTGCTGTAGAAAGGCTCTGCTTCATTCCTCGCAGATGTGCATGAAACGATTTAGTCTCCTCTGTGCTGAACTTAAGGAGATTGCTTTGAACTTTAACCAATGTGAGGGACTGCACCGCTTTGCTGGTGCACTTTAGGGGAATTGCTATTGATTTGTTTCAGCACAAGCCCAGGAGCTGACGAGAGCCATGGGGAGAGGTGCTGTGCTCACACAGCCCCACAGTAGGAAAGGCTCACCCTGGTCCTCAGTGCCACGTGTACTCAGCAAGGCCAAAAGAGTTGCATCTCAACACGGGTCCCGGCTTTTCGGTGCAGATTTAGATTTTCTGCCCTGGACTAAAGCTGGAAACTCTTGCTCCAAGAGCTCCTGACACCGACTGAGCCCCTGTACTTTCAAGAATTACACGGTGCAGAAAAAATGGCATTTAACATAATTTAGTTATGTTCCACTTTCTGCATCTCCTGTTTCATGTGGTAAACCACAAAAAACCAAAATCTGTGAGAAAAGAATACGGTTATTTTTTTCCAGAAAAACCAATACAATCCTTATATTTCTGATAAACTCTGATGAGGGTATATAGCTGTTTTAATAGACTAAAGACAACTTTTTTCAGCAACAGATTTCATCCAACTAGCCTTTTCCTGGTGGCATTTTCCAAGCCAGTAGTGTTTTCCTCCTTTCCCTTGTCCACTCACAGCCCTTCAGGTGAGCAGTGACTGTCCCAGCACCTCGGTTATTTACACTCGCAGCCATCGTGACCATTGTGGCTGCGTGTGGTGCTGGGGGACAATCTTGAAGCCCCAAGTCCAACGAGGTGCTTGAAAACTGCCTGGTTTTAAGCCAAATGAAGCTCCTGTGTCTCATTCACCTGCTTAAAACAGTCACCAAAGCATCCTGCTAAACTGAGACTTCGATGAGGAAAGGAAGACATTGAATCCAGGTTATTTTTTTAATTAATAAATTACTGAGTGCTGCTGAAACACACGCAGGCAGACACAGACCTGTCTGCTTCCACCCCTCCCATTTCCATCCCTCTCCAGCATTTCAGTACATCTCAGTGGGAAGAAGATATGAAAGCCCACACACTCATTTTCCATTTTTGGTGGCATTGCGTTGCCGTAAGCTCTGTATCAGCTCCTTTTGCTCAGGCTTGGGTCTCTCTCTGACATTTCCACACCTCATTCCCTTTCACTTTTGATATTCTTGCCAGGACCTGGTTGTCTCAGACCTAGGGTGGGTCCCTGATGGTTTCAAGGCTGAAATGAATTTTAGTAAATCAGATTCCTTTGAGACTCTGGTAAATGGTCCCTGGAAGGTGACCCAGTTGGGACCTGGGTTGCTTCTGGCCATTGCACACACCAAGTGTCCTGTCCCTTGGTGCCCCAAGCCCCCTCGCTAGCCTCATATCTAAATATCAGTCAGCAATTAATGACATTAAAAAGCAAAAGATCCTTTAATTTGATTGCTTTTGTTGTTTGATGCAACTGAAGATAATCACGACGGGGATTTTCTGTCCCTTCTCTGCACAAAAGCCCTCTCAGTCTCACAATAACCAACGCCTGATTTCCACACAATTTCCTTCATTCGGCAGTACCCTTCCTGCGGCCACACAGACAGGCTTTCCTACTTACAAAAATTAAAAGCAAGTGGATGTATCCTCAAAAAAACCCGAACAAATCTCGTTTAGCCTGGCGTGTTTAGGGACACTCCCACCCCTACAGGTACGGAAAAAATAACCCCGGTCCGGTGCAGCCTCAGACGGAGCAAACGTTTGCACGACCGAATAAATGCACCTTTTCCCCCTCGTTTCTCCGCCGGACTCTGTTTTTTCCTCCTGCCCAGCCGAGAGCAGGAGGAATCGCCTCTTTCTTGCACTCTCGTACAAGCAAATTGATGCCGAAGAGGTTGGTGGAGGCTGAGGGATGCGGCGAAATGCAAATGAGCAGCCACGGGTTGTGCATTGATGGTTCTTAAAAAAAAAAAAAAAAGCAAAAAATAGGTGTTTAGCCATCAGAATAAAGACAAAACGGTGTTTCAAAGGAATTGAAAAGAGCCCCTTTTTCTCCGTCTTTTGGTTGCAACAGAAAATCGCACCCGGATCTATGATGCGGATATTTCACAGTCTTACAGTGGACATTAACATTCAGCACACGGCTCCCTGCAGCAGGAATGAAATGGTTTTGAGTGTGAATGAACAAAAACCCATTAGAAAACCATGACTGTATTAAATTTCACCTCGGAAAATCGAAATATTTCTCACTTGGACGCTTACTTCTGTAGATCAGAGCAAGAACTCCAATGAAAAGAGTGCTTTAGTTGCTGTTTGGGGAATATTTCATCCCGATGGCACTTCCAGAGTGGCGTGAGACCCATCAGCGACGAGTTTGTTTGCAAACAATAAACCTGTTTCATCTCTCTAGATTTTTTTTTCATTTTATAGAAAGCAATTAAGTCATCTAGCAGAGAAAGATAACATTTCCTGTAGAAAATTAATTCTATTTTGCCTTTGTACAGAGTGCGAGGCTGTAATATATGGCAAAGGCATTTCCCTGGCAGGGCTTTAGAGTAACGAATTTAATTTTAAATTTATGGGATGTAGGTACTACAGTGAGTTTTCCTGTTTTGTTTACAGGTCTAAAATTGCATGGTGATGTGCAGCAGAGCACACCAACAGATCAAGAGGTTTGAAAAAATAATTAAAAAAAGGGGGGGAAAGAGAGGGGGAGAAGTAGAGCTCCCTTGTATGTTGTATTTTACTTTATTTTTGGGTTCAGATTAGGAAGCAAATGGAGTGAGGACGTAAAAAAATGTACCTTTGATTCAGCTGAAGGAGAAGCAGGGGAAGGCTGAGCAGTCTGAGGTCCCTGTTAATGACATCCCGTCAAGACGCTTGTAAGACCCAAGAATGTTTACAACGTGGGCTCAAGTTCAATGACAAAATCCTTTGAAGGGGAAAGGGGGAGAAAAAAAGCAGCCCAGACACTTTGTGCAGTGGGCATGAACTTGAACAAAAGAAAGGAGTCAAAGGCTGGAGAATGAGGGGGATGCATGAAGGAAGAACTTGGAGAGGTGATTCCACTGTGCCAGTTTCTGCCTTCCTCGTGCTTCTAGGTGGATCGTTGGTACATTTTAACTTGATTTAGGGGAAAAACAAAGGAGGGAGGGAAAGAAAGAAGAGGGGGAAAGAAGACGAGAAGAAGAAGAGAAGAAGAGAGGAAGAGAGGAAGAGACATAAGAGAAAAGAGAAAGATGCCAGTGTGGTGTGTGCCCACCTCGGGGCAAGGAGGGCGGATGGAGGCGCCTCTCCAGTGACTTTGATTTAGATTTATTTTTCCCACTAAAACCACCCCAGCGTTCCCCACCCCACCGCCCACTCAGGATCTCCCAAAGCTGCTCTGTCCCAGGTTTGGGGCTGATCTGCCCCAGTTTTCAGGCTGTTCTGTCCCAGGTTTGGGGCTGTTCTGCCCCAGGTTTTGGGGCTGCTCTGCCCCAGGTTTTCTGAGTTTCAAGTTCAACGGCAAAGGGAGGGGGCGGGAGCCTTCACCTGGCCCGGCGCCCCCCGGCAGCGGCTCCTTCCCGGCGCTTTACGAGGATGTCGGGTCTTTCTCGTCCTTTGCAGGGGCCGCCGTGTAAAGGTTTTACAGCTCTCCCCGAGACTCTCCTCCTCCCCTTCCCATCTGCATTTTCCGCCCTGGATTCAGGGCTGGAGGTGAGGACAGGGACTGGGGGCCGGAGGGGGCACGTCTCCCCATGCCAGCCCTGTTTCCCACTGGTGGGGCGGGATCTAGCTGGTCTGGAGGTGTATGGGGGCTTCCAGCTTTTCCAGAGCGGGTTTGTTGACACCGGGGAAAGATCCTGAGATGGGGGAAAAGACAGATGGGAAAAAGAAACCTCACTCAAAGGATTAACCCTTAACGTGCCAAAGAGGGGAGCTCGAAGGGGAGCGTCCCTTTCCAAACTCATAAACAGACCGGGTTTATTGTGGGGTCGTGCTCAAATATCAGCCAGATTTCTTTTATTTTTGTTGGATTTTCTTTTATTTTGTTGGATTTTCTTTGGGCGACATCCCAGGGCTTCCTCCTGTCGGGCAAAGCTCTGCGACCCCCAAAGACACGAGGAAGTCAGAGCGAGAAGGCTCATTATTGGTCACACAGGGGGGAAGAAAAGCAAATTTCGAGCTTTTCATCCATCTGCCCGTTCAGGGAAGCCGGGCAAACATTCCCGGTGGGAAGGAGTGGCGGGTCCGGCCGGTGCCGCCGAGACTCAGGACCGAGATCCTCCCGCCGGGTCAGAAATTAAGAAAATAAACCCGAATTGGTTCTCTGCGCGGTTCTGCGCGCACACTGCGCACATCTCCCCTTTTCCTCCTTTTTGTTATTTTTTTTGCGGACCGGAGCGGCTGTCGCGGAGCCTCCGCGTAGCCCCGACCGCTCCCCCCGCATAGGGCGGGGTTTATGACGTCACGCCCACCGCCCCCTCTGACGTCACCACTCGGAATGCTCAACCCGAGCGCCATTGGCTGTTCCCCTTCCGGAGCTTCTGGCGTCACGTCTGACGTCACGGGAGGAGTGATGCCCACCCGGGGGGTGAAAGCTGCACCCCAGGGTGCCCCGGCACCTCCTGCGAAGGGCAGAGCAAAAATATCCGCTGAAAAAGGGGGGAAAAAGGGAAAAAAACCGAGGAAACCGCGGCTGGGAACCTGTGGGAAGCCAGAGCCTGCCCGAGCCTGGAATATTTAATAAATAGGTTATTAAACAGCAACAAAATCACTATTTCGAACGTTCATTATTTGGGGCACGCTGCGGTTTAATGCTACGAATTTCTAAAAGAAAGAAAAGGCAGAGGGGGAAAAAGGCACATTTTTGGTTGCTGTAATGGAGTTTATTCGTCCTTTGAGAGGCTCTTTGGGGTTCACAGGCAGGTTTGAACGCGCTGCTGCTGCTGGAACTCCGCGAGCCGACACGGCCGCTGCCTCCAAACACCGAGATATCGAACAAAGAAACCGCGTACGTGGAGTTTGAGGTCCCCAGCAGCTGTAAATAACGCGGACAGAGCAGAAAAAAGCGCTTTTTGGTGTATTTCCTTTCACCCTATTTATTCTGTTGAAAAGGCTGACGACGTTTCTTAATATTAACCAAAATCATTTAGTGTTACACGGGGATTATCTCAGCACATGCTACCAAACGTATCGCTATAATTCTGTATTAGTAGGAGACGGAAAATATGTGTACAAATACACGTATATTAGCACAAACGAAAGCGGTATGGAATTATACGAATTGCATTTACCAGTATCAAAATATATGCAGGAACATACATAGAATTGTGCCTATATGGACGTATAGAAACACGTGTATATACACTTTTATCTGGGTATATATTTATATCCACACATCCAGTACTACATCGCGTGTTTGCGTGCACAGCCGGGCATAGATAAACACACCAACACAAATATCGTATATGATAAAGGGTAAATCACTGCGTATTGCTAAATACGTGCGTGTGCATACATGTGTGTATAGTTTATATGTATATTTTATATATAACCGCGCAAAAACGGAGTACGTGCCTCATCACTGTGTGCCTACGGGTACATATATGCCGTGCACATATACTGTACATCCACGCAGAGCCCTGCGCCTGCACGCGAACACTCCACGCGTGTTTCTCTAGAACACACCCGGGTTATTTTTATTCTCCCTCGGACGCGCATTTTGATATTTCTGAATTCATTTTTTTTCTGCTAAATGTTCCGCTTTTCGTTTCTAAAGAACAAATTCCCCCCTCCCGCGCCCGCACAGCCCCGCACGCAGGCGAGCCGGGAGTTGCGTATTTGGGTTAATTAATGCAATTAAACAGTTTTTCTTTTTTTCTTTTTCCTCTTTTTAAGCGCTCTGAGGGTGCGGCTCAAACCCGAGCTGTGGGAGGCGGAGGGGGCACGAGGTGGCAGCGGCGTTGTAAGGCGAGAGCAAACTGTACAGGGTCCTCTGGGTGCAAAGCGGGCAGGACTGGGGCACCTCTCTCCCTCGCCCTCCTTTTGGGGGGGTCTCAACCCGCGGGAGCGGTGCCCAGCGCTGCCCCGGGGACGGCTCAGCCCCCCCGGCCGCCGCTGACGGTGCCGNNNGGGGGGGGGGACACACACACACAGATGGGGACCCCTTGGTGGCTTGCGGTGGCCGTGCCCTCACGGGGTGCTGCTGCTGCTGCTTTTGATTTTGGCGACGACTTTCTTCTCCTTCACCCGTCGGTTCTGGAACCAGATGGTGATCTGGCGCTCCGTGAGGTTGGTGGCGGCCGAGATCTTCCTCCTCTTGTCGCGGGTGATGAATTTGCTGCTGGCGTACTCCTTCTCCAGCTCCTTCAGCTGCCCCTTGCTGTACGGGACCCTCTTCTTGCGGCCCCGGCGGAAGGAGCAGCCGTCGGGGGGCAACTGCGCGGCGGAGTCTGGGCGTGAGAAGAGACGGNGACGGGGCTGAGCGGAGCCGGAGGCGGGGGGGTCCCCACGCACCCTGCACCCCCTCTGCACCCACCTCCTATCACCTTTCCTTCCAAGCAGCACCCTCTTTCCCTGCCACCCCAATTTTCCCCTCCAGCCTCCTGACAGCGATGAGTTTTAAAAGATATTTAAATTACATATTATCTCAATTTATATTTAATTATTAGTTTTATTCTCCGAATTTATTATTTATGAATTTATTATTTTTTAAAAAATCCAGG
>VZRW01009823.1:50053-62047 GCA_013398125.1 Aegotheles bennettii | reverse complement strand
GGGGCGGGGAGGGGTGCCCGCAGCAGGGACGGATCCGCCAGGAACCGGCTCCTCTCCTCCCCCCTGGGCTGACAAAGGCATCGATTTCCCCTCCGCCAAGGGAACCGCTTGATTTTACGTTATTTATCCGGATTATTAAAAATGAACCGAACCTGCAGGTGCCCCCAGAATGCCCCAAAAGGTGCCAAAATAGCCATTATTTTACGGAGGGGTTTGTGAAGCTCAGCTGGGACAACTCCGCGGCTGCACTGTGCTTTATTTAGGTTTCATTTTCTTCCCTTTTCCTTCTTCCCGGCAAATTTAACCTGTGAGATGCGGGGCGGGGGGAGTCTTTGTGAACCCAGGCGTGAACAGGGCACAGCCCCTTAGGTCTGGTTGGAACAATTCGAAATGTTCCCTGTTGAACCACTCCTGTCCTCAGGAGCCGTTAATGGAACAAGGCACCCTCCAGCAGCCCTCCCCGCCCGAGCTGTACCCTTCACATCTCAATTTCCAGGCGATCACTACGGCTTCTCCTCCTCCAGCAAGGAGAATTCTCCTTCATAATTATCAAACAATCAGGATGTAAAAAAAAAAAAGAAAAAGAAAAAGAAAGAAACCGATTACAGCACAATTCCTACCACGAAGTGAACCACACGTGCCTGCTGCAGAGCAAACATTTCCCACCGCTTATTCCTCTCCTCACTAATTATTCCCCCTGTTCCCACTGATTCTCTTTCCCAGAGGCAATTCCCTGTGTCTCCGTGCCAGGTGTTTGTGCACTGTTTGGAGCTGTTTACAGATCATGATTTCCACTCAAAAATTCCCCATTTTCAGAATTCTGGTTTATTGTTTTGTAGCTTGCACGGTATTCTCAAGAGCCTGGACATGGAAACAGCAGCGCCGACACCTCCAGAGGAGCTGTGGGCTCGATACAGTCGGCACCTGAGCCGCTCCCTGCCTCCTGGGGAACCTGTCCTGAGCATTTTGGTGGTCTCAGACTCTGCTCTTTCCTCACATTTTGCTGCAGATCGATGCAGCTGGGAAATAACGTGAATTTCCAAAGGGGAAAAAAGCTTCACAATGCCAGAGTTAGTCACTGCCACCCTAGGAAGTCCTTTAAAAAGCATTTTCAGTCCTTCCCTGTGACAAATGTCCTTTCAACATCATCCAGGGCAGCTCTTTACAGCAGGAGGTGCAGACCATGTGCACACTTTTGCACACCCCCGCAGCAGCAGGCGGTGCCTGGCCCGTCAGTCTCTAACCATTGCCAAGATAATCTGGACTTTCCAATACCTGTGCCCACACCGTGCTCTGCTCACCAGAGGCAGGGGCAGATCCGGGCTCTCCCCCCTGTGCAGTGTCTGCACCACACCAGAGCCCCCCCGGAGCACCCGTCTGGCAGATGGTTCACAATTCATGTTGCCTTTCCACTGTCATCATGTACAACTTCTCCTGCTGACTGCTCACGTACCGCAAGACATCAGGCAGTGCTGGATCAGTTTTATGGATGCCAGGACCAATAAATGTTGCTGGCTGGTCCTCGGTGGCTGTGAGCAACGTTACCACCCGTGTGACTTCACGTACCCACGCACGCCTGTGCCCAGGCCATGTTCGAGCAGGGTGTGGGACTTTGCCATCTGTAGCTTCATATTTTCCACCCATTACCGAGCACGTGTCCGGAACGCTATCGGTTGTTGCTTAAGAAAGGAGATTAAGCAGCGAATGTTGTTTCCTCGTGGATGGTTCACTGTAATCACCTCTTCTCTTGAGCTCCCCCTTCTTTCACTGACGGGTTTTCCTCAGCCCATCGAGGCTGATGTCCTTCCCGAAGGTGGAGGGGTTTTATCTTGGATATTCTGAAAGATCTGTATTGGCTCTCCCTGAGCCCTGCACCTCCTGGGTACAACAGCCCCTGGGCTTCAGACCCAGTGCCTCTTCTGGCCGTGCTGCAGGTCAGCAGATCTAGAATGGTTTCAGCAGAAAGGAGCCAGAGCACCCCACGAGCTGCATCCCTCCCTCTCTCTGCTAGAATATAAATCTTCAGATATATGTTGTAGTGAAAGAAGCCATCCCATATGCACTGGAACTAATTAAATCCCAATCACATGTTCCCAGCAGAGGGGATGTGTCTCGGGAGCAGCACAGCTCCTCCACACACACAAGCAGAGACCTGCACCTTCCTACACGGGCTGGCAGCTGGAACTACAGGATCCTGGAAGGTGCTGAGCCAGGGGTTTGGCTCCTGACCCTCATTAAACCCCTGTTCCTCTGTTTTTGCTCCTTGTCACTTGTACTAAAGCTGGGGTGGGAATGTCTTCTGCTGCTACGCTCCCATTCCCAGTTGTTAGGCAGGTATATCCTGAGAGCCCTGCCCTAATCCTGAAGCAGGGAACCCACATGGCTTGTGGTGGACTGCAACAGTTTATGGTTATGAAAACTGAATTAACTGGTGTCCATCTGTAGGATGGAGGAGGACTGAGCACCAGCAGCTTAGCCTTAGCAGGCCCCTTGTCTGAGAAGGACCAACATGGCTCTGACATACCATTTCTTTTGGGGAAGCAGGAAAAATGGAAGCTGAGGCTCTTGAAATGAAGCTATCAGAGGACAGATATTATCCACACCACCTGAAAAGCAGTGTGAATGGAAACTGATGTAATTTCCACATGCAGACAAACCCTTTAATCTCATTTTGCATAATTGTATTGTTGTGAAGGGATTACGCGTTATCGAAACTACAGATATCCTCCAGCCCAGACCATTTCTCAGAGCCTTCAGCTGACAGTATTGCTGTATATAATAATTATAGCTCATGATCATCTTGCTTTGCCCAGCTGTTATTGATATAACTCATCAACCAGACGTTGTTCTAAAAACACACTACTAATAAATGCCACCACAACCTGCGTGCATACAAAATATGATGGAGTGAAAAATCATAAACCTGCTACAGTGACTGATCAGAACACAGCGACAGTCACACAGCGAGACCTGGAAGCCTTCAAGGCAGAGACATTTACTGGAATTGCTTCCAAAATGCACCATTCAAAGTTGGCAGAACAAAGGAGGTTTGGTTTATCTCAGCAAGGAGCCAATTTATACCGGAGGAATTGAAGAGATGGCATTTGATATTTGTACCCAATGGCACATTTCAGCTATATTAGCCATTGCACCTCCTGATATTTGTACCCAATGGCACATTTCAGCTATATTATCCATTTGCACCTTCTGAGTTCAAGGGAGGGGTGGGGATGTCTCTGTGCTTTGTAACAGATGAAGCTGCCAGCCCATTCTTGCGAGGACCTTCCCCACAGCAGTGCCCTTTTCCTTGGCTTTCCTGTAGCTGCTCTTTGCTAGCTCCCATTTCACAGGAGTTAAAATGAAGAACTGGAAGGTCCCTTCTGCCAGTTTGGATTTAAGTGGGAAGCATTGAAAAGTCAGCCCTGTCCTGCCCGTCCCCTGGGAAGCAGCAGGGAAGTGGCACATGTACAAGAGCAGATAATGTAAAACACTCCCTGGCCAAATGAAGTGAAGACAACTGAACCTGTGCTTGCCCTTAGCTGAAGGGCAGTGTCAAAACTTCATTTTCTTTTTGATTAACTCGCAGATTAAGTAATTTAAAGGGAAGGAAAGTGATTCTGCTGAGTGACACTAATTTCAGTCTGATTCATTTTACAGTGTTGTAAAAACAATTATGTGCCTGGCACCCTCCAGAACATTGAACACTGTTCAATAACCATCAGATCTACTGAGATGAAACTGATACAGCTTGTTAGAGCATAAACTTATTGAAAATGTGCTTTGCAGCCAGACCAAGCGGACAGTGGCTTAGGGTTTTTTTTGGTAATATGAGCTTGGCTGGTTTTCCTCAACTTAAATAAAAAGGTGCAGCTGCTGTAGTCTCTGTTGGTCAGATTTCTAAAGGAGTCTAACTCTCACTTGGGCAATTAATTGGATTAATCTGATTTTTCAGATGTATTAATAATCTGTGGGATTATGTGTCAGAGGTTTTCAAAGGACTACATTTTTGCTACAGCTCAGAACAGATTTAGAAGTGATTAGCAATTATGTAGAAGCCAGAAAAGGCCAGCTTCCCTTTAAACTGGTAAATAAAAAGTGCATTCCCCGTGCATTTGCTCCCAAGGGTATCCCATCTTTCCTAACTCACTGCTCAGGGCCACACGCAGCACACTGAAGAGCTTTCAAAAGTCCAGTTCTGAAACTTGCTGCTTTGATTTGCTGTTTACTGACTATATTTACACAGTACTATATTTTACACAAGCTGGGTGCCTCAGTTTCCCTAGCCACAATACTGTTGCCATAACCATATTTTCCCAATCCATTAGTTATGCTCTGTACAGACACAATCCTGCTCACAGTAACCCAATTAACTGCATGTCAAATACGTGCTAGTTTCCAGCCACTTACATCGTACTGTATTTTTACATAGAAACAGTCTTGAAGGGGGTAGTTTAATTTCTACCAAAACTTCTATTAAAATATATGAAAAGATTAGTATTTTATTGATGCTCTGCATTGGAATTATCTTCCTTAACACAGGCACATTTGTCTCATGAGGCTAAATAGCTTGTACCAGGAGCTGATTCAAAATCAGATTGATGGTATGGACTAAATTCATTCTTGGTGCAATATTGCTGAGGTCAGTGAAATGCAGAGCATCAGCTCAGTCTGTGCTACAGAACTGGCTGCTGTTAGAAAATTAGCGAAAAACCCCAGTGAGGAGGAGGCACTGGACACCTTTTAATGTTGTTTCATGTTGCTGTTCTGCTGGGGGAGAGGTTTTCATTTTTTCAGCTGCTCATTGCCCACCTCCCCTCAGTGCCTGCCTTTTTTTGAACAGAACACAGTTGGAAAGCATCTGTAGCTACCACTGCAGCAGCCAGCAACAATCACAAGAAAACAACAGTGTTTTTCAGGTGTAATTCCAGGGGTGAAGTCCAAAGTACGAGTGCTGAACATCAAACTGGCACAATAACAGCAGTGGGCTCTGGACACAGGGATGAAGATCAGGCAGAACAAGGCACTGGATTATATTTCTTTCGTTGCTGGTGGAGCAAACATGAAGCAATGGCCTCAAATCCTTTTATTAAGGCAGGTGTTGCGAGTGCTTTGGACAGGTACAGCACTTCCTTATCTGCAGTTTTGTTAATATGCAGTAAATAAACGTACACTTTCTGAAACTGAGCTTGAGAAAGACATTGCCTTGTCCAATGAAGCAATTTGTCAGATACATGAGGCCTTTTTGACTCTAATCAGATGAAAACTAAGCCAAGGAAGGGCATGACTGTGAGTAGTTGAGTGCTCTCTTAGCAGGGTTAAGTGCAAAATGAATGGCTCTCAATGGAGCAATATAAACAACAAGCCCTGCCAAACCTCCAGACTTACAAGATCACAGTTGGTGTTCCTCATATTGTCCTCTTCCATCCTGTACTCTCCAGGAGTCTGAGGAGTGAGACTCTGCTATACCACATTCATGTATTTATTTTTATACTCTTTACAGTCTTATGAAGAGTCAGAAATTTACAGGGTTGTTTTCAATACATCTCACCTCGCGAAGAGAAAATTCCCAAGGTGTGGTGCAAGCTCTCAGCTGAAGTTCAGCACAGGGAACTTCCTTTCCCTCCCCAACTGCATTCCTCTGAGGAGATCAGACACCACACTGGCCTTCCGAGCAAGGGATTTTTCATTGAGCCATCAGACACCACCAAAGCAAGCACACACACAGCAAGTTCCAGTACAACAGTTTCATGTCAGGACACCCACAGGCTCCTGACATTCCTTTTTTACAGGCAAATTTCACTGTTCATCTATTGATGGATGCTGTGGGCTGGCAGAGCTGTGAAAAGGGAAGCAATTGCCAAAGACTACGAAAAAAACCCAACAAAATGGTTTTGTCAGTTCCTAATGAACAACATTGTCTACAGAAGAGGGGATGTCTCTGATCTGGGGAGGCAATGCTTTTGGAAGCAGAAGTTTGGTCAAGCCCCAGAAGGAAGGAAATACAATAATCAGCAGATTAATGGTGTGTGCACACTATGGGCTGAAGCTTTAACCAGCCTGGCTGGGGTTCTGGAAGGGGTACAGCTAAGGCAGAGACACATGTGCATTGCCAGTTCTCAGTGAAGTAAATTAAAGATAGCTCAGACATTGCTCCACAAGGGGCTTCCCAAATTAAGAACTTGCCAAACAGACCCCAGAAATCCTCTTCTTGGCAGGATATTTATCCTGAATTGTCTCCAGTAACAACAATGACACGATGGTCAAAGTGAAGGCAGCAGAAGTTAGAACCTTCAAGGTTTTCCCTTCTAACTATAGCTTCTACCAAGCCACTCCATCTTCCCGAGACAGCTATCATATGCTGAGGGTTGCTGATTCATCATCCAGCACACACAGCAAGTCGGTTCCTCTCTTAGCAGTGCTCAGTCCTTCATTCCTAAATCACCTTAAAATTAAAATGAGGAATCTTTTGCTCTTTTGATGCTTTGCTTTAACAGCTATAAATAGGATACTGAGGGTACAGTGCTGAGTCAGAGGACGAGAAATCACCTGCTGAGTAACTCACATCTCTCTTACTCCATTGTGCAGTCCCACCTAGCAAGTGATGGGACCCACTGAAACGCACCCTTTTTTCCCTGCAGGCAGCTGCCAGCACCCACTATTTGCAGAATACCTCTGGAAGGTGATAGGTCTTGGCCAGAGAGATACTACCACCAAGTTTCTCCTCCTTTTCCTTTGTCTCCTAATTTATTTCTAGCTTTGCATGGAATTTTTTGCAGGAAGCCAAGCCCGTGAGCTGGGCTCGGTGTCTGGCTCTGCTGCCTTTATCATTAGGAGTGATAAGATACAATAAATGATGTGAAAGCCCTTCTGAAATGGACCCTCACCTGCCAGCCTCAAGCTGCACATAAATTAATTCCTGTGCACACGATATGTGTGGTGCTTTAGGAAGTTGAACATGTCTCACAGGTGACAGACACGTGTGGAGCCAGGTCAGGGGGTGCACTAGGCTCGATCTAAGGTCAGAGGTGACAGAGGAAATCTGGAGTTTTGCTGCTGGTTTCAACAAGTCTTTGTTAACGAGTCACTTAGGCTGGAAAAAACGCTGCCTTATCCAGGCTGGTTTTGGTAGAGTAATGCCAGCTGGTTCTTACACACATTGTAAAGAGGGGAACAAGTAAGCACCACACTCAGTTTGACATTCTAGCCCCAGATTGAATGCAGAGTTGATACCAACCTACTATGTGCTAGGAGTAGAAGATGAGGAACTGGCACTACTTCCCGTGACACTTTGCCCTTCCAAGCAACTTCCACCGAGGAGAAGGGGTAACTCTGGAATACCTCTGTATGCAAAGGACAGGAGTGAAGCTGCCAGCAATGGTGAGGGCTCCTGCGGGGCTGTGGCCGGCAGCACAACCACCGCTTTTCCACCGATTCGGTGTAGTCGATCCCCCTCTGCCGGCCACTCGCCAGCCAGCGGCTGCGGGGGACCTGCGGAGAGCAGGGTGGGGGTAAGAGAAGGTGATGATGGCAACGAGCAGGCTGGGGAAAAACACCCCAACCAACCCGCCAACCAACCAAAGAAATTCATTTAATGCACGATCACGTTGCAAGATCAAAGCGAGACTTTTATCAGGGTTCCTACCTCAAGCAACTGGGGCTTGGGTTTGTGATTCCAGGTATCAACCCCATGTCCTGCAAAGTGATCACGGCCCTGGTGTCACTGGGGGGGCAGATCTGACAGTCTTGCTTCACAACAGCATGTGCTGTGCTCCATGTGTTAATAACATCTGGCACATGCAGCCACCTCTGCCTGGTGTCACTGCCACACTCCTGAAGGCAGATATCAAAAGTGAACAATTCCCTAGAAAGGCTGGAATATTGGAAACTTTGATAGGAAATACAAATGTTACTGAACTGGTGTATTTCTACCCTAATATTGCTCAGTCTCTGTGCTGCTTCTCGATAGCATCGTAACTGTATTTATGCTCAGAAACTTGCTCAAACTATTGCCGAATTAGAGCAACCCCATTTCCCAGCACAGGAGAGGGTTCAAGAAGAAATGTCTGCTCCTGGATCACCTCAGAAGAGGGGCATAATCACAGCACTGCAGGTGATTGATTTACAAAGAACACAGGAGGAACTTTGCAAGAGAAATGCGTGCAATAGGAAAAAATATAAAACTAATACAAAGCTGCCTATCACAGCTGACAAAGATAACAAATACAGTGAAGATGTGGAATTGCTACAGCACGATGATCTAAGACTACAAGCAAAGTTTGGAGGGAGCCATAACATCTTCTTAGACAAAACAGTGCACCTAGGAGAAGCAGGCAAGCACTTAATCTCCAGACAAAAATGGAAATAAATCCAAGGTATGCTGTTGAGCTGGAATACCAACTCCCCTCTGTGGAGTTTTCTTCCCAATTTTGGTGTTCAATTCTCATTTATGTGAGTTTCTTCACTTGATTTATTCAACAGCAAAGCATACTGTGCATTGGGGAAACACAAAGAGATGCTTTGAAGACTCCTGTCAAGCACACGAAGACATACAAGGAAAGGTAAACACCACCCTCCTCTGGGAGCAGCTCAGAAACATTCTCTCCTTTTTACATCTCACTACCAGTGTCTTCTTCTCCTGCAGAATTAACTCTGTTCCTGTTAATGGAATAATTTGTCAGATGCATGCATACATTACCCTGTAAATGAATGAACAAGATGCAGGGTTAGAAAGGTATTAGCCTCCTCCCTTCTTCTCTACATGATCCTGGTCACACTGCATAATGTACAAAGCATCTTAATTAAGCACAGAAGATTTAATGGCACTAAATATGATCAGCCCTATACTGATCCCATTACTCTAAAGAACCCAATAAATGAGGCTCAACAGTTTCAATTTCACTTCACTGCAATCTCATCAGCATTCCAATTCCATCACTTCTGAGAAATCAGCAGTTTCAATGGAAGATAACCCTCTTTCTCAGTCAGGCCCCATTCTACAACCACTTATTAGCAGAGCTAATTCTGTGTTGGAATGATACAGAACTGCACACCAGAACCTCTTCCAGCCATCAGCTAAGCCACGACTTCTTTTCATAAAGAAGTAAAACAGAGTATCTTAGCATTTAGGACCATCTCTCTTTCTAAGATTTTTTCAGAACTATCATTTTTCCACAATAAAGCTTCATGAATAATAGGACCCGAATAATACAGGGAGTTAATTAGCTATGTATTTATAGAAGTACTAACTGAGCCAAAACTTGCATGCAGCACTGATCTGGATAATACAACACATGCTGTACTCTACTACAGAATCTGCTCAAATACTTCCTGCATAATTTTATTTATGGCACTCAGATACTACAAGATGAATTACTGGTGTTTATGAAGTGCTT
This sequence comes from Aegotheles bennettii, assembly GCA_013398125.1. NCBI lineage: Eukaryota > Metazoa > Chordata > Aves > Caprimulgiformes > Aegothelidae > Aegotheles > Aegotheles bennettii. The sequence continues at coordinate 52,655 of VZRW01009823.1, read as the reverse complement.
AGAGATTCTCAAGAGAAGGATGCTTTGGACAGCAGAACCATTACAATCTCTCTGTACCTCTGGTTGCAATGTATTGAACTGTCATTAACTTCTGCTAATAGGCTTGCTTACTTACCAAGCTGTTATGCAAAGGGTCAGAGGAAGCTGAAGTAGCAAAATGTGTAAGGCCCTCGTTATAGAGGAATATCCTCAGAGGGTCACAGGGTGTCACCAGTACTTAAATCCTCAGATCCAACTTAAATCTACCAATAACAACAGTTGGGAAGGAAAAGGTGAAGCCAATTTGCTTCTAAACTTGCTTGGAACACGTGAACACCACTGGTAACTCATTAATCACTGTATCAAAGGTGATAAGCCTGGCTGATGTCCCTCCTGAACTCTTCTCTACGCCTGATGTGCTTCTACCTTAGTCCAGCCTGGTGCTGAGCTGGAAAGATACTGGAAATGTCCCTTATTGGGGTGTATGTCCCCAGCAGTGACCAAACTGGAGCTTGGGGCTGCACTACAGCAAGAGTTCACAGGTTCACCACTGAATCTAAAGCCTTTGCTGGTCTTCATGTGGCTCAGCAAGTGCTGGAAGTTCACTTCAGGCATGAATGTTTGAAGAAATGAAACATTAACACCAGAAGAGGAGCCTGTGGGTCAGCCCACCCTGTCTCCTGCTCAAGAGGATCTGATTGCTACTTGCTTTTTCTCCAAGCCAGAAGCTCTGTGTGCCCTCCCCTCTATCCCTCATTAGACTTTCATTCTTTCCTTGGAACACTCCCTGAAAAAATAAAATTGAAGTCAGTGCAAAGTCAAACAAATTTAGCCCATAAAACAAAGTGTGTGCAACGGGACAGAGAGACACTGCAGAAGTCATGAAATAATTGCATTGAAGCTGCTTTCTAATGTAGATTTCCTAGGCCTAGGCTTTTAAACTATTGCCAGAGTTTTGCAGAGGCTCAACCTTAACTGGAGCAGCAAATTGGATTGTGAGAATACTGTAAGATTAGATTAAAGAACTGGGACTACTTTCCTCCAGTCCTCTGCACATAAAACAGTTCTAAGTGACAACTGATTCTTTTTCCTGATTTCTTTTCCAGCACTAATTTGAAACAGAGCAAACAATTTGCTCCCCTCTAGCCCAGCATATCAATCCTTGCCTTGTGTTCAGGAGAGGCTTCTCACGGGCTGGAAGTCAGCCCCTCCTGACATGCAAATAAAAGAATTTAAATCTGATAGCCAAAAAATAATTGTGCCAGGAAGGAAGCCAGGCGTGAAGAAGGGCTTACTCTGCAGGAAGAGGCTGAGAGAGAAGTTGAATGCTTTTGGGAAGAGCTTTACCACTCTGCTCATGTTCCCAGCCAGCAAATGCATCCTAGGGATCTCATCCTTCTGGGGAAGTGGTGAATTTTCTGAGGAAGGAAGTCGAGGGAGAAAAAAAACCCCATAAATATTTCGATCTTCACCTTTTTGATTGCAAAAAATCAATAAAGGGATCACCATGTGCATAACCTATGCCATGTGCACACAGCCTAACGAACCCACACTCATAAGAACTTGATTGTTTTTCATTTCCCTGTAGAGACAGCACAATCTCCTCACTCCTCATTCTCTCTGCCCCCCCAAAGCCATACCCAGAGCAGCTCCATGCACGGCATCGCAGCAGGAGCAGTTCCAAGAGAATCAAGGTTTGTAAGTGCAAACTCCCTGTTTAGCATGGCCGTTCAATTAGAGCTCGGCCATCAATCGAGGTGGATGGCTCCTGCTCACTGTGGATGCATTATTTACAAACTGCCTGCTTTAGATGATAATCTGGGCAATTAGTCATGAAGGACTACAAACAAACCGACAATTTCTTACTGTTTCAGAAGCTTTATGCTGGCCAGCAATGACTGCTGGAACAAACGGTTCCATTGATATTTCCGAGTGGTGAAAAACAAAGATTCCTGGAATACAACCCTGAATAATGCTTTATTTGGGTTGGGAACGGAGCCACTCAGTGCTTCTCCATGTTCCTCTCTCAAGGCACCAATCCAGAAAACACTGGCAAGAGCTCACAAGCATTTCAAGTTTTGACTTCTTGCCTAACTCCAGTCATTATGAAATATGTACAGTGATCACAAGCTAGTACTTCAGGAAGATTAAACATTAGGGATAGTCCATACCCGCAAAGAGCAAGTGTTACAACAACAGGGGACACCCGGCGCCAATAAACACTCCGATGACTGGCAGGACGTGCCTGGAGGCAGCTGTGTCAGCGGGGGAGTCCTGAGCCAGGCTGCCAGACTCTGTGCAGAGCAGGACGCACGGACACTGCAGCTTTTGACTTCCAACAGCTCCAGCGGGATGGCACAGCACCGCCGTGAGCCCTGTGTGGATGGAGAGTCCGGTCCTTCAGGAATGGGCTACACAACTCTGCCTTCCCCACCCAGAGGTGACCCCAGCGCCTCCCCCCGTGCCAGGAGCCGCCCCACGACCCCCCCGGCCCCACCGCGCGGCTGCAGCGCAGCTCGAGGCCCTTTGCCCCAGGTCCCGCCCCTGCACCGCTCACAGCGGGCCCAGCACGGGCCCAGCGCCAGGGACCGCTCCCCCAGGCCGCACCCGACCGCCAGGGGCA
>VZRW01009823.1:34678-49278 GCA_013398125.1 Aegotheles bennettii | reverse complement strand
GAGGCCCACGGGGGCTCAGGGCAGGGTGGGCACACGGGATCCTCCCGGCAAGGCCTGGGGTGAGGCCGCAAACCCCACCGTGAGCCCTGCGGGGCCGGGGGTTGGACAGGCAGGAGTCTGGGGATGGATCTGGGGCAGCCTTGGCCTCAAACCCTGGGGGGAGGCAGGGTCGGGCTGTGCTGCAGGGCCCACACGGGGAGAACAAGAGGGAACGGCCTGAAATTGCAGCAGGGGAGATTCAGGTTGGACATCAGGGACAATTCCTTCCCCTGAGGGTGATTGGGTGTGGGAATGGGTTGCCCAGGGGGGCGGTGGGATCACNACCAGCCCTGGAGGTGTCCAAGAGGCACTGGGTGCTGTGGGTGAGCGGGGATGGAGGTGGGGTTGGACTGGGTGAGCTTGAAGGGCTCTTCCAACCTGAGTGGTTCTGTGATTCTATAAGAATAATCCTAAATAACAACAAAATGATCAGCTTTGGGAAGCTGGAATGAGATGCTGGGGCCTGTTGGTGCTGTGGACACAATGGGCAGCACCACTGACAGCCAGAATCTGCAACAGTTGCATGAATCCGGGTCCTGCTGCCATGGAAACAAGCTGAGATGGCTGAAAATGGAGCAGGTTGTCCCGAGCTAATTGTTCCACACACAACAAAAAGCCCAGATTCCATTTTTCTCTTTTTTTTTTTTTTGTGACACTGACTCGTTTAAGCCAACCTGATCCATCTCCATGGCAGCCAGCAGCAGATTTACCAGAATTCATTTCGAATTTTACAATCCTGATGTGTGGTGTGAGGTTAAGAGTTTTCCAACGTCTCCTGTAGAATTAAAGATCCAGTGAGCTCCTTAGATTTATCTGAGCAATCTGCAGCATCCTCGGTGTGATGCATCCGAGTGATAAACAGGCACAGAGAGCTTCTACACTAAAGCAGTGTATTTTTCTCAGTGTATTTTTCTCTTCTGCTGCTTTAAACACGAGGGCTGGAGGAATTTTCATTCAGGATCCCACAGTGATGCACCCAGTCTGTCTTCTGTCTCTCGCCAGGCCATGTATTTTAGGATAAAGTGCAAGGATTTCGTGTTTAGGGTTTGCCTTGGAAAAGTTCACTGAGAAATAGGATTTAATCTCTCCCTCTCAAAATTAATGTCACTTCCAAAATCGGTGTTAGGATTGGAACTTTGAGCATTCTTAGAAGATTTCTGCCTTTAAGAGCAGAGGGGGTTCCAGTTGGTGACTTGTGAGAAAGTTTGAGTGTCCCCATTTTGCCTGAATTGTTAAAAAACCCACTGGTTTAAAGCAACAATGGCATTTCAGGGCACACTTTGTAGGTGTAGTTCTGAAAGGACACAGTACAGGTCTTTAAAATCATACTAACAGAGAAGGAACTTCCTGAAGGGATAAAAACCACTGAGCTGCCTAAAAAAAATCCTGATATTCCGTGGTTCAGATAACAAAAATCCCCTCTTCTGATTTTGGATCAGATCTGTCCTAACAATAGCCCTCTTTAAGGAAGGATTGTCGAGTCTAATGACTCCATTAAGGCAGGCGTGGGTTCATGGATGCTGCTACAACCAAGTAATAACTCTCAGGAATTAAAAATCCATATGGCTCTCTCAGCTGTGCAGCATAACGTGTGCAGCAGCTGCTCTGAAAATGTGATAACTGTTATTAAAAAAGGAATTAACTACACTGCATGGCTTACGAAACGGCAACTTAGTATTAAATAGAAACAATTTTTTGTGTAAAAAATGTTGGGAATCTTCAGGCTGATCATCTTTTTTGTGTTTTCCATTTGTTTCTGGTTGCATTTAGATGCTGCAATCACGACCGAGGCCCCACAGGAATACACATTATAAGAGCACATGCAATATTCCAGTCTCATCCTGTTCCTGGGGAAGGGAAGCAGGCAGGGGACGAGATGTCCAGATGTAAGTGCCTCAGGGCTCGAGTTATCAACTCGCTCTGGAAGCAGCTGCTCCCACTGGCGAATCTCTTATGGATCAGTAGAGGAGGAGCAGAGCCTGATGAACCCCACCAGGTTTTTCAGGCTTGCGAAAACCATTGGGAAGGGTTAAAAACTCCCTGGGGTCTGAGGAGCATCAATCCCTTCTGGCAGCTGTCCATTTTTTCTCCATCCTGGCTGACTTCTTGTGCTGTTCAGCCTTTCTCAAAATGAACCTTAAATCTGGTGAGGGGAAGGGGGGGATTATGCCACAAATTTTCCGAGTGACTTTGGCCGAATTCCTTCGTGTCTGTGTAACTGTTTCCCTGCCTGTAACACAGGGGCAATATTTAATTATGCTGTGTAGAACATCAGCCTCGTAAGGCCCACTTCTTCGGGGCTTGCCACGGGAGCTGTAATGTGAAAGGAGCTATATTTAAAGTAATTAATATAGGACTGTGCTGCTGATGGCTTTGCTGTGTTTGAGACTCTCAGTGCCAGACTCTAAGCCCTGGGCACTCTGGAGTTAGCAGAAGCTTTGTCACCAGTGTAGTTTTTTATTTATATCCCATGGTAAACCAGGGTGTGAGCCCACATTTAATCCTGAACTGACCTTGCCTACAGATTTTAATGAGCTCTGGCGCCTCGGAGGGCAGAGAGTCCACATGATCTGTGAAACAGAGCCCCGTGCAGCCACGTCTGCTTGGTGAGTGGGGTGGGCACAAGCATGGCTGTGCCAATCTGATATATTCCACAATATCATATAGCCAATGGAGATTGGATCAGGGAGCTCAAGTTCCTTCCTAGGAGGCTTCAGTGTTTTATGCAGCAGGGTGCTATGGTCAGAGCAGTCAGCAGAGCTACAGATATTTGGGGGATTACTTTGTAGTAACCCCATTTCTGGTCAGGTCCGCAGAAACACTGCTGTGTGGGTCAGGATGTGGTGTTAAATTTTCCCTGAAGGTGGTTTGGGCTGGCTAGGAAGGTTAAAAAACTTCATCTTGAGGAGGAAAGTCCTCTTTGACCACTCTGTGTGGTACTGCTGCATGAGCTCTGCCACTTAAATCGTGATCAAAACCTAACAGAACCCTCTACTTGCTGAGATTTACTGCTCCACAGACCAATGGAGCGCAGTGTAAACTGCCATACATCCATCTTTATCCCACCAGCACCCCTGGTTCTGTCACTCCCTCCCCAGTGCCCCTGGGTGAACAGCCCCTTCCCCTCGCCACGCTGGATGAGCCAGGTGACTCCGACCCCGGCCACCCAGCAGATGCTTCCGCAGTACCAACTGTTCCAACCCCCCCACCTCATCCCCAGCTTTCTTTCCCCCCCTCCTTCCCCCGTGTCCTACCAATCCAGGCTGCCTGGCACATGCTGCACGCCGCAGTCCCACCGGAGTGATATTGTGATGGAAATGAGGGAGGGGATGCAGGCAGAACTGTGCAGATTTACAGCACTCCAAGGGTTTCCATTAAAATCCTTGACAACTTGTTATTTATGAGGAGACCAACAGCTCCTCTAATATCCAGGGCCTGGACCCCATTCACTTCAATAATGCTGGTTTGGAATAAATGAGCCAGAGGATGGAAACCAGTTCTGTTAGTATAATGGAGGGGGCTAATAGCTGTTTAGAGAAAACAACTGGTGTAATTCTGGGACCCAATCCTTTCACCAACAAAACAATAAAGGTTGGGGTTCTTCGGGGCATTTCACGTGGTGATTGAACTCAGAACAAAGGGGGTGATGAATGGCAGCACTCATGTTCGTGCACTCCCAGGTTGTACCAGTGCACTGAAGGGGTTCATTGGCTCCTGTGCAGGCAGGGACAGGTCAGTCTGGATCTCCACAGCAGAACAAAAGTCCTCTCCTAATCCCTGTAATACCTTCATTTCTCAGTCTCACAGGGTCCTGTGAGCGTTTCCTTCCCCAGATTCCTCCGAGCTGCCCCACCTAAACCAGGGTTTGGTCTGGCCAAGTGTCATTTTAGAACACTTTTTTCCACCATTCTCTTCTCTGCTCTCTTCCCCTGCCCATCATTGACCTGCCAAATACAGAAGCACCTCCACTTACCAAGTAAGTGTGGGGCTGATCCCTGAAATGAGGACTTTGATGAGAAAAACACTTAAACCCTCGATGTGCATTGTGCTGCTGTAAAGAATTATCGATCCCTTCTGCTGTGTCTTAAAATCAAACTGACAAGCTGATCACTGAGTGTAACTACTCAGCTGCTTGGCTTGCACATGGCTTTGCTTTCCCTCCTTTGTTCACCTGCATCTTGTCTATTTATATTCCTTTTGTCAGGAATCCTTTTTATTTCCTTCCAGCTCCCCCTGGTCTCCACGGGAGCCTCATTAAGGTGAGGGGAAGAGAAGCAGCAGCGCTCCCAGACGCTGGCAGATGGACCATGCTCCACGCCTCCCACCTCCCTCACCAGCACCCAAACCCCAGCACTGTGATCTGGGAGGAGAGGTATGATCCAAATTGTCCTGCAGGAAGAGGAAAGAAGATGAAGAGGAAGCAGGAGGAGAACAGGAATGTACCTGTTAATTGGAAGATGATGTGCCATGGACGGGGAGCAGATATAATCAAATATATCTGTTCAGATACATATTCAGATATATATTTACTCTGTGTGAATAGGAGAGAAAGCCCAGGGCAAGAACCAGCTTCTTGGAAAAGGAAGAATCAAAAGGAGCCAGGAAAGGGAGAAGAGCTCTCTGAGACTGAGTGGGTTTGCCTGGACGAGGGAATGAAAACAGCTATGCTGCATTAGAGCAGTGATCACCACTGGAAACAAACTGGACCAGTTCCTAAGCTGGACCAAACTGGTAAGCTCTGTAAAGGTTTTAAAAGATAAATATTCACAGAGATTTGGCCCACAAAGTGTGACCTCTCCCCTTTAGATGCATTTTCAATGAGTGCCCACTCAGCTGCTGCACGAGTTTGGGTATAAATTATGCCAAACCCTCACTGTCCCTTTTGAACATTTATTTCAAGGTCCTTATCCAATACAACACAATATTGGAGCTCATCCAAAGCATAACTATATCTAATTATCAGCCATTTGAGCTACTTCTGTATTAAACCATAAAACTGAGGTAGGATTGAAACCTTTTATGATTCCAAAGGCTAAATGCAGCAGTGACATAAATAATGCTGTAAATTACAAGCAAAATGAAAACTTGGGTCAGAAAATATATGATGTAATTTGTGCTTAGGGGTAAATTGGTCCCTGGCTGCCCAGGATGGGGAAGGTATGACCTGCATCAGGCCAAAGTGTGTGGCTGGGAGTCCGAATCTGTGTCATTATTACAGAAAACAAATGACATACCTTAAAATACTTCAAAAGCCCAACATCCTCATGAGATTTACTGCAGTCTGACCCCCTCTGCTGGTCACCAGCTTGATGCCTGAGTCCCAGGGCCGGCACCTCCAAACAGGCTCCGGGATTTGTAGAAATGATAGGAGCAGGCAAGTGGAAAGTGATGGGCACCAATGCAAAAGGGATGGAATTCTGGGGCACCAACACTTGGCTGCAATGGCTCAAGGACATCGATAGCATCGTGATACAACTCTAACCCCGGGTGGCCAGGTCTGGTTATGAGCTGCTAAAGCCAGTCCTAGGAACAGAACAGAGCAAAAAGGTTAACTGGCATTTGGGTGAACCACCAGGGTCGGAATAAAAATGGCTTTTGTATCTCTCCATGTTTGGCTGCTTCTGTCGAGATGTAAAGCAGTAGAAGAAGGAAAATGTCATTTAGAATGAGGATTCATGGGAACAGCTTTGGGGGGAAACATTTGCTTGAAAAACAATGGGACTTTTCCTGAGGAAACAAGTGTCCAGCTGAAAATGAGCCTCGTGGTGTTGGAATGTGCAATTGTCAGAATGGGGATAAAGCTGCACCAGGAATGCTGAGATATCCAATGGTGATCCATAATGTCAAGCATGTACAGTACCAGGTATTTTACAAAGAATATTTTATTGTCCAGAGCCAGGAGCTTTTCAGCTTTTTCTCCTCACCTTGGGCAAAACAAGTACTGCTACAGTGGGTGTTCCTGTGGCAACAGGAATTCAGCCAGCTCCAGGCTGGGAGATCAGCACTGCTGGGAACGGGGATGAACAGTTCTCACCCAGCTCACTGCACTGTCCCGATTCATTCTCCTTATCCCACACTATCCCTTGGTCCTCCTCATGTGTCCCCACGCTGTGAGGAGCCAGTGAGGATCAGCCAGTTCAATAGGAACAGCCTCACCACCCCTAGGGATCCTGTGCTGCATGCTGAAAGTTACTTGGAGAGGTGCTTAAGTACTTTGTTAGACAGAGGCTTCAGCAAGTAATTGAAAGCCTGCAATGGCTCCCTGAAGACCCCATCAACCCCTCCAATTTATTTCTTTAAGAAGGAACAGACAGAGACATCTTTTTCAAAGATTTTTTTCATTTAGCTTTTATTTTATTTTGTGGTTATTTGCTGTTACAGGTTTTTTTAAATAATGCTTATCAGTATCATACACCTCAAGACAGAAATACTCCATTTAAATCTAGATCGATATAAAGTTTATGTCTGTTAAACATTTTGAAGTCTTTGTAACTCTTAATATTCTTAAAACTCTTTGTAAACTTCTTAGGATTTTCTATTGCTTCAGAAATTCAGCAGGAAACAGCCTAATACAGCTGGGTAATGAAACTTCACCCACTGGTGTTTGCACAGAACAAAGAACTGTTAATCAGAAACTGAAAATCCCAAAGCAGAAATAAAAATAGTAACTGGATAATCTGTGCACAAAGCATTGTAATAGGCCAAGGCACTTAGTTTTGGTTTGAGAAGAGGCTCTTCTTGTTAAATCCATCAGGTTTAGAAACATAAGAGAGGAATAATCCAAATTCATCATTCCCTGTAAACAAGGATGCCCAGTTTCTGACTGAGAGGAGTCACCCTCTGTGCTGCCAAGACAACTCAGCTACTGCCTTCCTGTGGGCTCCATGCCATCCCTGTTCCAGAAATTCCAGGTTACCCTCACCCTGACATGGAGAAAACAGCACGTCTGCCTCAGCCTAGGAGAAGCTGTGCTGGAAGGACTGCCCCAGATCTTCAGGTCTGCAATGAGACATTCAGCCTCTTTATGTTTCCTGGACTTGCTCTACAACTGATGGTGAAAGAAGAGATGTATTTTTATTTAGACTTTTTAACTTATTAATAATGAATTCTGCACTCCGGAACCTGAGCAGGACTGATCCTAGAAGATCACACAATGTTCCTGGTCTTTGGTTAGCAATCACAGTGCTGTGTTACAGAATAAAACCACTATAATGGAGATGAATCAGCCGAGTACAGAACACTGCTGTACCACATCCCACCACCTGGGCCCCTGCCTGCATGCACAGTCCATGGGCAGTCCTGGTCAGAAGAACTGGTACCACATTCAGCTAAATTACTGATTCCAGGATTTCTAACTCGTTTAACAAGCATACACACTTGATCCATGACAGGGGACTCAAGTTTGATGATGTGGATTCAATTTCAGGATGAGGATGTCTGACCCGATTCCTGCGTCAGTCCTGTGCTGTGTGGAACAGAAAGCTCAGGACTGCAGTCCTGGGGGCATCACTGGTCTTGTCTGGGTGATTTTAGCATGAATTAACCCTACACAGCGAGCTTGCTCTAGTCTATACTGCAGCCTCTGCTGCCTATTCTACTGAGCAGATATGAACTCAGAATTACTCCAGGTTATGACAAAAGAGATGGTCATCATACACCTGCTTGTTGGACTTCTCAAAGGTCTCACTGCAGAATGGGCACTCCAGAAGATGGCTCTGGACGTGGGCCTCATACTGACTCGTTTCAATCTCTTCAGGAAACACTTCATCACACATGGGGCACTTTCTGAGAGAAGGCTGAAGCACAAAGCAAATGCAAACAAAGTCAGTTTAAACATTGTATTCGAAGAGAAGAAAAGTTTATTAGTCAGATATTACCACTTTTGGATAAGTCTTTCTGACTTCTAACACTCTCGAGCTTTCAAATGTCTCCAGGCTTCTCTAAACAGCACTTAGGAGTCAAGAGCTTCTGAGAGGTGCTTTAACTTTCCATCCTACACAGCGCACGTCCACGTCTCCAGTATGGAATGGGGTATTTAGCAGCTGCATGCTGCTCATTCTGGCAACAGACACTGCCAAGAGCTGGTCCTTAAAGACTGAGGTCAACAGAGTTTCCTTCCTCTTCCCTAATTAAACTCTTATTAATTCTATGCGTTAAGCATTCGTGGCTCCATTTTATTGTCCACCATAAGCATATGTTGCTCTATTTTGCTGTCCATCATCTTACAAGGACTAAACCACTCTGTGTACAACTGGCCAGAGAGCTGAACTCGGAGCTTTTTATTTCAAACCACTCATTCTTGTCCATAAATCACTAATTCATGCCCAGTTCTGTCTACTTTACTTACTATGTCTACAGCTCCTGCCCCCAGGTTTGCTCCTGCAGCTGGAAGAAGAAGAAGAAGTCAATTTAGCCACAACAAAATGATCAACAACGTAGTGTGCTGATAACCAGAAACTCCTGAGACAGAAGGACATGGCTCTGCATTTAAAGCTCTGTATCACACCTTGGAAACTGGATGTAAGCCACAGAACTAGCTGTCCCACAGCTGAACAAACTAGTTAACAGTTGTCTCTCTTGGCATAAAATGAAGAGACAGCTGATGGCTGGAGCAGCTCCCACACCTGGCTGCATTCTGCAGCTGCCAAGGCATCTGCACACACACACAGAGCTGCTCAGAGGTGCTGCTGATAATGGCTTTCCTACAGCACCCAGCTCAGAGGGAGGGTGACTTGCCAGGGCTCATTTCAGACAGACCAAGCACTCTCACCACCATAGGGATTCCCAAACAGAAGGCCTCCTGCTTCAGGAGCTGGAACTGGGGCTTGAGAAACAGCAGAGGAGGAAGAAACTTCTGCAGCCTGCGAGAGATGCCTCAGGAGCCCATCGTTCTCTGCCCTCAGCTTCTGCAAAGGGACAGGAGGGCAGAATGAATGTCCAGAATTTCCAGAGAGAAGTCACACCTTGTGCTAACACAGATCCTCTGCTATCAGGATCAAAATGAACCTGAACTTCTTCCAGGCAGCTCAGGGTCAGCCCTGGGAAATGGGAAAGTGAGGTAAGGAAGGGCAAGGATCTATTCTGTGGCCTCTCAGGAAGGCAGACAAGATGATTACAACAGAGTAACACACTCTAAAAGAGAGGAGCCCTGCAGAGTAAGGGACAAAGCTGAGCAGCCCTTGTTTAGAGTGGACAAAGAGGCTGTGTCCATTTAAATGCCCAAGTCCGTTCATTCCAGCAGGGTCAGAATTAAGCTACCAATAGTTTTATTAAATCCCCATGCCACCATGGGCAAACCAGCCTGTTCTGTGCTGGGGGGAAGAGGTTTTGGACCCTTCCTCTTAGGCCACACAGATGTGGCAGCAACAACACACTGTGAGTGTACACACACATGTAGGTGCCTGGCTGTGGGTGATGGTCCATGTGCAGGCACAATTAATGACACTTTGGCAGAAGGGTTAATTGAGCTCAACACTAGAATGAGAGGTTGGTGTCATATTCAGTACAGGAGGAAGGTGAGGGAGTTGTGCCACGTTCTCACCTGATTTTCCTCATCAGCTTCATTCTTTTTTGCCTGCAGAACCTGAAACAAACGCTTCTGCTCCTCAAGTTCTTTCATTAAGTCTCGGTTTTGTTGCTGTGAAGGAAGGGTGTTATTTGGTAAATCATGGGAAAATGGCAAATAAACCAATGACAGCTCCAAGCCCTGGAGCTGTCACACACCACCTGCCTTGTGCTGCATTTACTGCCAACAAATGACCCTTCACTCTCCGTGGGAGTCTCATCATTTCATAGTTTGTCACCCACAATATCTCCATGTCACCGCTCACTCATGCTCTGTATTTCAATTACAGCCTGTGAGAGGACACCTGGCAGGTCAACCAACCAGGGAGGCTGAAGAAAACAATTGAAAAATCCTTCCAGGTGAGAGCTGCCCATGTCTGCCAGGGCTCCTGGTGCTGGGAGACTTGCACTGATGGTGGGCAGCCAGCACATCCTGAGGGATTCATCCTGTAGCTGACTCTTGGATTAAACCTGTAAATCAGATCACCCAGAGTGCTCTGGGATCTGCAGTCATCCTCAAAGTATCACTCCAAGACTCCTGAGCACCCTAAACCATTCCATGATTCTATGAAAGAAATGCCACAGCCCGCTGCCCTCTTTTTGTCATGCAGTCCCCTAGATCCTCATAAGATTTGAGCAATATTTGTACCTGCTCACTGCCAAGGATGCCTCAGCCCCCCTGCCCGGGCTCCCCCAGCATGGTGATGCTCAGGGAAGGCTTTACCTGCTGAGCTTTAGCCATGAGTAACTGGCGATTCTCCTCCTTCAAGCTCTCGAGCTGCTCTGTCTTGTCGTGGCCCACACGAGACAAGTTTTCCACTTCTTTCTCATAATTTGACACTCGAGACTGGGGAGAAAGGAAGGTGGGCAGAAAATGGGAAGGGAACAGCTCTGACTGAGGAGCACACACTTCTCTTGCAGCACAAAGCAAAGCTGCAGAAGCTGCTTGCATTTCTTTTTTCTGCGAGCACTTTTTCCATGAAAACCTTTGAAGCTGAGAATAATCAGATACACGGGAGCTGATGTGCTCATCAGAACACAGGATTCACTCAGGTTCTCCGAGGAGCTTTTTCAGAACACAAGTGTCTGCTGGACCCTGAGCTAGCAGGAGGTAACACCAGCTTGATTTTGGTCCTTGAGCACACAAAGGGGAATAAAATCCTTCCAGTTTCTCTTGGCACATCCCCTCTACCCCTGCTTCCAGAACAGTTCCCGAGTTTTCCTAGAGGTCAAATCGTACCAAAGGTGGACGTTTTCCTCAAGAACCCAGGTAATCAACAAGGAAACTCCTACACCACGAATCTGCTCAAGGCTGCTCCGTTCTCTGCCAGGGGCAAAGCAAAGCAAAGAGGGCAGCTGTGCGTTGTCTACCTGTAGCTGGTCCATGTGGTCCAGGGCTGCTCTCAGTCTGCTTTCCAGGCATTTCTTGTCAGAGGTCACGTTCTGAATTTGCTCTTTGAGTCTACTCAGAACAAATCAAAACACGCCACGCTTTCACAGATGGAAATGCAACCCATGAAGGCAAGGTGCTTACATGAAATCCTGCAGTGAGATATGCTGTCAATGCACTTACTGGTGCAGCTCTGCCTCTCTGCAGTCATCCAGCTCCTTTAGATGTTTATTTTCCTTTTTCAGAGAATTCAGCTCCAGCTCCAGTTTCTCTGCGTTGCTCCTTAGAGACTCTAAACTATTTTGCAGCTCCTGAAAATCAGTGAGGTCAACAGGAGGTAAATGGGACCCAAGCAATAGTCTGCTCTGCACTGGAACTGCAAAATCCCCCAAATGCAACACTTCGGGGCAGGGGAAATCTCCCCTTTGCATCCTGACTGCTTTTTCAGACCTCGATTAATTTACACTGAGCCCTGAGCAAAACTGAAGGAGGAAAAGATAACAATAACGTGATTTCAGGACAGCCTACAGAACTCTTTTCAACAGTCCCCTTCCCATCTGTTCCTGACTCCTGTGCCTGAAGATGTCTCTTGTTCATCATTACTGCTCTCACAATAATGGTAAATGATTGTAATTTGGTAAAGGATTAAACAGATCATATGGGGAGAAACCTCTTTAATTTCCTTCTGGAGGCACACGGTGGAACGAGCCCTGGCTCAGTCCCCATTCATCTTTCTGAATGAAAGCTTCTGACTTATAGATCAACTTTTTTTGCTCACCTGTGCCTTGTTGACCTTCTCCTGCAGATCACTGTTCTGTTTCTGGAGACTCGCACAGTTTGCTTTCAGTTCCTCATTTTCTTTATGCAAATTTTTGTTTTGTAGTTGAACCTCCTCCACTTCTCCCTGGCAAGTAACAGAGTTCTTTGGTCACCACAGAAGCACTGGAAAGCCACATTTCACACAGCACAGTGCAAAGAGCAGAGAAAGCTGAGCTCTGCAAAGGGCACACGATGCACCTCCCTGTGATCTCACTCCCAGTGCAGACCAGACTTCTCCTTCACCCTCCCCAGCCTGTCCAGGAGTGACCATCAACCCAGTTCTTGAACACCAAGCACACACTGCCCCAGCCTCTGGAGATGCTGAGTCCCTCCTGTGTCCACAGCAGCCAGCAGAGGCCAAGGGCTGGGGCTTTTTGCAGTTTGTTCCATCAGGACCACATGTGCAAAAGGGCTGCACACAAGACATTGCAAAATGAGGGTGCTTGGCTTCCCAGCAGCCCCACTCCTGCCCATGGGCATGGTCCTACCCCCATCTCATGGCAGGCTGTTTCCATGAAAATGCCATTTTCACACAGAAATATTCAAAATGCCCTGAAACACTCTGTATGAAGTCAGTCCCTGTTAGACAGAGCTCACAATTTAAGTGATAAGCTTCAGGCAGAGGAACAAAGACTGCCCAGATGTGTGTGATGGAGCAGCAGCAAAGCCAAGACTGGAGCCTGAGCCTGCTGAGTTCCCACTTGGCACCCGATTTACCGGGTCCCTCCGTGCTGGCAGTGAGCACAGGCAATGAAAACAGGCAGGGAAAAGCAGGGGAGAGAGGACAGGAACCTGTGTGGTGACCACCAGGATATCATCCTCAGTGTCTGCTCGGAACTGGAAGGGCACGCTGGCTCCCCGGACCACGCCGTCCTGGTCGATGTAGCAGAACTGGTAGTACTCATCATCCTTGGGCAGGTAGTAAGCTTCAGGCAAACACAACACCCCCGTCACACACAGCTTCTGATCATTCCAATCTCCCAACTACACAGCACAGGAACTGAGACCCTCAGAGACCGAGCTGTGCCCATTCCATGCTGTTCCTGCACTGCAGCTCCTTCTGCCGGTGACACAAACACGGACGGGGTCACCCAGTTGGGATGGCAGAACTTGGCAGATCCAAAACTCTGTGATTTATGATGGGATTTGCAATAAGCCCCCAAAGCACGGCCCTGCAGAGATTCTGTAACTCCAATTAATGCCTATTAGCAGCTAAAGAAGGTGTGTGTGTGCCTGGGGGTGCAGGTGCACCTACAAACAGAGACCCCAGCTCCCCACTCACCCTTGAACTGGATCTGCTGCTGTGCACTGGTGGCACTGTGGCCGTTGCTGGGCAGAGGAGCCCACATGAAGGTGCAATATTCCCGGGTTGTTTTCCATCCCACCTGCAACAGCAAAACAGATCACACAGATCACCTTTATCCCATGGCAATGGGCTGTGTGTCCACACTGAGCAGTTACTGGGAGGAATTCTGCAGGGATATCCTCACTTCTAAGGGTTTGCTCTGGGGATGAAAGGACAATCAGTGTTTGATGAGCCTGGGAGCTGTTCAGGTCACAACAGGTCTGGCACTTTGTCCCCAGGCACAGCCAGGATGTCCCATTGCACAAAGTTCTTGCTGACCAGATCCCCCAGCCCTGCTCTATCCAAGCCCCAGCTGATCTGCTCCTGCCTGCTGCTGCTGTCCCACACCTGGCACATCTGGTTTCACATCTGCTTACCCGGAAGATGCCCACCCAGTCCTTCCCACGAGGGACAATGTTCTGTGTGAGGGTGTAGTAGCAGGTTACGTCTGCCCCGGGGATGTAGAACTTCTCCACATCGTTGAAGATGACCTGGGAGAAGTGGCAGTTGTCCAGCAGGACGGCAGACGTGGGGGGCTCGTCCGAGGTCTCATCCATCGTGGAAGCCTACGAGAGGAAAGAAGAAGGGGATGACCTCATCCATCTTCAGATGCTGCCAGCACATTGGTGCCCATGAAGGGAGTGAGGAGGTTTGGCTTGGGAATGACATCTGTGAGGTCCAAACTGGGACCAGCCCTGGCAACCCACCAAGGGGCAGAGCACTGCTGAGAACACCCTGCTGCCAGCTCCGTGCCAGGGCTGTAACACAGAACCCCCCCAGCTGATCCCAGTGCGGAACAGGAGTGACCTCGGAACACAGGGAAAGTTCATGGTGAACAACCCCCCTGCCAGAGCCCTCCAGCCACCTCCAGCCCAGGGCTTCCACAGGGAAAGGAACTCCCTGGGACCCTGCCTGGGTCATTTCAGTCACCCAGGAGATTTTGTCTGTTTTCTGTGCCCAAAGCAGCCTGGAAGTGAGGTGAAGTTCAGGTGGGGACTGCAGGGCTCAGGAAGGGAGAGGCTGGGAGGAGCAGCCATGGGCTGCTGGGGAATTCCTCCTGCTGGGAATGGAGCAGGGCAGGCTGCAGGGATGGATCCTCCGGGACACCCGGGGCTGTGGTTTCACTCTGATTTATCGAGTGAATGTAGGGAATGGTGGTGCCTGCTCAGAGCCCCCATCCCCACCTGCCAGGATGCCCAGGTGCCTCCAGGACTTGCAGCTCCCCAGCCCCAGGGGCCTCTCACAGCCACCAGGCAGGACACAAATTAAATCAAACTGATGAGAGCACCTTAATGAGGCTCCTGCATCCCCTCGGGGCAGGACCCGCCCCCGGCCAGCACAGGGTTAAAGGAACCGGCCGAGAAACTGAAGAGTCAGCGCGGGGGGGAGCAGAACGAGGAGTCCTGCGGCTGCCAGGGATGGAAATCCCAAAACCCGGGGAAA
>VZRW01009823.1:15286-26176 GCA_013398125.1 Aegotheles bennettii | reverse complement strand
TTGGGGTTCCCTGCCCCTGGGGTGGAGGTTCCCTTGCCCTGGTGGCTCTGCTGGGGCTGTGATGGTGCTGCAGGGTCCTGGAGCAGTGCACAAGTCAGGCTTTTGTTTTGCAGATTCATGCATTGATCACGGGCCCCTTTGACACGCCTTATGAAGGGGGTTTCTTCTTGTTCCTGTTTCGCTGTCCTCCAGATTATCCCATCCACCCACCAAGGGTCAAACTGATGACAACGGGAAATAACACAGTGAGGTTTAACCCCAACTTCTACCGCAATGGGAAAGTCTGCCTGAGTATCCTGGGGTAAGAGGGGGCTTCGCTGCTGGGAGGGGAGTCAGGAGGTGGCTGCAGGCTGGGCTCTGCCTCCCCCATCCTTCCCAGCCCTGAGCTTGGATGCACCCTTGTGCTTCTGTGGAGTCGTGTACAGAACCAGAGTCACAAAGCAGCACAAATTCCTCTACTAAAAAGGGTCTAACTCATCTTTAAAAGCACCTGAGAGCAGAGCCAGGGGAATTCAGTGGGTGCTGCTGCATTTCTCCTGCTCCCCCCTGCACAGCCCTGGCCTCAGCTCTGCCTTTTCTTCTGCTTCTGCACTTTGCAGCCTGATCCTTGATGTTGTTTGAATGTAGGTTTCTGTGGTTTTAATTTCCTCTCTCTTTGTGGGTTTAAAAAATAAATAAATGACATTAAAAGCCACTAAGAACTTCCTTGAGAGCCATTTGGCTGCTCTGGGCTTCCACCTCCATGTAGTGTGTGGGGCTGAGGGGTTGGTGTAATGATTTACAAGCACTGCCTGCTCAAACAGGCTCCACTGCTGCAAATGCTCCTTATTCACCTGCCTGGTTTCTCATTTTTAACTGTGTGAAAGTCCTGGCTGATGGAACTGCTCTGCCAGAGCCCTGTGTGATATCCCCAACCCTTTCAGTTCCCGTTAAAGAGAGGTTTTTGCTGAGGCTCTGGACTGGTGCACCCGGGGTGTTCCTGCTGCTGCAGAGAGGGAATAGCAGCAGCCAGGTGAGGAAGGGGCTGGAATTCAAACCCTGTCCTCGGCACAGGAGCCCTCCTGACCCCGTGAGCTGGGTGCCAGCACCTGCAGAGCCCTGAGCTGTGCAGGACACGTTGTGTCTCGGGGGTCTGAATGCCCAGCAGCTCCTGAGCAAGCTGCCTTGTGGCTCTGGCAGTTGTAGCCCTGGCGTGGGAGCTGAATTATTGAAGAGGGAACAAAGAGCCTCTCGGCCTGAGCAGAAATGGGAAGCGCAGAGGCAGCAGCGAGTGAAGGATTTGGGAAGAGCAGATGTGGGTCAGCACAGCCTTGCCCAGCTCACGGGGAGGCAGGGCTGTGTCTGGAACTGGGATACTGAGGGTTTTTCTGCTCGTGCTGCTCTGTGGGAAGGGTTTTGCCTCCCTGGGTGTGTGAAATGGGAGGCTTCTCCCTGCACAGAGCATCCGTGAGGGGTTCTGGCACCAGTCCTGAGTGTCTGTGCTGCTGCCTGCACAGTGATGGCCGTGTTTGAGACCTGAAAACCTGACTGCAGCTCTTGGGAGCTGCTGGCTCTGACTCCCAGTGGTGCTGTGGCTGGTGCTGCTCCAGGGATGGTGGCCATGGCTTTCAGGTGCTCAGAAATCCACTTCTCAGCTGCTGTGTGGTGCCCTGTGTGTGGCAGCAGTGGGGTGAGGTTCACCAGCCCCCCTTGCCCTGCTCACGCTGAGGTGCTCATCTGGGTGAGGGAATGAACTCCTCTGACCCTGGAAGCTTCCCCAGTGCCCGGTGCTTTCTGTGTCTGCAGCAGCTGTTCCTTTCCTTGTCTCATTTCTGGGAGGTGTCGCCGTGCTTTCCCCAGCTTCCTGGTCCTTAGCTGGAGGGATGGTGCTGATGGGGCCAGTCCTGCCTGGTTAATTGATGCTTTTCTGTTTTAATGCCCCAGCACTTGGACCGGGCCCGCGTGGAGCCCAGCACAGAGTATCTCCTCAGTCCTCATCTCCATCCAGTCCCTGATGACTGAGAACCCTTACCACAACGAACCAGGCTTCGAGCAGGTGAGAGTCTGAGCTGGATCATCCCTGCTCCTGCAGCTCCTTGTCTCTCCCCTCCACACCTTGCTCCTGGTGGCACATCCCGCTCTGGAAATGGGGACAGAAGTAGGTTATGTTGCTTGGCTCTTTTCCAGCTTGCTCTGCCTCTGCTCAGAGCTTGAGGGGGAGTTACAAACCAGCTCTGAACCCGAGGCTGCCGAGCTCACATACATGAGAGGTAACAGAAGCACAAGAGGCATTGGAGAAGTTGCCGGGGAGATGGGTTGGCTTCTCATTTCTCTGCTGCACAACTCCTGAAATGGCCTCCTTGGGACATACTGGGCATGCAGGAACCAAACTGGTCAGGTTTTCATGGTCCCCAGCATCTCGGAGAGAGGCAGGCTTCAGTGCTAGCTGTATCAGTTGACCTGTCTCCACAGCTCTGTGAGTCTGAGGCTCTGGAGACACATAAAATCTCACCAGCTTTTCATTTGCACTATAAATGAGCTGAGCACACCCAGAACAGACACAGCTGCAGTGGGTTTGTGCACCAGTGAAGGTCCTTGGGCCCAGGAGGGAGAGACGAGGAGCCACTGCAGTCGTGTGGACTCACTGGCCCCAATTCTATTCCAGGAGAGGCACCCTGGGGACAGCAAGAACTATAACGAGTGCATTCGGCACGAGACCATCCGGGTGGCAGTGTGTGACATGCTGGAAGGAAAGTGTCCCTGTCCCGAGCCACTGCGGTATGGAAAGGGGGTGTGAGGGGGCATAGGGTGGGTGTGGGGAACCAGGATGAACTCCTCTGGGTGCCCTCCTGTTTCCCCTCTCCCCGGGTGGTTCTGTTTCCCCTGGAGTGGACGCTGCACCTCGGGAGCTGAGCGCTGGCAAGGGCTGTGTTAATGTCCCAATGGCTGTGTCCTCCAGCTCGGGCTGGAGAATAAAGGAGCATTGTCATATGGGGAGAAAATAACCCTGGAGGGAGGGAGCACAGCTGCTGTGGGACACGTGTGGAGTCTCCTCAGCTGCAGTGATGCTGTGGTTCGTGTCCCACCTCGCTGTACCCTGTTCGTTGTCTGGGACAGGGGCCACACTGGTGACACAGCCTGGGGTTCAGTGGGATGGGGTGGCCCTGGCCGGTGTGACTGATGTGACACTGGCATTTTGACTGTTCGCTCTCTTGTTGCATTCAGGGGTGTAATGGAGAAATCCTTCATGGAATACTACGACTTCTATGAGGGGGTGTGTAAAGAGAGACTTTATCTCCAAGGACAGACAATGCAGGTGGGTGGCAGACAATTTTCCTGCTGATAACAGGCTGCCTGAGCTAAGGGTGTGTGGCTGGTGACAGTGATGTGCAGCACACAGAGGTGATGGGAGTGGATCTGGATCTTCTCTATCAACTGTATATCCCAGCTTTGAGTCACAAAACTGAGACCTGAGATGTTCCTGTGGATAAAACACTGCCTTCAGAGTATGCACACAGTGGTTTTGAGGCTGGTGGACTTCTCAGAGTGCTGGATCTGAGCTGCTCTTCAGGCAAGCAGCTCCTTTCAGGAGTGGGACCAGGGCAGTGTGGGTTTGGTGTCAGGCAGGGAGGGCACATACTGGTTACCCAGTGTTGGTGGAACTGAACCCCATTGCAGTATTCTGTTGGGTCACTGCTGCAGTTTCTCCTCACTGAGGTTCCTTTGCTCACACAGCAGGTGAGAACTTTTCTGTGACACTGCTTGTTCCGTCAGAGGAGATTGAGTGAATCAAAGGTTCCTGGAGGAGGAAAGGGTGGGGGCAGAGTGACACTACAGCAGACACATCCAGACAGGTTGAACACAGGAGCTCGTTTCTGTGAGAGAGCAGAGTTTAAAGAATAGACTGCCAAGCTATTTGTGTGTGAACAGATGTGTCTTCCCCCCTCATCAGCCACCTCTTGTCTGACTCACTGAGAAATTCCACTGCTAAGAAAAGATGGAGGTGTTTGATTTAATGATCTTGTGTCTCTGAGCCCTTTTATCCTGACGGTGCCCTCCACTGTGTAACTCATAAGCTGAAGGTGCTCCCAGGGCAGGAGGGTTGGTGTCTGGAGTGAGGGATTCCCATGGGAAGGTCTGTGCCTGCAGGGCATGCTGAGCTGGAGGCTGTGCAGTGAAGTTTGGTGACATCTGAGGATTGTCACGTGTCACCTGTCCTTGTTCCTTCTCCAAGGAGCTTGGGCTCAGTCACTTTCTCTGGGGTTTATGGGCTGTGACCTGGGGCTGTGCTGGGTTCAGCTCCCCGAGGCAGTGACTGCCAGGAGCTGTTCTCTGGTCTCCTCTCTCTCTCACTGAACAGTAGTGCAGGAGGCAGGAGCACAACTGGAGGGACAGCCTTGTCATCTCCATTGCCCTGTGTTTAAACGAGGTCCCTCTAGGCTCAGTGTCAGCTGAGTGCTGGCCAGATGTGCTCTGTTAACCCTGGAGCCACGTGTTGGCTTGCACCAAGGATTCCCATCAGACAGGGCAGCGTGAGCTCCATCACCACCTTATGCAGCCCTGGGAATGTGTCTTCGACCTGGGATGGGGATAAAAGCAGCAAATGGTCAATAATCTCCAAAGACTTTCTGCCTGTGGCTTGGCTGTATCTCACTTGGGGGCTCTGACTGACAATGAGAGCAGTGATGCCTCGTTTGGAAGGGTCTGCAGCACCAGTGGGAAGGGTGGTCAAGTCCTTGGCCTCTGGATTTTAGGGGCTTTCATTTGTAATCTTTCCCTGGCTCCTTGGAGTGGGCCTGAGAGCAAATAGTTTCCTTCCTCGGAGCTGTTGGTGGGACTCCAGCCCACGCCTGCCTGCCCTTTCATCTGGCTTTGAAGTTTGCTTGGGCTTGTGAGGCTTCCCAAAAGAGTCTCCAAATAGAAATTATCTTCAGTCTTCAACCCCTGCCATGACAGTGGGAAGCTTGGGGCCCTGTCCATCATCAGGTGGGATCTAACCCTTAAGTCTTTGACCATTTGTTGCCCAATTACTATGCAGCTTTCTCCCTTTCTGCCCCGTGCCAGAGGACAATGGTCCATGTTAACAGGCTTATCCATGGTCTTCTTCCAGGATCCTTTTGGTGAGAAACGAGGGCACTTTGACTACCAGTCCCTATTGGTGCGTTTGCAAGGAATTCGGCAGAAGGTGCAGGAGAAACACCAGCAGGAGAACACAGAAATAGACTCTGAGAGCAGCTCCTCTGAGACAGAGACAGACACTCAGGGCTGCTCCAAAGCCTAGAGCTGCGTTGCCCGTGGAGAGGCCAAGCTGTGGGGATGTTCTGTCTTCACTGGAGAGTGCCCCCGACAGACTCGACCGCCAAACCAGTGCCAGGGTGGAGAGGACTGGGAGATCTTCTGGCTCCTTTCACTGCTCTGGTGGGTAACGCTGACCGAGGAGATCCCATGCTAGACAAAGCCAAGCTTGTGACAGGCCACCCTGACAAGGTCCTTGCTCTGCTGGGAAGCCGGAGTGCGTGGCGCCAGGTGATTTTTTGGAAACACCTACACTGGTTGGGTTTTGGTTTTGTTTTTTTTCCCCCTTTTTCTCCATTTGATTAAAGAATGAGATCTGGACTGCGAATCCTCTTTACAGCTTTTCTGTTCCTAGACAGTGAGCCCTTCCCTGGGGCCGTGCTGCACGTGGAGCTGGAGCTGTGGGAGGCTTTGAGTCCATGGTGAGACGGAGCCCTTCTTGTGTGGGCTGGGAGAGGTGGAATCCCCCTGCTCGGGGGAGCCCATCTACCCAATGTCTTTCCTCTAGACACTGTTCTAGACAGACCAAAGATAAAGAGCAGTGGTGGAACCTGGGCTCCTTTCCGAAAGCTTTACTCGAGCCCTGGGTGGCTTCGTCCCCCGAGGCTGCAGGCGCAAAGGGGTGGATGAAAAGTGGAGACCCCAAGAACCCATAACTCGAGTGCAGGGGTGCTCAGCCTGGTGTTATGGGGAGGCTGAGAAAAGCATTGGTCAGAGATGGGGGAGCACTTAAGTCTAGTTTGTGTATTATTTTTTTTAAGGTGTTGATTTGAATTTAGCATTCTAGGAATATTTTATTCTGGCTGCTCTGAACGGAGCTGTTTCTGTTTCCTTAACTGAAATACTCTTAGCTTTCCACCTCTCTACTCAGTGTAGTAGTTTATTTTCCTCCCTTCCTCCTCCTGCCACCTCACTGCTACCTTGACCCATGACTGAGACGCTGGACTGAGGGGTGAATCTGGCCAAGGAAGCCACTGTTCCTGGGTGGAGTTCTCCGGAGGGGGACGCCTGGTTACTGACAGATTCCTTTGCCAAACTTGGCTGAGTGTTGTAAAGTTAAACACTTGAGTGCTCTGAATGTTCCCAACAGCAGCTTTCTCTGCTGGCGAGGGTTGGATGTATTCACAGTGTAACGTGGGTGGAGGTGAAGTACCCAGTTTCCCCAGGTAAAGGAGCCTGGTGATGATTGATTGGAGCAGTTTAATTTTCTGTTGATAAAGAGCTTAATCTACTTTTTTTTTTTTTTAATTATTTCTATGGGAGCTTTGATAGAAAGCCAAGCACAAAGTTGCACATTGTCCTGGGCCCTCTCCCAGTTTCCTTAAACACCTTCCCACCAGCCTGGCCCTGTTTCAGACTCACGGTGGTGGGAGAACTTCCAGCTCCATCCTTGTTCTAAAGAAAAGTGCGGAGCAGAGGGGCCAAGGACCCCGCTGTGCTCTGCACAGAGGGGCAGTGCCCCGTGTGTCACTGAACTCAGTCTCTGATTTCTGTCACCTCTTGCAGAACTCAGAAGCCTGCACGCTGCTGCTCGAGCAGCTCTGGGGAAAGGTGGAAACACTTTGGAATTGTTCAGGTGCCGTTGAACAACTCGGGAACCTTTTTTTTTTTCCCCTTCAGCAAGCAAACTCCCCTGGGTCTGTCATTGGCTTGATTTGGACTCGATCCCTGTCTCCCCTCGAGGGAGAGCTGAGCTCACATAGGACTCACTCAGCACACCCAGAGCAAAGAGCAGCACTCACCTGGGGGGTCTGCGGGAGGCAGAGGGGTCTCCCGAGGTCATGAGCTGGGTGTGACTTCACCCCCTCCTCAAGCCCATTGTAAATGTCCCGTTGTTTTCTCACCCTTCAGTAGCGTTGTGGGTAGAGCTGAGCCTCTGCTGCCCCCCCGGGCAGGGCTGGCCCCAGACTCTGTTTGTGGTGCATGTGGCGTTCCCATCCACCAGTACAAGGAAACGAGAAAATGCCTTACTGTGGACACTACTCACCTAACTAGCATGTGGCTGTAAGAGAGAAGTATTAGTTTTATAGCTCTGATGTTGTCTGTCCTGCCATTTCTGAATGTTTCCATTTCAAAGTGACAATCCTCAAATGACTGCTCTAGGCAGAGATGTTTTAGCAACAGATTTTTAGACCTAACCGAGTTGAAAATATATGCACAAGAGTCACTCTTAAGATACCTTGTTTATATACTATTGTACATAAGATTTTTTTTTTGTGCAATAAAGTTTGTTTTGGCAGAATCTAGACTGTGGTACTCCTTAGTGGAACAAGGATTCATTCACAGATCAGGTGACCACAGAATGGTTTCTTGGGGTCACTGCTGGCTCCGGGGTTCTTTAGCCAGAGTCATATTTGTATCCTCTGAGACCACAATTACAACAGCAGCTTAGATGATTTTCCTCTTGCTGTGACAAAGTCAGGAGTTGTCTAATGGTAAGTGGCATTTCCACCCACACCAGAGGAGATTCAGAGGTCAGCACATGTGAATCAGTCCTGTTAAACTTCTCAAGCTAAATGCTTTTTACAAAACCTTTATTTCAAGTCCTTTGTCCCTGTGTTTCAGGTGATATGCAAATAACCTCACAGAAGAATTATATACAGGCACAGAACGTGTAGAGTCAAGGAATTGCCTCCTTGGCTTCCTCTGGAGTGATTTCCTGAGAGTACAGCTCTGTAAAGAGAGCAGGCAGCCAGTACTGGGGCTCTCCTGCTGCCTGCGTATCCAGCCAGGCCATCCCTTCCTTCAGCAAGTGTTCCTGCACAAACAGAGTGGAAACTGTGAGTGAAACTGGGCTAGATGGCTGAGAAACGTTCACAGTGGGGGCCTGGCCCCACATTTGTTCTGGGGTAAGGGAGGGCGTAGAACTTGGGCTACAACAATTTTTACTTGAGGAGGAGAAGCAGAGTTCAGACATTGGGTGTTTATGTGGGACCTGAGCTAATGAGATTCATGTTTTAGCAGAGATCAGTGAAGCCACAGGAATATCTGCAGCTGCTGAGGTTCTGCTTCCCTCAGTTTACTTTTACACAGTGCCTTTGGTCCAGCAGCTGGCACAGGATCCCCTGTGCATGCTGTGACAGCACAGTCCCAGCAGAGCATCCGCTGCAGGAGCAGCCACTCTGCAGTCACTGAACTTCACTGTGCACTGTGTACGTACCAGCACTTGCTTTGCACGTTCTGTCTCCCACTTCAGGCTGGACTTGATCTCACTGACAGTCACGTAGCCCTTTTTCTGAAACGAGAGGAAAAACACTGTGTTTATAGCTAGGACTGAAGTTAGGAGAGCGTGGGCAGTTTTGCTTCCAGGCCTGGTCTGATCACAGCTCCCTGTTGGGGAAGCAGTGAGGTTCTCTCAGGGTGTTTGCCTTTTCAAACCCCCTGGCTCGGTACCTCTGCCAGCTGCAAGACAACTGTGTGATCCATGTTCAGCTCCGCTGGCACCGACTGGATCAGGTACGTCCCACCAACGGGGATGATCCCAAAGCCATTCCCCAGGACCTTCAGTTTCTTGATGGCACGGAGGAGATCGTCCCTGCGGAGCAGAGGTCAGTGCAAGGCTGCAGAGCAGGCACCCCCCAGACTGCACAGTGCTCTGTGAGTGAGGAAGGCTCAGAAGCAGAAGCTGTGAGCAGTATTGGCTGAGCAAGGTATTTATAAAGCAATTGAGAACCAGTTTGCACATCAGTGCCCCCCTCAGAAGGACAGACGTGGATCAGAGACACTCCTGTAGCACCTGAGCTGCAAGCGCTGAGCTTTTTCAGTCCCAGTTAGTGATGTGGTGAGTTGTGTCCTAAAATCTGCTTCTGTAATGACAGAGGTCAGCCCCTTCCTTACAGCTCGGGAGGCCTCAGCAGCTTCAGCAGACCATGACAGTAAGAGCTGTGTCTGTGGGGGACTGATTGTCTCCAGCTCAAGGCAAGAGCTGTTTATGCCTTAGGGCTCCCTGAGAAAGCACAGAGCTGCTTTCTGAAATGGGGAGTCGTTCATTGTGGCTCCATTGCTAAAAGTTAAATTTGGAGTCCAGTTAACAGCAGTGACTTCCAAGTGCTGCTGAGCTCAGTCACACCCTTTTCTTCCCAAATCCTACTCGATTCCCCTTCTGCTGTACCCCACGGACACTCACTGGCTGACATCCTGAGCAAACTTCCCCCTTCCCTTCAGCACTTGCTGGTGAAGTTCCTCCAGTGTGATCAGACCTAGGAGGCAACAGAAGGGGACAGGGACAGCATCACTGTGGAGTGACAAACCCACTCCAGCCGGAGCAGCCAAGGGTCCTTTGTGTGTGTGCCACTGGCTCCCCCCCCCTCCCTTTCCCAGCGGCTGCTCGTTGTTCCCAGGATGGAGCCTTGGCTGAGAGAAGCATCCGAGACTTCTGTCCCCAGATCTAACACACAGCACTCAGCTGTTGCCTTCCCCCACAAATGCTTTGGACTCAAGTTTCACCCGGCTTTGCTGTGGCCCATTCCTGTCTCAGATTGCCCTTCTGGAGTGAAGAGCATCCACCATCTCCCCACGAGCCACTGAGCACTGGCATTCCAACTCTTCCAGATATTTCTGTGATCCTTTAGAGCCAGGTTCAAAGCAGTAACTCACCAATTCCGTACTCCTTGAAGATTATCACTGACCCCTGCTCCTTCCCCTACAAGTTACAGTTTTTTTAATGAATCAGGGCAGAGCTGGTGAGTTCTGTAGAAATCAAAAGCTGGGTGCTGGCCAGTGGTGTGGCTGTACTGTCATAGGAACAACAGGCTTTTTGGGGACAATGAAGGCAAAACTGCCAGCTCAGTCATTTATGAGATGGAGCAGCTACGCTGAGCCATGTGACTGGTTCTCCGCATGGAAAAGGTCTCCTGCTATCTGCTGTACCCCCTAGGAACCGTGGGATCCTCACCTCCATTCCTGTGTTTCAGGGCCAGGCAAACTTCAATGATCTGCACACCCAGTTCATAGTAGAAGTCTCCAACTCCCAGCATCTCTGACCAGAATCCTTTACCAGCTGTGAAGTGAGAACAGGGGGAGCGATTGGCAAACACATCCTGAACAGTTGGAGGTGGGAAGCAGCCAGCTCACAAACCTCGCTGGGAGACTCAGCTCTGCACTGAAGAGTCTCCGTTTTGCTGATTTCCACCCGTTTTCCCCCACTCTTTAAGCAAGTAACACCCAAAGGGCCATCACACCACCTCACAGGCCCCAGGAATCAGAACACCACCAGTTCTCAAGGAAACCCCCCTGGGAGCTGTTTGCAGCACAGGACCAGTGAGAGGAACCCTGGCCCTCAGCCCTGGTGCCCGTTGCTCACATGCCAGAGGGTCCACGCCGATGGTGGCACACATGTCCTGGAACTGCACCCGGAACTCGGGGTTCTTACGGATCTCCTGCTTGTGTTTGCAGGCAAACTCTTCCAGGTTGGTCTTAAACATGTCCAGCTGCTTCGACATCTGGAAGAGAATCGTTTCTGCCTTAGCACTGAGTTAATGTGGGTCCTCGGGACAGGAGGGGGCCCCTGAGGAGGGAAATGGGACAGAAATGGCTCCATGGCAGCAGAACCCTCCCCGGGAACACAAACGGGTGTCAGTGGGGACAAGGCAAGGGCTGTGCTGAGCCCCTGGGGGG
>VZRW01009823.1:0-14447 GCA_013398125.1 Aegotheles bennettii | reverse complement strand
GACCCCCCCGAGGGAGGTCAGGCCCTGTCTGAGCCCCCTCAGGGACAGGGGAGCCCTGGGCTGGGGGCTCAGGACCCCCCCCGGGTCCAGCCCAGCCCCCCAGGCTTTGCCCTTCACTCGTATTTTATCACCTCCCCCCCAAATCAGGGCTTCACAACGCTTGTGTTCAGCTTCAGACAGAACTCTTTATTGCTGAGTCAGCAGAACAGACTGCACAGGGCTGGGGCAGCACGAGACATCATCACCATCATCACCATCCTCCTCCTCATCTTCTTCATCCTCCTCATCCTCCTCATGGCCATGGGAGGGAGCTCGGGAAGGTCCTGGGCTCACACAGCCCTGGCACAGGGGAGAGAAAGCCCATGAATTCCCGTGCTCCTGCCATTACCCCCTCGCTGGAGGAAGAGGAGCACGAGCTGTCACCTCCCCCAGATCTTTGTCGTGTCCATGGTCTGAAAAAGCCTTTGCAGAACCCAGCTCTGGCCACGGTTCTTGACTCTGCAGTGGAACCGAGCTGTGACCCGGGAGCACTCCCTGCTCACCTCCACAGATCCCAGATTCATGGATTGGGCACTGCAGTGAGCACCCTCGGGGGCACGGGCTGGGAAAGGGTCTGCAGGGGTGTCTGTAGGGACGGGGGTGGGCAGGGCAGGCACTCACGGTCTGCAGGGATCGGCCGACATCAGCCACGTCACAAACTCTTGGTTCAAAGCATCCTTCAGCCCTCCTGGAGAGGTGAGGCTGCAAGAAATGTGCCACACCATGCAGAGAGAGGGAGGCATCAATCCACACTCAGGGTTCACATCCCACCCCCCCCAGGTTCTCAGGGTTTTATTTTCCTGCCTTCCAATATCTTTAATAAACCCATAAACACCTTCCCCCTCTTGACCTGGTGAGCACCCTGCACACAGCAGTGCCTTGATCGTGGCCTGTGACCACATCTGCCAGGCCTGGGGGATGAGAAGGGGCAGTGACCCAGCCCCCCCTGCACCCCACCTCCCCTTGGACCCCGCAGGCACCAAAACAAAGGCTGAGGTGGGTGCAGCAGCATCGACACCCCCAGCTCACCAAGCAAAGCCTTCGTTTCCCAGGGCTTCCCCCGCCAGTCCCATTTTTTATTTGCAATTAAGGGAGACATTAGAAAACTTTTTTATATATGAAAAAATGAAGCTAATCAAGCTGATTAATCTCCAGCATCAAAGGTTCCCCCACCCCCCAGGAGCAGGTTAGACAAACATCTGTCAGGAGCGGTTTGGGGGGTGTTGATC
Source organism: Aegotheles bennettii (assembly GCA_013398125.1). Classification (NCBI taxonomy): domain Eukaryota; kingdom Metazoa; phylum Chordata; class Aves; order Caprimulgiformes; family Aegothelidae; genus Aegotheles; species Aegotheles bennettii. Next base: position 13,179 of record VZRW01009823.1, on the reverse strand, counting down.
CTGCCCCGGAGCAGGGGTCAGGCTCAGTGACCTCCCCAGATCCCTCAAAGCCCTCGTTCCTTTGATTTGGCATTTTCCATGTGACTGGCACTGCTCGGTGTCTGAGTTCCTGAGCGCTGGGCCCGAGACACCTCTGTGAACCAGAACTGTGCTCCTTTCCCCCAGCCCAGCTCCCCCCACACCCTGCTCTCCAAAGCCCCTTTCTCTGTCAAAGACAACAAATGCCCCAGATTCCTGCTCTGGGGGACCCTCCCATTGCTCCCTGGAGCTGGAAATCCCAATTTTTGCCAGAAGACACCAGGATTGTGCCTGAAGGCTGCAGGCTGGGTGTGGTAAGTGCTTTTCCCCCCCCCTTTCTTGCCACCATTTTAGGGCTGAGCAGCAGCAACCTGTTAGGTGCTGTAGAACCCCTCGGTGGTGAAGGAAGGGAACGGATCCCCTATCGTTTGCTGCTGGGTTTGGTGGTTAAATATAGAAAGTGCCTGAGAACAGATTTTCCCTTGGACTCGGGCGTCTGATTTGCTTTTTGAACATTTGTGACACAAGCTGAGCTGGGGGGAGGTGGAGCAGGGTATTGACAGGCTGGGGCTGTGCTGACACAGCACAAAGCCACGCAGTGCCCGGAGCCACACGCACAATCCCGGCCAGATGGCTCAGGGATGGAGGCACGAGGTGCTGCAGCACTCTGCTCCATCTGTGCTCCCTTACCTTGCCCAGAGGAACCTGCTCCTGCATTTCTGTGATTGGGGGATTTTAAAGATGATTAAAAAAATTTAAAAAGATAAAATAAATCTGCACCCTTCACTGGAGGCACTGGGATGAAAAAACAAACTGGGAGATTCCTCCTGGGTTGGGCAGGCATCTCCCACAGGGTTCCACGTTCAGATAACGAGCTCCTCATAATGAGGGAAGAATGGGTTTGTTTCTTATTTTAAAAATGAGCTGGTCAACACGCAGAGTGTGAACTTATGAGGAGGTGGGGTTTTTTCATTCCCCTGTGGGCCGATTTAATCAAATCAAAATGTTTTGCAGAAACGTATCAATTTCATCTCCTTTTAGCCGGAGAGTTTTCTTTCGAGAGGGCTTTGTTTGGATTAGGTCGGAGCACTTTGTTTTGGCTCCTGGGTTGGGATGCCGGGGGGTGGATGCTCTGCAGCCCTGTCAGGAGTCCCTGCTCTGACCTCAGCAAAGCGCTGGGGTTTGATGAGGCTCTGCTGACATTTGCAAAACAAAAGATGACTCAAATCATCTTTTTCATTTGTATTTGGTGAGAAATTTCAGAATTAGAGAGGCCTTTCTGGCCTTTGTTCTTTTCCCCACTTATGAGACAGAACTGTAAAATGTGAAGTTTCCTTTTGAAATTAAAATCCTCTGTTTCTGGTCAGAGATCATGACCATCAATTCCTGCCCCAAAACATTCAGAAGTTCAACACTTGGAGACCTCCTCCCTCCCTGCGATCAGATTTTCTGTTCCCCCCTCTCACCTCTGGTTTCTCTTGGCTTTCAGAAGCCAAGCCAAGAAGTCTTTGGCTTCCTGGGTGCCCAGGTCCATCCTGGGGCCGCTCTCAGCCGATACTTGGGGCTCAGCTTCCCTCTTGTACGGCTCGATGATGTTACTGGAGAGGTGAAATGAGAAGGTATCAGCCCGGGATGCCACAAGAGGGTGCCAAAATGCTGCTTTTCCACTAAACCCAGCTCGCTCCCGCTCGCCCCGGCAGCAGCCAGAGGAGAAGGTGGTCTCGGGCAAGCGGAGGGAGGGCTGTGCTGTGCCGACAGGCGAGAAATGTTCCTAGGACTTAGAAAAAGAAAAGAAAAACAGAAACCCAACTGCCTAGGGAATCACTGCTGCGGTCCAAGAAAAATATCCTCGGCTCTACATTCTTGTGTAGCCATCAGCGGGCTGCCGACAGCTGGGAGTTGGGATCGGGAGCATCCAAAGCCCCAGCACTCACTTGCTTTTCTTCTCCCGTCTGGCCAGCAACCACTCCACGAAGTTCTTCTTCAGCATGTTGTCCATCGTGCGGCTGTAATCGCTCGCCAGGGTGGCCTCAGAGTAGCGTCTCTGCACTGGTCTGGCACTGGGGGACCTTATACTCACGCTGGGGACAGAGCACAGGGGCAGAGTGAGTCCTGCCCGGCTCCAGAGCACGTCCTGTGCCCGGTTCTGCTCGGGTCACACGTGGTGACCCACACGATCCCCACACCCAGCAAGGTTTGGTGATCACTGCCTATCTTGGTCCAAGTGACCATTCCTGCACTGTAAGGTGAGGAGGTGGCCAGAGAAGGGGCCAGCATGCCCTCAGTGCTGGCCACTAACACCATTGCAGCTCAGACTTGAGAGCCCAGGAGGAGATGAGCTCAGGGTATCTGCTGATAGCCCGGAGTTCGTGTGGTTTCCCTGCCAGAGCCCAATTCACATGGACTCTGGCTCTGAGCAAAGGCATGAAGTGTGCTCAGGCTCCTTCCTCCAGCGAGCTGCACAGCCAGGGTCAAGGAAATCTTCTCCTGTGTCCTTGAGAGGCTCAGGGGTGGACGGCAGGAGACAAGGGCTGACCTTGAGACCAGGGCTGATCTGGCAGTGCAAAGTCAGTGGCTACCCAAGTTAACAAAGGGCTTCAAGGCTGATCCTTTTTTAGTGCTATTAGCTTGGATTACAACAGCTCCTGCTGCTCACATAAGGATTCTTTTGGATCTTCTCAGGTGGTAGTTGGAACTTTTGTAGCAGGACTCGGGGAAAGAGGGAAAGTCTTTATTCTATACCTGCTTTACGTAACTGGTCATATTTTTAGAAGCTTCCAAGTAGTGGATGCCCCCTGGCCTCATTCATGGGAGATGATTACATCTTGTTTCTAGTTCTCAGCCAACCTTCATCTCCTCCTGGTTGACTTCCAGCTTGTTCCTCCTAACCCAGAGCCATGAAGTTTATAGGGAAAACTTGGGAGTTCTTGGCTCTGGCTCAAAGGCTCAGGGCTTTATTTTGATATCTACCTTATCATTTGCTCATCTCTGTATGCCTGGCTGTCTCTATTATCTCAGATCTACCTCAGGACTCGTGTTCTCACCTACTTACCAAGATGCCAATGGAAAGAGTCCATTTGCCTCCAGTGGGGAGCTGGAAGAGGCTCAAAACACACTGTGAGCTTCCCAAAACACTTACCCTGAGATGTTCTCTTCCATCAAAACAAAGCCCAGAGACGCGAAGAGCAGCGAGAGGATTTTGAGAGACATCATTTTCCTGGCTGGTTTCTCCATTCAGGAGCAGAGGGCAGTGGGGATGTGCAGCCCCTGGAACACAGGGGACACACGGGCGAGAGGACAGGGAACCCGAGGGGTGTGCGGTGGGTGGGCACGTGCCTGTGCTTGTAAATGTGTTTCTTCAGTCCTCGTGCTTGGAGCAGCCTTCTGTACCCTACAAAGCCTTGCTCTGCCCTTCCCAGTTAAATTACCTCCTCAATGCCCATGCTCCTTCCCACCACGGCGCCTTTTAATGTTGGTTCCTTATACTTTTATTGTAACCATCAAATTCATTGTGGGTTGCACATTCCTGGAGGCAGGAGCTTTGTCTCCCTCCATGTTTACAAGCTGACCCTGTGGGTACCTCATTGTGCTTTAAGAGTCGATTCAATCCCGAGCATGTGAACGGGAACACACGTGGGATCAGGCAGCTCACCCACCACTGCGTCCCGCTCATCCCACCCCGCGGCTCCGCAGGGTTTGGGAGCCTGATCCAGTTTCTGGGAGTTTTTCTGTTGGGATGGGCAATGCCTTAGGTGGGGACTAGAGCCAGAGTTAGGGAATCAGTTATGAAAAATATCCCATGGCCAGTGACAGGATCGGATTCCAAGATTTATTGGTTTCAAGCTGTTCCTAGTCCTCATGTCCGCAGTCGGGCTCGAGAGCCCTCGGACATTTGAACTCTTTTAATTACTATTCCAGCTCTGCAAACTCCACACAAAAGTGGTTTTGATCGTGGCTCACAGATATATTTTGTTGTCCCTCACCTCACTCTTTGTTAAAGCTATTTCTGGACACCGCATTGCAACAGAGAGCTGCTGCTAGCAGGAGCAATATAGTAACAGAGGTCTGGGTCAGGGCTCTGGTATCCCCTCCTTCACAAGTTTATTCATACATCGATAGAGCTTCACTCTCTGAGCAGTCACTTGTACTCTTACAGCAGCCCAGTTGCTGTTTTGGAGGGAGCAGGAGTTCACAGGTTTGGATGTTGTTTGTAATTGAGGCATTTTTTTAATTCCTGGAGAATTGTGACATCTTTTACAAATGTTTTCAGCCTTTCCTATTAATGGAGGGAATTTACCGAGTGTGTTACATTGCCTCAGATCCATCCAGTTCTGAGCTCTTAAAAGCAGAGGTGTGATATCCTGAACACAGGCAAAATCCCTAAAACACTCAGAGCTAAAGCAATGCTTAGCTAAAGCTAAGACAAATAGTTACAGAGTGTGTCAACAGTAAATTCCATTCTACAAAAAGCTGAGGAATATTTTAAATGAAAACAGGGAAAAAAAGTGTCATGACTTCCCCCTTATCTGATTTTCATTTCATATAGTAGAGATATGATTGTGGGTACAATGGTAGATCTATAAATGGCCAAGTTGTGCAAGAACATTGCTCTGTTTAGGGTAATTATTTATGAGGCTACGAGAGGAAAAGGATTGTAGCCTTAATTTTAAGAGAGGGCAGTGCTCCTTCTCTGCAGGATTTACCTAAGCAGGGGGAAAAAGCAGTCCATGCTTTCAGACTCTTCGAAACCTATTTGTGAGTTAATACCAGACCCCTTTGCCCAAGTGCCACTGACCTGGGCAGCCAAGCTCTGCCAGCCATGGCTGGCACAGGGTTTGCTGCAATACCTGCACTCTTTTGATCCTATGGTTTCACTCCTTCACAAAAAGGAGGAACAACTGGTGGGAACCTCACAATGTGAAGGTCTCCCAGTCCCCTGTGAATGCTGTCTGCTCTGGAAGAGGCATGATCCCTGTTTTATTCATAAATGGGAGGTCCCAAAGAGCAACTAAGAACCAATTTCTCCTGATGTGGCACATATTGAAAGGTGCCAGCCTGATGTTTGCCAGGGGCTGAATCCTCCTCCAAGTGAGATCTTTCCTCTTACAACCCAATGTGCATATCACTGAGGGCTTTTTCTGCCAAAGCTACCAAGAAAACAGCCACTCTTGTGCCATCTTGGGAAAACCTCAGCCAAAGGCATGGGCTGTCCCTGCTGTGCTACAGCTGCTGCCCGACACCCACAAACACCACTCACTGCCACTGCTGTCTTAGGGAAAAAGAAAAGCAAACGTTAAAAAGAGAGACTGACATAGAGCATCTTACCTTTGTGCTTCTCTGAAGCCACCCAGAAGGTTTCAGCCAGTTCTGGTACTCAGAAGAAAGCCTGCAGAGCTTTTATATACTTCAGCTCTGTGGGACCAAACCCACTTCCAGGAGGTAAACAGGAAATCAAACACCCAATCAAAGCAATTCAAACCCACTTAGAGCTGCTTCATTAGGTCCATTGACCTACGGAGCAGGAAAATAACCATTTAAAATATGTTTACATTAATGGCAATTAAACATTAGTATATCACAAAATCAAGAATGAGCGTGGATTGTGGGCACAATACATATGGCATTGGTGAAAAACCTTAATTCCACATAGCACCTCCTGTCAGGGTAAAAATGTCTTTAATTTCCATCTCTTCTTTTCCAAGGGCCAGCTTAGAGAGACCCAATCTGCTCCTTCCCTTTCCTACAGCAGGAATCACTTTGCTAAAATCAGTAGCTCCCATCATTATTTTTGTCACTGTCAAGTGTAGACATCCCAACTGTGGTCAGTGAAAATGCTGAAAACAGCATCTGTCCCCCAGAATGTGCGCTCTAGGAGGAGCAAACTTGGGATGGAGAGGGGCAGAGGGGGAATTAGCAGGAAAGGGTGAAGCAGCGTTCGTTAACAAGGTGGAGGGTGGTGGCCCAGCAGCCTGTGTGGGGTGAGGGATAGCAGCCGGTTAGCCCAGAGCTGAGCACCCATTCGGGCTGTTTCTGTCCCGGGTGAGTGATGGAGTGTTTCCCTGTGGCTCTGCAGCTGCTGGGGACATGGGTCAGTGAGGCCACCACCTCATGCTGCCCTTGCACAGCTGGCTCTGGTGGAGCAGATGTTCTGCAGATGTTAATGGTGCCACCAGAACACGAGGGGTAGAGCTGCTTCCCACCAGCTCTGCCGTGACCCCATGCCAGGTAAGAGATCACCCCCAGTGCAGACCTGCCCTGGGTCCCTGGGACAACTGCACTCAGTGCATTTTAACATGGAAACCCTCTTTAGGGGCTGCTACTAGGTGTATCCCTCATCACCCCAGCTTCAAACTGCCGCAGGGGCAGAGCAGGATTCATCTCATGCCACCATAACCCTCAAGCTGAGCTCTGCTCACACCCTTGCCCAGGTGAGGCAGTGCCCAGGCTCTGCTGCCTGCAGGGCACGGTCCCATCCGCAGCTTGAACTCCAGCAGGAGCTTATCCAGGTTACAGCCTTCCCAGCCTGGGTTTTGGTGGAGTTCAGCAGAGCTGCTCGGAGCAGTAACCTGGGAGTAGGAGGGATGTGTGTGGATCCTCCCAGGTTTGTGCTGGCTCAGCTGCACTGGGGATTTGTGTGGGAAAAGAGCAGGATTTCTGGTTGATGGGGCTGAGCAAGGAGCAGCCCTGGGTGGAATCGCGGTGATACTGGCACAATGGAAGTGTCGGTGGTTTCGGTGTGGGAGAGGCTTTCGCTGTGCTGGCACAGTGCCCCCAGGGTATCTCGTCCCGGAGATGAGCAGAAGCCCAGCACGGGGAGGTGCGAGGCTCCACCTGAAGGCTCTCTGCTTTGCAATTCCTTCCTAAAAAGCGTTGTTTTCCTGCTCTGCTGACACACGCGGTGGGACACGGCCTGGGCTCAGCTGCTCCCCGTGCTCCTGAACCAGGAGAGCACAGAATGAACCTGTCCAGCTTCCCCCAGGGTGGCCGAGGCTCCCCTTGTTCTGTAGCTATAAAATCCCCTGGCACCACCAGCCTCTCCAGCAAAAAGTGCTGCCTCTATATTGCGTTAAGATAAAGGCTCAGAAGGACATCGTTAGGGTCGATTAAGAGTTCCGTGCTATTAGGGAGTAAACAACTTTCGCAGGAGCTGCTGAGCACGTGGCTCAGTCCTTTACTGGCAACACACGAGCACGCCGGGGGCTCCTAAAGCTTCCACCCATGCAGAAGCGTGCTGGCTGTGTAATAAATGAGGCACTATAATGGTTACAAGTAACCGATTTACACCCCTAGCACAGTTGCTAATCAATAGCCTGGAATAGTTTATCCCGGTGTCTTTATTATGTGTGTTCTGGGGACCTCACTCCCAGCCAACTCCCATATCTTGTTTCTCCAAAGTGCAACCTATTTGTTTTCCTCTCATTAAGTGCCTCTGTAGGATATAAAGTTAATAGAGTGAAATAAATATCCAGCAGCATTAAATGTTGACCCAGGGTTCGCTGTTATGGCTCTTCCAGGGCATCAGCTCCTGATGCAGCCCGGGCAGCAACGTCACTCCCGTTTTTCAGGCTTTTGACCAAAAACCCCAGATATGCAGAAGTGGTTTTGGGGGACAGGAGGGCACTGTCTGCCTTTAATTCTGTCTGTGTGACAACCACTGATTGGTGCCTCAAATGCTGAACCCTTGTGTGCCAGTTCAGGTCTGGGAGGTGCAGAGGTGAGGAGGGAAGTGCTGACCTGGAGAAGGGCCACATGCCCACATCTGCCTTCTCCAGGGCAACAGAGGGGCTGATTAATGGTGCAAACCCTGCTCCTCTTTAGCTTCAGCCCCTCACAGCTGCAGCACTGCTCCCCTTGTAGCATTATCCATGGTCTTGGTGCCTTCTCTGACACACAAGTCATGTCACGAGCTTCAGCCAGGTCCCTGCCTGGGACAAAGGACACTTCAGGTTTCACCCATCTGCACCATTTGACTCCCTGGAAATTAAACAGGGGAGCTGGGGCTGCCCTGCTTCATCCTGCCCTGCCAGGCAGCGCTCACTGAGCAAGCTCTGCTCTCCTCTGCAGCAAACCTGACTCGAGGAGTTGGTGTGTCAGGAATTTGGGAATGCGTTGGGAAGATCACAGCTGCGTTACAGGAATTGTCCTTCTGCTCTGCTTTGAGACACCGAAACATCTCAAGGGCAACTTTGATTACAAAGCATTTCAAGTATTAGATGTCCCTGTAATCATGGAAAATCAGGCTTGAAGTGACCTTACGGGGTCATCCATTCCCTCCCCTGCTCCCAGGCAGCCTCAGCTCCACTTAAACCACTCGGAGTGGATGAGTCTGATCTGTTCCCAGAAGTTTCAGAAAAGAAAATGTTGCCAACCTCCCAGTAAGGGTGGCACCTCTCAGGGCACCTCAGCTCTGCCAGAAATGGATTCAGGTGGGTCACATCCCAGGTGAAAAGAACCCTCTCTGCTCCACTGTGTGGCAGTGAGGGTTTGCCTGGCTCCTCATCTCCATCCCTTGTGCTCCATCCCTGCCCAGCATTCGCATGGAGCTGTGCTGGGGACACCAGTGATGGGCTGGAGGGGTTTGCAGGGCATCTTTGGAGTGACGATCACCACTTTGTCCTCTCTCCTGGGTCCAGCCCTGCCTCCCCCTCCAGTGCTCATGGGGATGGAACAGGTTTTTTCACTATGGCAAAATACCAGATATGTTTTTAAATGCCAATACTCCTTTTTAACTGCAAACAAACCCCGGGGCTTTTTAAAGCTCCAGCAATGTTCTCCATGGGTTCAGCTCACCGGGAGGGCTGTCCCAGAGCCTTCTGGACTGCCAGTTCTTTTGGGGATAAAAAAACCCCCACAACAGCTACAGAGGGGAACCCTGAAACACGGGGAATATGGACTTCTCACTGCACACTCAGCTTGTTTCTTTTTAATAAATGCTCATGGTGTCCCCCAGGAGCAGGGACCCACAGAGCTGTAACAAAAGCCATGGCAGCACCTGTAACATCTGTATGGGGCAGATTTATTTGAATCACTGAGCTGCACGCAAAAATCTCACAACTGCCACTTTACCCTGTGCAGTGAGCACTGTCCCCGCTTCCAGAGCCTGGAGAGACAACACGGACTTGCTTCAGCATTAAAACTACCTGTGCTTCACCCTGTTAGCACTTCACCTTGCAGCAGTTGATCTTAATGTGGAAATCATCCTTCATCCCCCCTCCGAGCAAAGATAGAGCCAGAACCAACCAGCTGGGGAGATCAGAGCAGTGGAGCTGCAGGAACAGGAGAGGAAATAATCAGTGCAGCTAAATCCCAAGTGTGTACCAGCAGGACGAGAAACCAGCCAGCCCGTCCACGGCAAGGCGCCTGCCCAAGTGGCTGGGTCAGTAGCGTGGGATTATTTCCATCTCGTGCTCTGGCTGCTCCCCCAGCATCACCTCTGGGCAGCCCAGCGGTGCGGGTGCCCCGGCGCAGGCGGTGGGGTTTGGGTCAAGGTTTCGATTGTGAAATGACCTATATTGGTTAGAGTGACCCACAACAGCAAGTGTTGCTGCGCAGCTCCCACCTCCCGGGACACACTTGTTTTGGGTATAAAGAATTAGGCACAAATGCAGTGGTGTGAGGGGCTGAGCCTTCCCTTGCCTCCTGCTACAGTGGAGCCTTGGGAAGCAGGGAGTGCTGGAGAGCCTGCTGTTCTTTGGGGGATTTAAACGGTGACTCGAAATTATAGGGCCCCCAAATTTGTACTCGCGGAGCATAAATCTGATATAAAGCCTTTTATTTCTGGCCGGAGGAAATCTGATACAAATACCTACAGTTACCGAAAGGAAAACGTTTAATCTGTGCTTCATAAGTGCTGTAAATGTTTGGAGGGGGGTTCAAAAGAGCAGCTCCTGCTTGGAATAAGGTCAGGAGGAGTTCAGCACCGGCAGGATTCATCCCCCACGATGCTTCCTCAGCTACTCCAGTTCAGTTTCTCATTGTACCAAGACCAGAACCTTCTCCCCCTGCCCCAGCCATACGTGGGGGAAATGGCTGCCCCAGCTGCCTGTCCAACCCCTCGCCGTGGGTTTGGGGGAAGGAAAACTGAACTGGCAGGTTGGAAAGGTCTGCTGTAAAGAACTGGTGGCATATTGGGGGAAAATTGAAAATCAAAGGGTCTGCCTGAACAACAACATTTCAGGGCTCATTCTGATGAACATTTTCCTTCCCTCACATGCAGAATTTACCATTTACCCAAAGAAAGNTGTGGGGTGTGTGTGAATAAATAAATGCAAAGCAGCTTTGGTTGGTGGAAATGTGAACGTTTCTCTGTGTGTCCCCAAAGCCCAGCAGAGGGTTCAGGTGGTTGTTCCAGGGGAGCTGGGGAGTGCAGGCAGCCCCAGCCAAGGGGGGGGCTGAGCACCCTGCCCTGGTGGGAGCCCAGGAGCTGCAGAGCAGCAGATGTGGAGGAGAAGCAAATAGTTGTTTGGTTGTGGGTTTCTGTTGGGTTTGTTTTAAAGAGACTCCAGGTTTTTAGTACCAGAACTGAAGGGTTTTTCAGCATGGGAGTTGATCTTGCAGCCAGGGTTTATTGCAGTATTTGCTTTGTTTTGAAGTGAAGCACTGAAATGTTTAGGGAACAGGCACATCTTCCAGCAGGTTTAACCATTCCCACCTTCAGCTGCTCTGAGCCTCCCACCCTTCACATTCCCCATCTCTCAGCCCCTTCCTTGGATGTTCCTCTGCTCCCGAGCTCCAACAAACCATCACTTCAATGCCAGGTTGATGTTTTGAATGCAGAGAGAACCAGGGGGTCACTGATATTCTACCTCAAACCTTAATTTTGTTTTAATGCAAATTATTAATTTCAGAGTAAGTTTGATTCTTAACAAATTTATCAACACGAGCTCTAATCAACTGGATCTTCTTAGATATGAGCTGTTTTTTCCAGTCATGAATATTTTCCACATAATAAAAACTGAACAAAAGGTGGTTTAAACTGGGATTCCACTTAAGCAAAAGGAAATATTTCCCAACTGTAACCCTCACTCTTCTTATTCTGTTGAATTCTCACCTATGTTTTAAGGACAGGCTTGCTTCATATTCAGATTATTTCTGCTAGTTGAGATTTGATTGAAACAGATTCTATGAAAACAAAATTCTTATTTTTTTTCCTTTATGACCTGTGTATTTTAGTGAAAACTTTCAGCCCATAATTATTAACAATATTATTAATATGAGCAACTAATACATGTTTTCAAACTTTCAAAAAAGAACTTTTTTTCAAAGTTTCTGGGGTTTCTAAGTGCATCTTTTATGTTGTCCAAATTAAATATTAATGCTATCACCAGATTTAAAAAAAACATACAACAAACCCCCAAACCAAATTAAAGAAATATTTCAAATGATAACAAACAGAAAAATAACAATATATTTTGTTCTTGTTTATTGTTAATCTGTCATAAAAAATGTTTCTATTTTAGTTATGTTCTGCCTCAAATCAACAACACTGCAGCAGACTGCAGGAATTATACCTTTTCGTATCAACCCCCCATTTCAGTGAATTCTCAGCTGCATTATTTACCATCCAGCTTCAAATTTCTCCCTTAAGAAATTTCCCCAAACTCCTAAGAGGCAACAATAATTATTTGAACTTGTAGATAAATTGTAAAAACTCATCAAGACCATTTCTGCCTGATTCAAAGATTTAAATCTTTTAAAAACTCCAACTTTTTCCCAAATCAGATTTTAGGTGTAAAATCAGAAGCATTTTTGTGTTGATGGGAGAGCGGGGCAGTGAGAGTTGAAAAAGTTTGTAAAATCCCACAAAAAATAAAAATCAACTTCTCAGAGTGATTTTTAAAACTACAACCGAGTGTCAGAGAACCCTGGGGGAGGGAAAAGGCCAGGGAGGCTTCTACAAGTGACAGGGTGCAAACTTGTGGCTCAGCCCTGCCCTGGCTCCAGAAATCCCACCGATTCCTGTTGCAGTCGTTGGTAACATTGGAATCAGGGAGGGGAGAAGAGTTTCCCCCCGGGGGGGATTTTGCTGAGCTGGTTTTGCCCTGGTTCAGCCGGGGCAGTTTGGGGGGCGAGGGGGAGCCCCAGCTCCTGCACAGGGGGGTGCAGCTCTGTGCCCCCCAGCAGATCAATGATTCAGTCCCTGCTGTTTGCATTCTCTAAATACCTCACATCTGGAATGCTCCAGACAGGGGAAGCAGGTTGACTGATCGCCTTTCTCGTTTCACATCTAAATTGAAAACTTCCCTCTTTGGTGGGATTTTTTTCCTTTTTTTTCCCCTTTTTTTTTTCCTTTTTAAAAATTTATTTATTTTTTTAGGTTGGTTTCCCTCGTGTCGTTATTGCAAAGGATTGTGTTACATGGGGAAGGGACTGGAGCAAACCAATAAAAGCAACACCAAAAGTATTCTGGTCAAGTGTAGAGACAGAGCCGAAGCAGGGAGGGGATGGGGGACTTCAGCTGTGCCTGGGGGGACACAGCCCGGGGGGGAAGGAGCACGCTCAGCCGTTCAGCCAGGGAGGGTTTGGAGGGCACTTTCTGAGCTACAGGAACTTTCTTTCGCCATTTTCATCGCTTTCTCCTTTTCACCTGTGAGTCTGGAGCTTTGGACCCCCCCTGCAGACCCCCGGCGCAGGCAGCAGTGCCCCTGCGAGGGCTCCTCGGGTCCATCCGGGTCGGTGCTTGCAGGAGAGCCAAGGGATGCAGCTGGAAGGATGGGAACCAAACCTCCCCTGGTGAGCAGCATCCACGTGTTTGTAAGGCGAAGATTCCGGGATAGCAGAACGGATCGGGTACAGGAGGGGAAGTCAAAGCCTTTCGGCTTTAAATGACCATTTCCCAGCAGTTTTATAATTAATTTTAATGAGTTTCCTAGGAGGCTGCAGCACAGAGCACATGCAAATATCCCCGGGCATGTGCATCTATTTCTTAGGGTTTGTAAAACTTCTGATTCCCGAGTAATATCAGATTTATTTATGAAGAAATTCTCCGCGTGGCGGGAGAGAAACAGCGCTTAACAAAATATTTAGCTAATAATAAAAAACCCCTCTTTAGGAACAGAACACAGCACCTCACATCTGTGCAGCGCCGAGGGAACAACCAAATCTGGCCGCGGGGCTGGGGGGGCCCGGCCGCCCCCCGCCCCCGCCGCGCGGGCACCCCCA
>VZRW01009821.1:37264-106517 GCA_013398125.1 Aegotheles bennettii | reverse complement strand
TTTTGTTTTTTAAATTTTAAAAATAAAACCTTTTTTCTCTGCATTTATATAAAGGTACGAATTTAAACAAAGAACATAAGTACTGAACAAGGTACGCTGAAGACTTACATAATATATTTGTGTAAGAGCTGGAGGAACGTCTGGTTTTAGTTTTTTCTACACCTTGTAGCAAAAATGTTCACAAGTTAATGTAAGACTATAATGTAAAGTTTATGCAATTAAAGACCATAAGAGAATTTATAGACCATTCATCATTGGATATGGATCATAAACTGTGAGTTTCAGAAAATAGGGAAGGAATTCCATTTGTAGTTCACTGTTGCCTGAAGCCTACCTAATGAAATATCTCTTGGTCATAGAATTAACTGAGTATCTAGCTGAAAAGCACTGAACATTCACTGTGCATATTAAACTTGAAAAAGTAGAATAAAATCTTGCCTACTTGCAGGGGCTTTTTGTTGGGTTCACTTCAACCAAAATTAGACAGCTCTTGTTCTTTTAGTACATTCAAAAGGAGTTGAACCTTTAAAATTCCAAACTGTCAGCTCCCATCATTTCATAGGACAGCTTACTGTTTGAGTGTAATGCACACAAGCCGTACCAAGTGAAAAGCTGCTAATGAATACAATTGCTTTTTTAAAACCAAATGAAAATGAACACATTAGCCAGTACTCTGTGAATATGTGTTGTGATGCAAAATGGATTCTCCACTGTTCTTGTTTGGTCTTACCTGTGTAGCACGGCACTGGTATGAAGAAACCTATGGATTTTATTAAAGAGATGGTTAATCCTTTGTGCATTCTGACTTTAATATACTATATGATATTGCCTCAAAAATTAAATATTTGGCTGAAAGATGAATTTTTAAAGCAATAAAAAAATTATTCTTCAGTGTACTCTTAGGATCTCATTTTCTCAAGGGCTATCTTCATCATTCATTGAAGTCAGCTGGGGAAATATATGGCATGATAGAAATCAGCCATACGGTACTTGTCAAATTGACTAATACAAATTAATTTTCTCTGTTTTTTCCCCTTGTTTTTTTGTAGTAGAACTCTAGGGACTTTAAGTTCAATTCTACTTTATCAAAGTTTATTGGTGTTTGTAAATTGGAAGAAAGATGTTTCTTCAGGGTGTTTTTTGTAGTTTGAAGATAGAGCTCCCATAAGAGAGAAGACCGTTTCCAAAATGGTAGCTTTCTGCCATCAGTAGTTTTTTGACTCTGAAAGCAGCATGGTTTTCACTGGGCTGGATCTTCAAACAGTTTGCATGCCATCAATGAGTGACAGCATAAGCAAAACTATTTTTTCACATACAGGAAATTGTTTTTAAAATTTAGTGGATTTTTTTTTCATATTAGTAAGAAGAGCTATGCCACTAAAATCATTCAGTGATATAAAGTAGTTTTTGGTAGCTGTCTCCCTAGAGAGATGCTGTCATACACAGGTTGTGCAATGACCTTCAGTACTTGTGACATGAAATAGCAAGATACAACAGAAGAGAAAGAGGCTGAGGGTTTACTTTCTGAAAATAAGAGAACTGAAATATCAAAAAATTGAGATTCTCCCTTATCCTATGCCTCTGATTTACTATAAGAGATTAATGGCTTACTTATCTACTGCCTTTACTCCTTCTTTTGTGGAGTCAGAATGCCTTATAAAGTCCTGCAATCCTGAAGTCAGTATGACTTGCAAAACACTTCAAAATGCTTGGACAAAGGAAAGCTTGTAGCAGTGCAAATTATTATTTTATTGATTTGACTTTATTGGAGATAAGACTACCAAATTATGGTCTGATCTCAATTTCATATCAAAGTCCTTTCAAGCCTAGGGGAAGAAGGGATGCTTAAAATCACAGTGAGAGGTTGATGCTAATTACAGACAGATAACATATTTTAAGACATTGAAACACTACCTGCATCAGGGTTCTAAAATCTGTCAATTGCCATGCAAAATAAAACAGTAGCATCTCATTATCTGAGCCCATAACCCAGGAGCTGATGGATTGAAATAATCCTCTAAAAACATAAAATGTTGGTTTATGAGAAGCTCGACATGAGGCAGCAATTTGTGCTTACAGCCCAAAAAGCCAACCATATCCTGAGCTGCATCAAAAGAAGTGTGACCAGCAGGTCGAGGGAGGGAATTCCACCCTTGTGCTCCCTTCTCCATATGAGACCTCACTTGGAGTACTGTGTCCAGTTCTGGCACCGCCAACACAAGAAGGACATGGAGCTGTTGGAGCAAGTCCAGAGGAGGGCCACGAAGATGATCATGGGGCTGGAGCACCTCTCCTGTGAAGACAGGCCGAGGGAGTTGGGGTTGTTCAGCCTGGAAAAGAAAGCCTCCAGGGAGACCTTAGAACAGTCTTCCAGTACCTGAAGGGGGCCTACAGGAAAAGATAAGGAGGGACTTTTTGTAAGTTGTGGAGNAGGAGGGACTTTTTGCAATGGCATGTAGTGATGGGACAGGGGGGAACCATTTCAAGCAAAAAGGGTAGATTTAGATTAGATATTAGGAAGAAATTCTTGGCTGTGAGGGTGGCGAGACACTGCCACAGCTTGCCCAGAAAAGTTGTGGAGGTCTTCCTCTTCCTGGAATTGTTCCTCTCCCTGGAATTGTTTAAGGCCAGGTTTGATGGGGCTTTGAGCAACCTGGTCTAGTGGGAGGTGTCCCTGCCCATGGAAAGGGGAGTTGGAACTAGATCATCTTTAAGATCTCTTCCAACCCAAAATATTCTATAATTCTATGATTACCTTTAAACACACTGTATGATTTCAGGAAGAATTAGAGTTAGAGTTCAGATTCAAGAACAGCAAAATGATACAATTTTCTCAATAAATTTCAGGCTGACCAGCTATTGACTTCACATTTAACCCTCTTGTACTTTAAAGACTCATTAACCTTCATAATCTCAAACACTTTCAGGGAAATTTGAATTTGAACAGACGAATAGGCTTGGATGGTTGATTTGATGTAGCACAAAATTTGTAAGAATAGGTTTCAATCTGTGCTTTAAGCTGGAAATCTAAGCCCCCCAAAATTCAAAGTGGTTAGCATAGGCCTACCTTCTGCTAATTACAGTTATCTGAAAGAAATGCTGCTTAATTTTAGACATAATTTTTTACTCCAGCCACTCATGTTATATGGTTTACTGAGTGACAGCTTGCTTATCATTCTGGAAATTATAACAATAACTTCTGTTTAAGCATAAAAACATCTAAAAAAGGAATCTCCAAAGGGAAAGAGTCCTCTCTTTTTGTTGTTATGCAAAACCTGGCAAGATTTAGAAGTAATCTGGAAACCGCCTATTACATTTGCTTTGAAATCTCTGTGATTCCAGTGTTAGTAACATGGAATAACTCAATTTATATTAAACTCTAAAATTGCATGGTGGAAAAAAACAATCCCGCTATGAGCTTTGAAGTTTACACGTTTCTTTTTTTGTGTTGTTGGCTCTCTGTATACTATATTATTTCAAAAACTTTTCAATAAAAGCACTTGAAATAACATCTAGGATCAGTTTTTCTAATATGCCTGTTAACATAGTGGGTAGAAAGTTTAATAGTAAAATTTATTTTCATACTTCTGTAAAAAAATGTCAGTTGTAGGCTTTGTTTTCCTTATTTATAATCCCTAAGAACATTTCAAAATGCAATACTTTTTGAAAGTTCAAAACAGAACTTCTTGTGGTCTGGAAGTGCATAGCTCTCTCTCATAAATTCAAGCTTTTCCTTTTCTTTCATTTGGCTTGTCTAGATATACTTAAAGATCAAAAACACGTGTTTTTCCAGGTGTGTGTGTGATCAGGCATCGATGATGGGGTTTTATGTAAAGAGATAAAAATTCTGTGCATGAGCTGTCACAAACTGTTTGGCTGAACAAAGTCACTGTTACTAAAGCACTGCTGATACTCTTAAATGGAAATGCAATGAGAAACACCTGTGTGAGAAGTAGATTAGTAGAGTTTAAAATCATCATGGATTCCAGGTCAGAAGTAAGTAAATAAGATGGTTCAGGGAAGGTCAAATAGTATCCATGTTCTCAAGTGGTGATGAAAACTTCAACTGCAAAGAGTATAGAAACAGGTGTGATTGTTGTAAGTCAGTAGAATGAAGAACTTTGCTTTAAACACAATGTTCAAAATTCTGCAATAAAGAATTTTGTACCGGGAAAGCATAATATTATGGTTACTCCTGTTATCTTATGAGCCTGGATATGTTGCAGAGTGCCTGTATAAAGGAAACAGTCTCCAACTTTTCCTTAACATCTAAAAGCCACGGTATGTATGGTATAGAGTATGGTATAGAGCTATTTTGTCAGAACAGGTGCACTGGATGGCACTGTGCCTTTCATCCACTGCTCTTTTTGAACCCATGTAGAGAGTTGACACAAAACAAACAATGTAGCTCGAACATACTGCATTGTATGACTGGAAAATGAATTTATCACATAATGCAATGCATCCCTTCACCCCTCTGCTTTCATGCTTTTACAAGTGTAACACTTCCTTTGTGTGATGGATTCATTCTGATAGGCTTTATGGAAAGCTCTTAAGAAGAGTTACTTAAATGAAGAGGATGAATGATTTCCACATGAAAATATAAAACTAAGAATGTTTTTAGCAAAGTTAATTATTGGTTTTGATCAAGGGATGTTTCTGGTTTGTTTTTGGTTTGTTTGGTTTTTTTATAATTTGTCTATGGCTGATCTAGCAGAAAAAAAAAAAGATTTATTAAAAAAATCAAAGAGCAGTGGAAAACAGAGTACTGAGGTCCTTAATTAAGTCAGGCAGAGATTGTCTATTCACTTTAAAGTTTAGACAGAGATTGCTAAGATTGGTTCACTACTGGGACTGACAACCGGGCTCTGTTCTGTTAACTTCAGCAGCAAGTGCAAGCAGTAGGAAGAGGGAGAGGAAATAGCAAATGTAGACATGCAATAAATAAACCCAGGGAATTACAGGGGAGTAAACTGTAAGAGTATGCTAGATTACACCTATACAATTCCAAAGTGTCTTCCATCTGTTTTAAATATAAAGACTATAACATTCAATGCCTTATTTACTGTTCCTACAATTCAGGTTTTCACTGAGATCATTTAGAGTGGGATTAGATCCCAAGTTTTAGAACTTAGATGTTTTCACCAAACAGTTCTACATCACGATCTGTATTCAGAGCAATGGTTACTAGTATGTAATAGGCCATGAAAATACTTGAATGTACAAGTGTAAGAGCTGTTCCTAACTCATCAATGAAAAAAGAATTAACCTCATGCTCTACTTTCTCATGGTAGTTTGTGACAGAGGGGTGAGTCTGTTGGTGCAAGTAGTATAGTTCCTGATCTGCATTACTGCAAAGGAAAAAAGAATAAGCTGTCTGGAAAATCCACCTGTTTAAAATGTCTTTATCTTTCATTATCATATGAAACCAGCAAATGCATGGGAAGGGAATATGGATGGGACATTAATGGAAAAATTTGAAAGAACAAGAAATGCATTCCTTTAATAAGTAAGATTGAGTTAATTCTCATTTTACTGGTTCCCTTACTGGAACAGGAAAGTTACAACAGTAAAGGTGGTGTGAGGCTTAACCAACTCTACTGATGACCATGAGGGATGACCCAACTATGTTGTTAGCTTTGAGTGAGAGCTGTGTTGAGATTTCCATGATACAACACGGAAAATATTATAGTATTTGTGGCTGAAAATTCTGATTTTTAAAAAGATCTGAAGGAAACATATATTTCTTCTATTTTATTTGAAATTACAGAATCATTTAAGGTGGAAAAGATCCTCAATATCATCAAGTCCAACCATTAATGTATTAGCGTGCATACATGTTTTTGCAATTCACACACTGAAAAAAGCCAACCTGAAATACCTCTATTGTGGAAGAAATGTTAGTGAACAGTGACAGTGGAATACAGTCTACTCAGAGATACACAGATGTACTATCAATAACGAAGAGAGATAATTATTTACATTAAAAAATACACTGATAGATAACAGTGTACATATGCATGCGTATGTTTCATATAAAGCTTTCTACCTGATTTAGTTTGTATTAATAGGTGGCTTTGAAGATAGGTAGTTCTTCAAAGATGCACTGCCAACTATCTTCTACATGAATTCTGTATGCAATTAATTTTGTATAAAAATTCTTCCTATCTAAATCTCACACAATTACTATTTAAAACAGCCCAAGACTGTTATATAATGAAGGATCCAAGCTACTAGGAGTTTCCAGTAATTTCTAACAGTAGTGTTGGTCTGAAATTTTCCTATGCTTGTTTATAATTAGATGTCTTTATTTACAGCAAGGAAGCAAGGTACATTTTGGTACTCAAAATATTACTAACACCAAAAGTTTGCTGGAGTTCAGACACAGAAACTTGGAGGAAAGATCTAGACATTTGTAATTTGCCCAACTAAAGTTTCTGAAGTGGGTACCAAAAATTTGGAAAAGATAAATAACTAAGAGCTGCTTATTCCATCTTTTCGTATTACAGAAATTCTTATTTTCTCCTTTCTGGCCAGTGGATTTGGCCGTTTTATCTTATGGGGTACTGCTAGACAAGTCCTGAAATGATAAATATAGCTGTTCTCCTACAAGTGAACCAGAAGTGTATTACAAAGAAACACTGCAGTTGCTATTAAGCATTTACCAAAGACACTATTTGGCTGCAATGCATTGTTTCAGCAGCTCTGAAGGAAATTGTGCTTGGCATGAAGAGCTGGGTGTCACATCAGAAACAAATATTTGACATTTTCTTGTTTCCATCATACTTTGTCAGTATAGTTTTATAAATATCCATGAAGTTTTGCACACAGAAAGGATAAAAAGAAACACTAATGGTAGAGAACTCACTGAATGATTGTCACACGCTAGAATTTGTATTGCAGTAGAATTTGGAGGCTCTTGCCAATAAGAAATGATGTTATAAAATTAAATTTTAGTTTAGTATTTTTAATGATAAAATTATACTGTGTCAATAGACATAGCAGCACAATAATGTAACCACTTTAGTAATGAAACATATCTTTTTATGCTGGCAAGTAATAATTTAATATACATTTATGGCACAGTTTTGAAGTTTATTTCATTATTTAATGCCACACATTTTTCTAGAATTTTGTTGCTGATATTATAACTATGTTTTTGCATATGCATTCAGTATAGAAAGCTTGTGCTCTTCTTATTTTATCCTGGAAGTGTATTGTGTCATATTTCATGGGTGTGCCAACATAGAATAGTGAAGAAAATAGATAAAAAGTACAATCTGTTACCATTTTTTATATGAGATCTTCTATCACAACAGCATAAACAAGATGAAACCATTTCAAATGTCCTGTGTTTCACATCTACTATCAGAACGAAATAATTTAGATTGCCCCAAAAGGTAAAAAACAGAGTATCTAATTATAATTCCTCTTAATTTCCAAATAATATTAAAATATTTAAGAGTAGGTAAACCAAAGTAATTTCAGGTCTGACATGGCTAGAAAGTTAAGATCTTGAATTTTTGGTTAGCACATTATGGTATACAGAAGAAAACTGTAGACCATTTGGCTTGGATGTTTTTAGATTAGTCCCTATTAGCAAAAAAAATTCAACCAAAAAGTTCCACAGTTCCTTGTACTACTGCTATTATTACAACAACTACCATTTCTAGAAAATGTGTAATACAGCCTTATGGTCAACAGTCCTAAGGGACATCACAGTGTTTTATAACCACACAGGTGGATGTGGCTTTGAATGTTACTTTCTCTTCTGTTTGTATGTGGCTTTTATCTTATTTTTTAGACTCATCTTCCTGAAGAAATGTTAATTATGGTTTTTTAATAACTTCTATTATAACCCAAGTAATTTGGGAAGTTACAGTTATATAGCATATTTGCAATGAAGCCAAGATACTTTTGTATACTGATCATTTTTCCTAGTTTTTCTGGTTAATAAGCTGAAAGAACCAATAGTATTTTTGACTGAGAACATTTTAATTTTATGTTTTAAATTATTATAGATTTTAATAATAGATTTCTGTTTATAGATTTTTTAATAATTAGATTTCTGTTTTCAGCCTTGACAAAATTTTATCTCAGATATAATATTCAATTTATTATATTTAATAAATAAACACATTTATTAAAAATAAATTGTATTTATTTGAATTATTTTTAAAAATTAAGCCTTTTGAAAATTTTCATTGTGTTGAATCTGAATTAATATTTGAACGCAGAAAATATACAAGAAAACAAATGAGTGGCATGATAAATTTGTGCAGTATGTAAGGACACATTAGGAAAGAATAAGTGACTGAGTAATGATAAGTTATATTCCACTAATGAGCTATGTTTTGCCAATTTTTGCATTTCTGCATCAATGCAACTATTTTTAATAGCAGAACAAAATGATGAGAAAACTTGTACCTCTATAGGAGTGTAATGAACATGTACTCTTGATTATGTTACTGTACTTATTGAACACGTTGCTTTGGAAGTTGTGAAGAATATGTTTACATCTCGAGATATTAAACTTAAAAGACTCTTGATATTACTTTTGCAGTTATTTCAATATCCATTTATTTAGGTTAGCTTCAGAATAATTTCTGTGGTTTTCTAATCATGGTATCTATTTTGATATAAATGGATATAGAATCACATTTTGAGATGTTTTGAAACCTTTTTTTGCCAAAGTAAGAAACTTCCCCAGTAGTTCTGTGTCAGAATACATGTATGTCTCCTTATAGAATGTTTACCAGTCTGAGGAAAACAAAACATGTATTGTAAAATAGAAGTACCTGAGCAATGACATAAATCATGCTCTTTCAGTTTTCCCAATTGTTATTGCAAATAGCAAAGATTCAAGAGTGGATTTGCAGAAGTTTTTGTGGAAACTCCAGTGATGTTACCTGTCCCCAAGTTTTTTGCTTGTATTCATTGAGGATTTTTTTTTTGTGATTTTTGGTATGTAAATGACTAAATTCAGTTAAGCTTAGATCTGTATTGATGAAATAGCATTTGTAATATTTTAAGACCTCTAAGTGAGGTCTTTATGCTTAAAGCAGGCATCAAAAGAAGTTTCAGACTCAGTTCATTTAGCCTCATACATGCTATGTTGTTAGTTAATTTAGAAACTAACAAAAACTAAGGAAAAATCCCTAAAATGCTTTAAATGTGATGTGTGCGTGTATATACATATATATAGCCAAGCAAGTTGTAGGGAGCACCTTCAATCTGAAACATTTGCATTTTTTTCAAAGTTTGCAAGCATTCCTCTCATCTGTTTGCACTCCTGTCTATCTTCCCCACCACTTTACCTTCATTTTATAACAACATCTGTTTCATCTTTCTGAAAAGTGCTTTTTACACATATGGTGATGTAGAAATAATAATAATGAACAGTTTAGGCTATGTCTTATATATGGAGGAGAGACATATTGAAAGATCAGGAATAAATGTTACAAGAGATTTAAGTCAGACTCTGGTTGTTGAGGCGTACTGGTGAAATAGACCCCAAGGTATTTACCATCTGTCCTGGTTTGAGCCAGGACAGAACTAGTTTTTCTTTGTAAAAATTTTGATTTTCAGTGAAGTCTCTTCTAAGTAACTGTGCTTTCTGAAATTAACAGCACGATTTTTCAGTCAATATCTGCTTCTAGGACTGATAGAGCTTGATGTTTATAGTTATTGCTGAAGAATGGTGTACAGAAAGTCTCTTGCTTATACTTATTCCTATGGAAACCAAGGTCACTGCTTGATTCTGATAAACTACTTGTACGCCGGAACCAAAAGGGAGGAAAAGAGGTCATCTCTGCAAGCCTCCTGATGGAAGGAGCGGACCAGACAGGTGACCCAAAATTGACCAAATGAAGTATTCCATCCCATACTCATTATACTAAGTGTAAATCTGAGGGATCACGAGGGTCAAGATCTCTTCGTCCATGGCCAAAATCTTGGGGGGACTCCATCTGTTCTTCTGCCTTTGGTCCCGATTCATGTATTCTTGAATCCATGTGTTCCTGAATCCGGCTCCCATCTGCCACTGAGTGCAGAAGTCCAGTCTGGGACTTTCCCACAGCCTGCCCTGCATTCCCAGTGGTGACATGAGTGTTATTGAGGGGAGAATGATATTGGTTTTGTATATATTTGTATATATTTCATTATTTTCTCTTTCATCAATATTGTTTCATTAAAGCTGTTTCATTTAGTTTCCAACACTTAAGTCTCTTTCCCTTATTCTCTTTCCTTTCCCTTTCTGGGAAGGAAGAGGGGTTAATAGAGAGCATTTGTCATTTGTTTAATTGCAAGCCCAGCATTAAACCTTGACATCATCTTTATTAGCTTAATGATTATTGGCAATATATATGATTCTGTAGGAAGAAGAAAATGTGCCTGCAGTGCTATTCAAATTTCCAATCCATTACAAAACATACCTGCTCTAAGTTTTTTGTATTTTTAATGGAAAAAGAATATTTACAAAATAACTAGTAAAAATATTTTCCATTTTTAGGGATTTCAATTTGGTTGCCCAGGGAAGCTGTGTCTGCCCTGTCCCTGGAAATGTTCGAGGCCAGGTTGGATGGGGCTTGGAGCAACCCGGTCTAGTGGGAGGTGTCCCTGCCCATGACAGGAGGGTTGGAACTAGATGAACTAACCTAACCCATTCAATGACTCTATGATTCTACTTATGTTGTTCTGGTTTTTTTGTTGTTGTTGTTTTGTTTGTTTGGTTGGTTGGTTTTGTTTAGTTGTTTGGGGTTTGTTTTTTTTTAATGTAGCAGATCTGCTTTTTTTTTTTTTAAGGACAAAAAAATTCAGATGTCACATTTTGGTTCAGAGGTCTGAATAGTTTCCATCTTTCCCACTTCATATATACAAACACAAATATTTTCAAACTCCTGTAGTCTCTTTCTACTTATGTGTTTATAAGGAAGGTTCCAGATTAGCTCAGCAGAATTCTTATGTTACCCCATCTCCTGAAGACACAAGAAATTTTATGTTTTCTACCCATCCAATCAAAATTTCATACCTCATATCCACAAAAACAACCAAAAGACATTTTAAATTCTGTTTATTGTATGGATATATGTTCCCAATACCGTCATTCAAACAGAATGTTAGATGAACACTGTCATTAGCTATGAGGTGTTTTACTATATTACAGGCATCAGGCAGTATAGTGTGAATACACATGCATGGGCATGCCAAAGAAGCAATATTTGTATTACATCTATTCACATCTTTCCCTGCACCTTGACTCTGAAGTTGTAGGGAGAAGTAAAGGGATTTTGTAGAAAACGGATATTTCAATATAATCACTAATGCAGGTCTTTTGTCAAGTGGCAGAGGATTACATCAATTATAATTTCATAAACTGATATTTTTTTTAGAGTTCCTTCATTTGTAGCTCCCATTACAACCAAATCAAAAATAGTTTGTTAAATGTCTGAATATGTTTGTCCATAAAAACAGATAAAGTTTATTGGGCAGGATGTAAGAAAAGAAAGCAGTTTGTTTCTACAGTTCTAATTTTAGTAAGAAAGAACCTTTCAATCTATTAGCACATAACTGTAAATGAATATGACAGTTTAAGTTCCCAGTTTGCCTTTGCTTTTCTAGGAATTAATCTTGTTTTAGAAAGTAGAATTTTAATTTGAGAACAAAAATTACAAGCATCTGAAAGATTTACATATAAAAGCAGATTTAAATCTACTACTGGTTCCCTGCTTCCCATCTTAGTAGTCACCAGTCCTTTTTCACTGTTGAGATGTAACTGAAGGATCAAATCCTTTCTCTTGTGAGGAAGAATGGCATGCAACATTTTAAATAGAGACCATCTGAATTTGTGTGCAAGAAGATAATCATATACATATTTCCAAACAACTGTGAATTGTTAAGTATTCAAAAAAAAGTGATTTTATTTCTTCATGCTGCTTAATGACTGGGCATTTATTTTACTTTATGCCACTATTAAATGAAATGCTTTTGATTCTGTTGAGCACACGTAATTTAAAGTCTAAAGAGCACATTTCAGCACAGTTTCATTTTACCAGCTATTCTCTGGGAAAACAAAGAAAAATCATCTGAGAAAGAGAACAAAAAAGAAAATCCAGAAAGAACTCACTTAAGCACCACTAAGAAAGAAAACCATATGGTCTAGTGGTTAGACACAGATTCAAAGGCAAGAGCATCTTTATTTTGGACTGCTAATCTGGATAGTCTGTTTATTATGTGATTTTTGGGGAAGTCCCTCAACCTCTTTCAGCTTCAGTCAACTCTGCTTGGCATAATGGGTAAAACAGCAGGACATCACTACAAACCCTATGTTGCCAGATGAGTTTCTCTGGGTAAATAAATACCGTGAACACTAAAATGTTCATGCTTTCCTTAGAAAAAGGTTAACTCTACTTTGTCAGATTTAGAAGTGCAAATCAAACAGGGTAAAGCTGTTAGAGCAAGAGGAAAACGTGAAGAATATCTGCTAAACAATAACACTATGAACACTATGCTTGAGACTCCTCTTAGAGTTGTAGGGGAATGGACAGAAATCAAGATTATGATAGTAAAAGATAGATGAATAACGAATTTAATGAGGAAAGAATAAAATGGTAACCATCCTTTGGAACAAGGAGCCATGTCTGCTTTCAATCATGTCAATATGAATCTGGAATAATTTCAGTAATTAATTTGAATGAACTAGGTTGACATTGTATTGGTATATTGGTGTTATGGGGCAAATGTTTCTATAATATGGCCCTTTCAGATCCAGAGGAAGAAAAACAAGCTACACAAATGAGAGTAGTACTTTTCCTACCTGAAATATTTAAGTCCTTAAATAATGAGAGCTCTGTTTTATTTGATACAGAACAAACCATCATTTCGTGAACGACAGTTTGGTTTCTTGTAGTATATTAGGTGCCCTTTTAGGAGGCCATATGCCAGGAAAATTAATAAAAAATAAAAATTCAAGAAGAATCATGTGCTGTAGTATGGCCTCAAATTAGACCCACTGGCAAATTACTGGACCTCCAGTTCCCTCTCATAGTTTTTCAGTGTGTCCAGGAAAAAAACAGAAGCATATTCTCACACATTCAATAGCATGTCTCAGCTTACTGTAAAGAGTTTCATGATGTATTCCTGGACATCTCAGGATTACACTCAAGAAAGAAGTACTACTGTTCTACTAATAATATTACTTGCTTGTGTTTTCATAACGTGGTAGAAAACATGTTAACTTTGTTTTCACCAAGTTTATCAGTTTCTCTGGTTGTAGACTTGTTTATGCACGTCTATGTGTGTGCATTACAGAAAAATATTTTTAAAATAATTTTGTGCAGTTTATTCAAGGCCTGAATAGACCACCAGTGACATGTGCATCAGCAGTGGAGAGCTACTGGAGCACTGGAGCTTTCTGTTTCCTAGGGGAATGGAACTCAATGTTCCTTAGTCATAACATTTTTCTGCTTTTATCAACTATCTCTCAAAGCCATTTCTTTCTACTGCTGTTTTTTTATGAGAGATGTTAACCTATCATTATCATCTGCTACTCTGTTACCCGACATGTATGGCAATTCTAAAGATTTCAACTATGCTAATGACTCCTTTAAAAAAAAGTGGGAAATTACATATGAAAGGGTTAAATGACAGAACTAAGAGTGCAATTTAATGCACCCAGAAGTTAAGAAATGACAGATTAGATTGCATAGGTAAGCTTCAATTAAGTTCTGTTACATTTCTTTAATTGTATGTTAATCCACCAAATTTTGCCTCCTCAATGCCTAGAATGGAACTGATGTGTGAAAGATTATGTAGTGAAGGATACAATTGCTTGCAGGACCCTTGATTCAACTGTTCACAAGTAGAAAAGCATATAATTAATGAGTCAGGATAGCTCATAAATGAAAAGCTAGTTTCTGTTGTCAAGGCAATTTGATGCTGCTGTAGAGATTTAGAGTTTAATTCTGACTTTAATATATACAAGCAATGAGCTGTTTAACAAATTGTTTAAAACAGATTTTTAGCAGTGTTGGTTTGTGGGATTTTTTTATTAATGGTCAGGCCCCTGTGTTTTGGATGCTTATTTAAAAACCCTTGAAATTGACTTTCAAAGATTCAGTACATGAAGGCTGTGCTTTGAACCTATCAGGTTCTATCGCATGTTGAATACTTTGAAAAAATCAGGTCCTAACGCTGAAAATCATTGCATATTTTTATGTTGCTTTTTGTGTTGCTCAGTTCTTTTGTAAAACAGGGTTATTACCTCCCTTCTATTGTGAAAAAAACAAAACAAAAAACCCCAAATGTTAGAGATTGTAGTTATAAACTAATAGTAAAGCAAGTATTTTTATCTTTAGAGTAGAATTTGAATACTCAAATTCTCTGTGACACATGGAATCATAAATGCAGGAGAAAATAAGGATTTTTATTATTATTAGATGAATGTTATTAATTCTCTGCAGCTAACCTTCTTTAAAAAATGTCTAAGGTACTATCATAGTGTGTATGTATATGCAATTCGTGCATACGGAGTCAAAGCTGACATAAGTGTTTGCTTGTATCATTTTACTAGCCTTTTTAATGTTTATGTTTTCCATGTAATCTCAATTTGACATAGATCACTATGGCATATGATATTATCATGCTGTCAATTAGCTCATCAAACTATTTTAGGATGAAGTAGCTTGAATGTGTGGGTCACCAGGGGTAATGTAAGTAGAATCCCAGCTCACAGACAAGAACAGTGGTGTTTGAAAGAAGTAATACCATCAAGACATACTGAAAGCAGAAGCTAATGCTACTATTTTTCTTTTCTTTTATGGAAAAAGAGAAACCTGTTGGTTGGTCCCAGTTTCACAGTTCAATGGCTTGAACCCCTTTTGTTTATGAAAGAGAATAGAAATGCCTTTGGATCAAGTTCAAACAAGGCAGCTGACTAACAACCCCTCTGTTAGTTGACACGGGTCATCTATGAAATACTGGTTTTTTGTAAGATTGCATTTCTGTTAATTTCATGTTTTATGAGGAATGTTCACTAGGGAAAGACATAGGAAAAGTCTGCTCCTGGGTAGGATAAAGCTTGTGGAAAAATTAATCACCTGGATCTGCTACATGGTTATCTAGGGACTACAGTTTTGACCCATATATATGTTACTATTTTTAAGGCTCCAAAGAGCAGATGGTATTGGATGACAGTCAGCAAAGACAAGTAAACATCTTTATAATGTTGCAAGGTTATGGAGGTGAATCCAAAAGCAAAGGATTTAGAGTGATAAAATATACAGAAAATAGTTGGGATGGTAATAAAGCTGCTTCCTTCCAGGGGCAATATTTATTTTTTATTGTGTCTGATTGCAAATTAAGGAGAAAAAACTTAACCCCAGGCATAGAAGAATATTCAGTCCCTCCCTCCCTGGTTTTCAAAACAAAAGACCTTAGTCTTTGATTTTAGATTTGATTTTTTTCCCCATTGGTTGCCATACAAAGAGATATAGCTCAATAAAACGAAAGATCCAGTGCACTGCAGTTCATATTATTGGCCTGAAGGAATTCTTAGTCAGGTTAATGGATCTGATGGTTTTCCCTTCATTGATTTTAAGATGATTATATTTTATTTATAGGTGAGAAAATAATAGTTAATCTTAAATTTATGGAAAACTTATTGTGAGACTGCAAGAACTGATAACAACAACACGTTCAGGGAAGCCAAACTATTCCTATCTTTAATCCCATAAGTGCTGATATGAGTCAAGCCTTTTGACTTGAAATTAAATGTGCTTTTATGTACACCAGTGTTCAGAATGAAAGAGTTATATTTTTTTTTGCTCTTACGAACAATTTCGTTGCATGAAACATTGATACACCTCAGATGTTTCTTTTGTGAAAACTGTATGTGAAATATCCAAGAGCTGAAAGCTCGTGGATAAAAGCATGTTGTCCTCTGGAGGCTATAAGATCTGATTTCTAGTCAGCCAATTTGTCAGATAAAAAGCCTACTGGTCAACCATAATTGTGTCCACAGGTTTGAATCTTAAACCATAATATATGGGTTGCAAATTTACAGTGGAATTTGGAGAACAGTATGAACAACAGCTCATTTTAACTCAGCACTCCGTGCCTAATGCTGTTATAATTTGTTCTTATGCTGTAAATGTTGTGTTCAGAGACATTTTTTATTTTTTTACAAGCCAATAGATGATAACAAAAGACATAATTTTACAATATAGAGGTATAAAATGGCACTCATTTCTCAGTAGCACTGATTTTCAATATTCAGCTCATCTTACAATAGTGCATTGAACTGGGTGGCTAAAGATGGAGAGATGCTGAATCAAAGTTTTGCCTCAGGCAACCATAAGCCCTTGTTACACAATCCTAATGTGTGGTGAAAGTTCTAGAGTGGCATTATATTTTGACAAAAAAAATCGCTTCACAGCAATTTCATTAGTCATAATGATCCAGATCCAGTGTATTTCTGTGGGGTAAACTAGCAGAAAGACCAGTTTGGGAATGCACAGCAGATTCTGTAGAAAACAAAGTAAGAAAAAGGGAAAGAGATCAGAACACAACAATTACTGTTGAATTTTTCATGCTTATAATGCATTATCTCAAGCTGGCACTGCTGTTAATGGCTGTATAAGGCCTCTGACTGGACATCTACATTAATTTTAGAGCTCCTCTATTGTTTTGCTTGAAGCAAAATTTGACATCAACATGATGTTTCACCTTAGATTGAACTTAGTGAGCGAAACAACATGAAAGTACATTAAAATCCCTGCTCACTTCGCACCAGTTTTGTAATAACATCTTTTTATTTTACACTGAAAGATGTCTACAACCTTTGGAAGACATTTCCAAAAGGAAAAGCCTATTTTTTTTTAACTTCCTTTCCCTGACTCCAAAATGTACACAAGGCAATATATTAAAAGTTTAAACAACATACAAAAAAATTAGATACACTATTTGTCTTCAGTTTGATTCTACATACTCTGAGGAGCATACTAAAAGGGCAATAAAATGAAGTGCTGAAGGATCAGAGCATTTCCCAGGTTTACCCTGTGCAAGCATAACTGTATAGAAAGATAGGAACACTGAGGTAAGAGAGGGAGCTGCATATACTGACTCTGAAATTACCACATATTTGTAGACTATTTTCCTTTTGAGAAAAGACAGCTGTCAAAATAGATTCATGGGTAGTGTGTGAACTGTGGGACAGGAAGAAAGGGCAGAGGCTGAGCAAAACCAGCAGAAGTTTGGCCTCCAGATTTGGCTAAAGAGGTGATCTGAACCATTGCCCAGAATTCGAACCAAAAGAGAAGTGAACTTGTCAAAAACTTCAGAAGATATTTCCTACTTTCTTGTTCCCCTGCACTTCCTGGTTGTACTTAGTTGTCTGAGTAAGTCAAAATTAAAAGGGCTGATCTTGCACTCTTGTACATACACTGGCTCTATAACGACAAGAAATCTCACATGAAGTCTGTTCTCACAAAATTGCTACGCAAATACTGCATTTAATTAAATTTGTTTTAATAAGACATGAAAAATTCATCAAAATCAAGTCTGTTTGATCTTTCCTATAATTAGACATAAAACAGTTCCTCTCACTTTCTTCAAATAACCAAAAAATTTATAAATCGGGTAACTATGAGCGTTAGAGGTTTCAAACTACTATGGACTCTATAGACCAAGATTAAGTGAGCCTCCTCTTCTCATTTTTCTTAAAGGTATTACATGAAAGAGAACAATCGTGATGTTTGTACAAACAGTACAAATAAAAGCCTTGGGACTACTCAGAATGCATAAACTTGAGCATATGTGCAAATCTTTGCTGGATTGCACCCAAAGGGCACATCTATAAAGAGCTACAAGTTCAAAATACAGAAATTACTTGCACATGTGCTATTTAGGTAATTATCTATAGCAATTCAGTGTAGAAAGAGTTATTTGTGTTATTTGTATCTATTTATAGACTTTGTCCAAGGTTTGAAAGATGTCCCCATGAACCCTTGTTAATTGACTATTGCGTATCTGTTATTTCAGGAGCAGAATCATGAAAAAAGAGTAAGGGGGGGGAAATACTAAGTAATGAAATAGATTTTTCTGGAATATGAAAGACTCATCTAACAATGATTAGAGAAAAAGATGATCTACAGTCACAGTGTTAAGAACATTCTTTTGTAATTCCAAGTCCTTGGAGTTACATACTTGCATCTTACAACTTTTGTGATAAATGATATTTACTCTTTGCTTTATAACTGTGGAACATTTGTGTTTGCTTTCCTATCAGGAATGAAGAACTATTTTAATTTGCCACACTTTCATTTTTACCCCTGTAATGTCTTAATCTTTAAAAATATTTCCTTTTCTGTACACTTTACTGCTGGATATAATAATGAGGTAGACCTCAATCTCTGTCCATATTGTTGGACAGTACAGAATTAAGGCAGGATGAGGAAAATTGAAGTAAACCACACAATTTCTAGGAAATTGCTCTTATTTTATAAATTGGCATAACATTCATAAAACTGAAAATAATAATAAATTAGAAATATTAGAAAATAATTTTGAAATATAATTTAGAAATTAAGGCTAATTTCTTTTTCAGGGAGTGCAATGTAAGAACACTTAGGCAGGTTTCCTGTAGTCGTGAGGATCTAATTTNCCAACCAACCAACCAACCAAACTTTTTGAAAGACATTAGTAAATTTGTCCAGAGGCATTTCATAAGAGTTCTCATTTTCTGGCTCAAGTCAACTGTAATTTTCCCAGTTTATAAACTTCAATAACAATTCAGTTTAATAAAATACATCATAGCTATCTGCAGTCTGCTCAAACTAGGAATACAACTGTGATGAAGTAAATAGGAAATACAAAGAAAATTATTGTATGATAACTCACATATAGACAAAATTGAGGATGTAACAAATGCTGTAAGCTTTTATAGGCAAAAACCCCCAATGAATTTCCTATTTTAACTCCATATGCATTACTGCAATTAAAAATAGCAGGTTTTCACTTGAGAAGACACTCTAGACTGTTTCCTTTCTTAAAGGGCAGAAATGGAAGACAAGCTGATCTGGAGGATTAGTATTAAGCATGAAAAAGATAATCTACCATGAAAAGAATGAATGTCACAGCATAGTTTTATGTATAGAGATTTTTAAAATTACACAATATAAACAGATTGGATTGTAGGCAACCAGATTAATAAATCTATCTAGATTTTTAAAGAAAGTGAATAATTTTATACTGAGCTCTGGAAAGTGATCCTTTCCAAGGTAGGCATGAGACGTTGTCCTTAGTGAAGTACATGAAAAAGTATTTATTACCCACAAAGAAAATACTGTGTCTC
Organism: Aegotheles bennettii; assembly: GCA_013398125.1. Taxonomy (NCBI): domain Eukaryota; kingdom Metazoa; phylum Chordata; class Aves; order Caprimulgiformes; family Aegothelidae; genus Aegotheles; species Aegotheles bennettii. Next base: position 87,169 of record VZRW01009821.1, on the reverse strand, counting down.
AGCAGTTGTGGTTTGTTCAGGCCAAATGCTCAAGTAAATAAGGTAAGAATTTAAAAAGAAAGTAGTCATACGAAATAAATAATCACATTGAAAATACCTAATTACATGCTTATGATCTCACACAAACTGAACAAAAAATGTCCAGCAAACATTTTATTTCTCCTGTGTAAATAGGCAGCTAGGTTTAGAGTATTTTCACAGGTTTAGAATGTATGATTCTATCTATATCTAAAAAAAAAATTTGTTTCTTTTGTTTATATTTCTCTATTGAATGACAATAATAGTAATAATGCTTATAATAAACCCTAAAACTCTACTTCTGCTGTTGCTACAAGTTATTTAAGCTGTTGCTGATAATGGTATTCTATCACTGTGACTCCCCCACTTGTGACCATTCGCTTTCAGTGTTTTCCTCTCCTCAGCAAGTATGCAATCATTTATCAAGGAAGCCAATTTTTGCTAACACTAGCATATTTTTTTTGAAACTCTTTTCTGTATCAGTATAAATATAGCATTTTTCTAGATCTGCTGTTAAATGTGAAACATATGCCCTTTAAAATTAACATAAATGTCAATGCTGCATAATATTCCTGAATCTTCTATGATAATTGATGTACATAGTTATCTTCTCTGTATTTTGTATGTTATTCTACCATAGGCATGGAGCTGTTGCTTGCCTTTTATTTGCCCTTATTGTGAAAACCAGGGCTACAATTTTTATCCTAGATAGGAAATCAAATTGCACCAGCTTGTCAGCATTGTTGTATGTGTAAAGGGCACATCCAGGTAAATGAATAGAAAAGCAGAGGCAGAAACAACTATTCTAAATAGAGAGTATGGCCTACTAAGTGGAGCAATGTAGCTAAAGAAGAGAATTACTCTCAATATCAAATAGGCATACCAACCTTCCTGTCTTTTTTTCCTTGAGGGAACTGATCCATACAGTGATACTTACCAGGATAAGAGCAAAAATAGTTACTAGCAAGTGTAGAGATATCTATCCTCATTCATTTACTAAGCTAATGAGTACTGGTTCATTCAGACAACTATTTAGACAGGTTCCCTTCATGCTTAATTTACCCTTTTCTTTGGGTACATTACATAATTTCTTGTAATTTTTTTTCAAATGTGATCCTCAGCACTGAGGATCAATCACATTGTTATAACAACCATATTGTTATAAAATTCAATGGTTTACATTGTTATTTCTAAAATATGGTTTACATATATTTTTCTGTTTGTTTTTTTTTTTTTATTGGAAGAATTTCCTATTTTATGAATATATAATGTCTATATTTCTTTCTCTGTTTTTGACAGAGAAACAGTTGGAATTTCCTTTTATTCATAAAATCTACTTTTCAGAAAAAATCTTGCAACAGATATTTTTACAAGCGAAAGAGATTAATTAAATGATACCAATTGTAAGGGCTTTGTTGCCTTTGATTTCTCATATTAACAGTGAATAATGTTGATGGATAGAGATTGAGGTTGTATTAAATTACCGGCTGCTCTTAATCTTTTCCTCTTTCTTTGAAATACAAACTAAACAGAGAATTCCAAACCACTGTCCAATCAGACAGGTGTTCATAGTCTTGTCTTATAATGCAAGGGTTAGGGTGTTTCAGAAGAAAGCTGAATCATTAACAAACCAAAAGCAAAAAAAAAAAGAAATCCCAACTCTGCAACTAAACCTATAATGTTTGATTAATATTTAGATTCCTATATTCTTACAACAAAATATTTGAGATTTACCTTATATTTGTTCATCTTATTCAGCAGGAGCCCTTGTTCCTGCATTTCCTCTAATGGGATATGAATTGAATATGTTCTTTACATGTAGTTTAGTCTGTATTACAAATACTGTTTAGTCTTTTCTCATAAGCTGTTCACAAAAATCACAATGAAAGCTGTCCAGTTGAAGGTGGAGATTGCAACTTTCATTGATTTAAGAAAAGAAAGAGGAGGCAATGTGCACCTCTGTCCTTCAGCTTGATTTTTTTTTAGTGTATTTGCTGTGCGGATTAGTGAGAGTGTGGAGAATGGTTAACCTAAAATGGACATAAAGGTATATTCTGAGATATGCACAAAATTTCCAAGAAAACTAAGAACTTTTAGAACCTTTCCCATTCAGATGAATCAGCTTGTATTTGTCTCAGTATGGTAGTAAAACAAAGTTATTTTCTAGGTGTTTGATGACTTCTAAGTTGGTTATCTCACTGCATGGGGTTAAGCTATGTAGTAGATAATGTAGCAGAAGAACAATTAATCTTCCTGTTGTTCCCATAACAATGTTTGTTTAAAATAATTAAAACTCAATTGGTAGAGCTGCAGAAAACCTGGAATGTCCATTTTCCATGCATAAGTGGTGATCTACAGTTGGGGAAATCGCATCCATAGAAATAATAGACATTATCCATGTATTTCAGGTTTTAGGAATACACTGAAAGTTCTAATTCCTCATTCTTGCTAATTAAACCATTTCTTAATAATTGCCTAAATGTGGTTTTCACACAGATTTTAAGAACACCATGTGTATTTTCAATTATTCACTGAAGGTAAGAAGATAATTCACTGAAGGTAATTCAATTATTCACTGAAGGTAAGAATGCAGGTTTCATGCTTGCTTGGAAAAATATTTCCAAGGAGTTGGAGATCCAAGTAGAGACCAGGGAGCTGCAGTAGAACAATATGCTATTTTAAACATAACGTAGGTGTGGAATTTGAGGAAATACCTAGACGGCCCTACACAAAGAACCCACAAAAGATCTTGCTAAATCTTGGGCGCCCCAGGGGAGTGATTAGCTTCCCTTGTCTAGCACAAGAATCTTCCTCAACAGGGGCCTTTGTGAAGGCAAGGATTTCTGCTCTGGCTAGCAAGATAAAACTGATAACAGTCATTAACTTCGTTTACAGATAGCAGGCGAATCAGCTGATGGGCTGTGTTCTCTTCCTTCACCCCAGGCAGAGACGCCTCTCTGGGTAAGCATTGTGCCTTTCACCTTTGGAGTGGAAGTATCCCCGGGTTGTATTATTTATTATTGTTGCTAGCNATAGCACTCGCCTCTCCACCCAAATCATACTACACATCACCTGTGGGTGGGAACCTGGTAGCTTTGGGGATAAAAAACAAGTAAAAGGATCATTGGGGCACGTACATTCAAACAGACAGACACACATTGAAACAGGAAGGAGGAAGAAGAAGAAGAACTGAAAGACGAATCAGCTGATGGGCTGTGTCCTCTTCCTTCACCCCGGGCAGAGACGCCTCTCTGGGTAAGCATTGTGCCTTTCACCTTTGGAGTGGAAGTATCCCCGGGTTGTATTATTTATTATTGTTGCTAGCAATATTATAATAGTGTTTGTTGCAGTCAGTGCATTTATCAACGACAATTCCAAACTTGTTATATCTGTCACCCTAATAAACTATTTTTACAACTTTGTGCCTCTGTTCGGTGCAAGCCTTTAGTAGGGCTCTGAACAGACAAAGTTGGCTTCATGCAACTTTATGCATCTGTTTTGGTGCAAGCTCTTGGTGTAGGACTCTGGGACAGACAACGTTTTTCTTCCTATGACTTTGTGCATCTGTTTCTGTGCAAGTCCTGGGTGGGACTCTGAGACAGACAAAGTTGTCTCTGAACCTGTTTCAGTGCAAGTCCTTTTGTGAGACTCTGAAACAGGCAGACACTGACTCTGACAGGTGGCTGTGCACACACACACACACGTAACCCTTTAGCTATAAACCATTGACCAAGTCTGGGACTGGGACTGGATCCATCCGCACCCAGACTCCTCTCTGAGAAGGAGTTTAGAGAGTAAGGGGGTCCAGGTCTGAACCTTGTGACTCAATGGGAGGGCTTTCCCCCAGCCACCTTGCAGAGGCTTTTCCTTTAATGTGACAGTAGGGACATAACAGCATCACTTTAAATAGAACTCTTCTTTGGTGGCAACTGAATGCCATTTTTGAATGGCAACTTGAACTAAATAGTATCTTTAAGTTAGAGAGGGTATCTTTTGTCTATCTCCTTTTTCATAAGATTTGTATCAGTTTAAACATTTGTGACACGTTTTAACAGGTTATTCTGATGAGATCTAGTTAAAGCAGTGCCTTCTTACATTGATATAATTGAAAGTATTGCCCTTCCACACTAAAATCTTACTTTAAATTGTTTAGAATATGTACCTGAGTGGCAGTGAAAGTATTTCAAAGTTAGACTGAAATTAGTTTCAAGTTTTAAATTCAAGAAATATAGACAAATAGGCAAATCTTTATTTTGTGATTAATTGGTTAATTCATACTTACGGTGCTGCCTTTAGCATTCTTAAGTACAGCAGAATGTAGCTCAAAGTAGTGGGTTTGTAATCCCTGATGCTCTTCTTTATTCTGTGTTAAGTGCTACTTTTCATTTCTGTTTTTGACTTTCTGAATGTTCGATTTGTAAGAAAGAGGATTGGTAGTGCCTAATAGGGAATAAATACTACAGGAGTTCTACAGGAGTGTGAAAACAAAAAATCAATATATTTAATTTAGAGCAGAGAAGTAACACATACAGACCCAACAGATTTTTATCAAAAATCAAATAGGATTTTAACATCAGCATGTTCCCAAAGATCTGAGTATTTAGGAACTCTCTATAGCCTTAAAATGATGAATGGTTACATATTCCTGTTGGATCATTTCTAAATAAGTAATATCCCATATTCCTTTTATGAAATGTGTAGGCTTCACAGATGCTTGCTTCTAATCAACTGATTATCTATCTGTACATGACATCACTCTAACAGGTGATCTGTCTTGCAACACTCACACTTAAATAAATAAATACAAGAAAAGACTTGAGGCCCACCAGTTTCATCAGTAGTCTTTAGAACTCCTCTAATTCTTTTTTTAGTACAATTTTGTTCATAATCTCCAAAATCTACATAATTTTCCTCCTTCTTTTACCTTACATCTTCCTATTCTCTTGTTATGGTTACTCACCTAGCAAGGTCTTATTCAGTCTTACCATTATAACTGAATAAACAAACATATTTCAGTATCCAAGCTTGAAATTCAAAGCCATACCTCTTGCTTACTCATATATCAGCATTTTGCTACTTTATCTTTAACCAGCCACTAGAATTGGAGATTCAAAATATTGGTTGTATAACTTCACTTGTATTATTCCTTGGGACATTTATGCAAAATGTATTATTCTCAGCAGTAGTATATGCTTTTTCTTCTTCCTCTTCTTAATTCAGCTTACCTTCACTAACAGAGGTAGATTTTACTTCTGTCTTTCTAAGAGAAGGATGAAATATGGGACTGAACCAAGACTTTACATCTATATGTACCTGAATCTAAGTGATGTTTGAAGCCCAAATGATACACAATGGAAAATTTATCAAATATATTCAATATAATTTTTAACAGAAAATTTACCTTTTTTAAGAAACTGTTTATCAAATAATGAAGATTAAACAGATTTTTTTTAAAGATTACATGTTGCAATGTATCTTTTTCTTTGTTACCATTAGTGTTTTGACACTTGTTGAGTAAACTGATATTAATATAACATTAAGAGAAATTCCCCTCCTGAGGGGAAAACTAGCTAAACAAAGTGATATTTAATGTTTTCTGTGATAGTTATTTAAATAAAATGGCTGATTAGATATTAAACAGAATAGAGGTTAATGATCTTTATTATTGGTATAAAAATTAAGAAAAAATAAAATGGGGTTAATGATGTGTCCTATTATTGTTATTATGGGGATTAAATGCGTGCTGTTGTATATTGCACTGAAAAAATGGGCCCCAAGCTGTGAGCAATTAGCAAAATTATATTATCGTCTAGCCTTATGCTGTAATTAATTACTCTCATCATTGTTTCTTTCAGTGTGGGTTCTATGTGTTTTACCTAGTTCTCCAACTTTGTACACAAAAATGGAGGAAATAAACTCATATCTGATTTAATCCAGCCTATATATGAAAGCTGTTATTTATTGCATAAATGAAAAAAGAAATAGGGAGTGGATAGGCTAAAAGGTGACTAGGTTGAAGATAATCTGAATTTGTTCTTCACACCTCAAGGATGTCCTTGCCTTTTCATTTTCCATTCTGCTTCGAATATTTATGTTACAGCAAAATGTCCACTGGAAATCAAAAAAAGATATCAACTGGTGAGATAAAACTATCTATTTATTATTGGCTGTTCTTGTTATGATGGTGTGTGTCAACCCAGAGCCAGACCTTATCGTGTTAGGCTCTTTACAAAGAGAGAATAGCAGATGGTCCCAGCTCTAAAGAGTTTATAACCTGAATCAACAGGGTGAATGACGAGGCATGATATAAAACAGTAGTGTGAAAAACATGATGGCAGCAAATGTCACATTAGTTCCACAATTTCTTGCTGAAAGCTAGGAGGGAGGGTTTACTAGTGGATTAGGTCTAGTATGGCGATGGTGACCATGTTAGCACTTCGCAGGGTTGTGAGTACTTTTGTTGATGACTCGTGGCTGTACATTTTCTTCCTCACCCTCCAAATTGCCTCCAGACCTCTGTCTGGAGGACTAGAAAAATGTAGAAATGAAGAAAAGGGTAACTGATATAGGTGCCAAGAAAGGCTGAAATGAAACTATTGTATGGGAAGTACAAGTTTGAACTAAACAACTAACCATATTTTTAGCCCAAGAAAATTATCTCCTTTAGCTACTAATTTCTTCTGCTGGACCTTCTCATTGGCTTGTTTCTGTAGTTTTATTATTGAGGCACAGATGTAGTTTTAATAAGATTTGAAAAACTGTATGCAAGGAGTCAGACCTTGAATTGCCTTGAATAAGCTTGTTTTCCAGAAGTGGGTGTTTAGTACCTTCCAGTAGTCAATCTTTTGCCCAGTTGTGCTGATAAAACTGAGAGGCAAAAATTTTATCTCTGTAAAAGAATCTGGGTGCCCACACTGCTAGTCTTTCGTTTGAAAATATTGACAAAAATGAGTACATTTCTTATGGGCCTCAGTGATGACTTTGAGTGAACAGATCCAACCATTTATAACAAAAAATGCATCCTTTGTTGAAACACCTGTGCTGCAAGTCTTTGAATGTTCTTGATGACCAGAATGGACCTGTTGCTTTCACTGTTGGCATGTGCTGCATGGGAAGAACAGATAAAAGCAGAGGAAGTTCTGGAATGGACAGCAAAAGCATCTATCGAGCCAGGTCTAGGGTACAGGATTTAAAACTTCAGCAGTACTCTCATCGTGTAACTCATCATTTTAAGCTTACTTTCTCAGTGTCATGCTGGTAAGTTACTCAATGCTTCCATGTAGCTATTTCTTTATAGTCTGCTTTCCTTAAGCAGATGTGAGACATGCCTTCTTCTTACTTCATCTGCATATATGTAGCAACAGACAACTTAGTTCAACCAGGCATTTTGACACGATGAGAGCACAAGTTATGACAATAATAAAATGTCCTGTTTTGTATGTGCATTTGTATTTCTTACAGAATATTTTTGGAAAAGTGAATGCTACATGCTTAAATTTATAAAAACGTCACCTTCTGCTTATATTTCAATCAGTGAAGGCATTGTCTTGGGTAAAGAGAGTCTTAAGCATTTGTTAGATGTTTTTTTTCATTCAGAAGCCATAATGTTTTGTACCTGAAAACATACAGAGTTATGCAAATATGTGCTTTATAGACATTTTTAGAACAAGTTGGCAGTTACGATGTCAGCTGAGTTATTTCTTCCATAAACAGACTGTTAGGATATTCTGTATGAAGGAACAAAAGTGGAGAGAATATTTTATGAGTGAAGGAAGACCAGTAACTGAGGCTATCAAAGAGAAAATATTATATAATCATTATTTATATGGTGTCTTATTTCCTTCCCTATAGTAATTTTTTTTATAATTGTTTTCCTGATAATTCTTCAGTTTTTCCTTTGTAACTCATAAAGTCTAGCTGTCATCATTAAAATAATATTATTGGCACAATAGGTGATTGGTGAAATAATTGAAAAAAATCTGAAATAATGTGTGATAAAAATGATTAATGATTCTTTCTCATTTTATTTTGGCCAATACATTCAAGATAACTGTGGCCAACAGTTGCTCCATTGCACATGCCATGTGAATGGAATACAGAGCTGTATCATTGGTACAGGAAATTATAATATTGTATTAGCAAGTGGGAGTGTTTCTTCCAATGGATGTAACAAACTATAAGCTTAAAAGAAGTTAGTAACATGCGGGCAGAGTCTAACATCCATATTTCAAGCAGTGAATCTATATTCTTATCCCAGTTGTGAATCCATATTTTTGAATCAGCCACGATATGCTAGCATGTTGGTCTATTGAGTGGAGACTCAAAATGTTAACAACACGCAGCTCCCCTTTCAAGATATAAAGGTGTTAGAAATTAAACTTTTGAAGTCAGAGATGTATTTTTCTATATGCTTAAAAGACATAGCTCAGAGGCTATTCCTTTTGTTTTCTAGTCTTCCATTATCACCAATGATCTTAACATCTTTAACTTTTCATACTATAGGATTATCATTAAATGTCACAGAGCTTGTTTCATAGGCTAATTTTTCTCTTTTGCTTTTCCACTTATGTCAACACCCATAACATTATAGCTCTTTAACTTCTTCATTGAAATGTGGTGTCAGAAGGAAACATTTTCTAGTCCAGAATTATGTATTCTAGAGCCATACTCAACTACAGTGAATATTGTAGGTCATCTAGCAATGCATTTTCTGTAAGCAGTTTGGATTATAATCTATTGTTTTTGCAGGGAAAGAGCTAGTAATTGAAATAATGTCACTTTGGTTATGAGCTATCTTCTACATCAAACAACTTTCTTTGATTTTAAGGAATTGTTATAATTGTGTTTTCTAAAAATTAAATACATTAAGTCCTTTTCTGACCTTCACATTTCTTGTACACACTCAGTATAATACATAAGCACGGGGAAAAAATGGGCAGGAGGATAAAAATCTGTTCTCTTCAGCAACTGAGAAAACAGAAAGCAGTGAAGGCAAGCGCTGGTTTAGGGTACAAGGTCCTCGCCTTCCCTGTATCCATTTTTGTGCCATTACTCCTTTATCACATATTCCATCTTCAGTAAATTATACTCCTAACCTGGGAAGATAAAGAGTATCAGTCTAAAGCTTTGCAGTGGGGGCATTATTCTTTTGTCCTCTGTCAGTGACTTCATCAAATTCCAATTGAACATCATAAAAATGCTGAGTCTGATGTTGGCTGTACATTGCCTGCACAATAAGATGAGATTGTAACATATTTGTTGAGTCGTGACCATTTGTTCAAAAGTCTCACAGTGTGCATTTCTGAAGGGTTCTCCTCAGTTGCTCAGATAAACCTCTAATGTCATCCAAGATGCTCTGAGGTACGTGAGACATTCACATGGATATGGCAGGTATGCCGTAAGACTTATAGAAACATTGCCTCTGGAGTGGTGAGTGGAGACAAGGATGATATCACAGAGCATATATAATGGCAGAGAGATCTACTCAACAGCTCTCTACAGCGACATCCAAATGCCTTTGTTTAGGCAAATAGACCCCTTCTGTGTGGGTCATGGTTTAATGCTGGGTCTGCAGTTAAACGAACGACAGATGCTCTCTATTACCCCCCTCCCTTCCCAGAAAAGGAAAGGAGAGAGAATAAGAGAGAGAGACTTACTGGCTGGAAACTAAACTACACAGCTTTAATGATATATACAAATGTATACAAATATACACAAAACCAATATTGTGTTTCCCCCCTCCAATAACGCTCACATTACTCCTGAGGCTAATACAAGACACAAAGTTATTCTCAGCCTAGATAGCAATCACCAGCTGTGTGCTTCCAGCAGTGAAGGACACTGAGAGCACAACAGCTCCAGCAAGGAGTGGGCAAGTGGGCGTCAGGTACTGCATAGCCAAAGAGACAGACAGACCTTCCCAGGATGCTGGCCATAGACGAAGAAAAAACCTTGACCACGTGATTCTTCAGTTTTATATCACATATGGCACATATGGGATGAAATACTTCCTTTGGTCAATTTTTGGGTCACCTGTCCGGTCCACTCCTCCCTGCAGGATGGATGCAGGTGTGATGTCCCTTGCTTCCCTTTTGTGGCCTTGCTCTGCATACCATTCTCTAGCAGTAACTATAAACATCAAGTGTTATCAACCCTAAAGGGAGACACTGACTGAAAAAACACACAGTTAATTTCAGCAAGTGCAGCTACTTAAAAGAGACTTAACTGAAAAGTAAAATTACTAAAAGAAAACCTGGTTTTATCCTGGCTCAAACCAGAACAGTGTGTTTCTTTCATGTGGCTTGTATCCAACCCCAGATATAAATGTTGTGCACTGCTGTCAGTGGAAAAAATAAAATAAAATATATTTGTGCATTAGAGATGCAAACTCTAATGAAGTGGCATTTATTGTTTTTCAGATACATTTATTTTACTGTATTTTTTGGTATTTGTGCACCTTTCAGGAAACCCCATTGAGCCAGTGCTACCGAGAAGCAACAAATTATAGCACAGGGACAGAGTGAGCCATGGCAAACCACCCAAAATTAGGTTAGTTTTCTGACTTGAAGTTTGAAGTCCAAGTCTGAAGGAGAAGATGCCCTGTTTTCCTGCAGTTAAGTGCAGGGGAGGCTAATGTGTTGATACATGAGAAGAAATAGCTGAGCTCTTGTCCCCCATTCTTTCCTTAGTCCTACAATAACATTGGCATTGTTCATGTATTTAGTGGTGTTCCAATTCTCTCCTGGTTTCTGTGTCTGCTAGAAAGATACCCCCACAGGAAATTGGAGAAATCCTGCAACACTGCACTGAGAATGATAGGTGTGTTTGTGCTATAGCAGGGGGTGGGAAGATACAGATTAATGGGAAGGAAGCAAAAAGTCAGCAAATCTTCCCTGCCAGAACATCTATGCTATGTACAGGAGGAAGTGAATGATGTGGAAGAGGGATAAAGTGGGTTATTTTTTGCTGTAAGAAAGGCCAGAGCTGACCTCATCCTAGGTTAGTAGGATGCGTTCAGAAAGGAGGCACACTTATTCATGGCTCTCAAAGTTTAAAAGTTCATTATTTTTTTGCAGTTGATGAGGAGAATAATTAAGCTTTCAAAGGGGGCTAATGTAGCAAAAATAATTAGCAAAGAATACGATAATAGTAGAACTTTGAATTGATATAGGGAAGGCAAGGAAATATAACCTGATATTGGATGAAGAAGCAGGAAGATTTAGACAAACTTTGACAATGTGTGTCACAGTCTATCTCCAAACTTGTTTTCCAGAGGATCTTAGAGTACTTTACAAATGTTAATGAAATTTATTCTTAAGTTATACTTTATTTTGCAATGAATAAATATAGACATGTAAACATACAGAAGATATTTACATGTAAATACTTAACTCTCATTATCACATAGATCCGAAGCAATTCTAGCAAGATATTTTAAAAATATGTCACCTAGCAGTATCACCTATGCATGCAGGTGCAAGAGCAGTTTATTTGTTAAGAAAATGATTAGCAATTGCTTACTGTACCTGCTACAACTAAAGCTGAAAACTAAAAAAAGTATAGATAAATTCATAATGATAACATCTACCCAGGTAAACTGAAGTCTACATCGTGAGACCAGGATTTTTGGATCATCTTAGCTCTGGAGCTTGCTATAAATTTTTCAACTCAGGCAGAAGTTTTGGAAAGAGTTATGTACTATTGTAAGGTGTATTTTTAACCTGGGGTCGCTACAAGGTAAAGACAAGGAGTAGTACACTATTTGACCCGTCACAGGAATTCCAGATAAAACCCCAGAAGTTGAGTCAGAGATAATCACAAGATCTGGAATCTACAATAACAAACTGTTCATATATCTACCTGTCATCTGTCTTCCTCTAAGGGAGGGACACAAGGTCACTGAAATGGCCACTTTCCATCTTTTTTTTTTTTCCTGGACATATGGTGGGATAAATGGAGAATCAAATATTTACAGGAAGATTTTTTTTCTATCAGGATTAAGTGATTTTATTTCAAATGTTTTTCAGTTAGGTTTTTTTTGTCCTTTTTGTCAGCTTCTCATAAAAAGTAGTATGCTAATCCAAACAATTCAGTTAGTTTTGTCATCTCCTGAAGAATGATATTTCCAAGTTTAATTAAAGGAATATGTTCCAATTAAAGAAATCGGGTATCAGCTTTTTCATTAAATGAAAATGCGAATGCATGGAAGGAAAGACAGAATCACAAAAATAGAAGATGGATCACTTACTGAATTCAGTAAAGCAGTTCTACCTGGAACAGTACAATACAGACCATCAAGTGTATGGTTTGAACAAGTGGTACCACAAAACTCCCGGTCCTATTCCCTTTGAAATTTTAAAATTGTCTCAAATCCCTAGATCCACAAAAATATTTCTAGCTGTGGCTACTCAAGTAATAAGAGCTGTAACATTTATTGTATAATAACAGTGGTTAAATGGATGGGTAATATTAGGTAGTGTTGTGACAATGCCAAACTCTAGGACTTCATTCTCAGTTTTCTGAAAAGAAAAATGTTGAAATGGTTAGAATCAGGCAGTTTTATCTGTGACTTTCTTCATTAAAAGAAGACTGATTATGTTTAAAAGCAAAAGTAAACAAGCTATGATCTTGGCTCTGCTAGAGCATTTAATCCATGCTCAGTTGCACTTTGCCTGAGAACTTTGGAGAGGAACCAGTAAGGCAAGTGGAAAAAGAAATGTCGCTTTGATTAAGTTGGATAATTTGAAAGAGAAAGTGTATTTGACTATTCCAGATATATCCCACAGTTAATAATTCTGTGAGGCAACTGAAGAACAGAAATGATTGTATTGCTCTGCCTGCCCCCCTGTTCCTCATACAGTCTCGGTATCTCACAGCCTTGTGTTTATTTATCAGCACCACAGCTGGCTTTAGGATATAGTGCTATTCTCATTTTTCAGGGGCAGGGAGAGAACTGCGAGCTGCCAGAGTTCACACAGGATGTCGGTGCAAGAACAGGCAACGGAGCTCTATTCTCCTGGGTCACACGTTGGCACTCTGACAACTGAACCCAACATCCTTCTCTCTGAGCCTGGACAGGACACAGAAATGTACTCATCTGACAAAGGGGGAGGGGGACCTCTGCATGCCTTCCTCATTTTGTTTTTATTTTGGAGGGGCTGGTTGCAGTTCCCATGCAGGACAAGGTTATTTAAACTTGATGATCACTAGCCACATATTTTTCAGTGTTTCCTAAAATGTAAAAGGCATGAATTCCAGACAGAGTACAAACACTACGTAACCACACAAAAAGCAATACCAGTAGCTTTTACCAAGGGGTATAATGAATGCTAATAATTCATTGTTGATCAATGTTGATCAATCTCCATTTACTATAAGTGATCTTTATATGTGTATTGTATTTTTTTAAAGTAAATTAAACAGCATGAATAGCGTATGTTTAATGAAAAGGATTTATTCTTTTCTGTTTTTTCTTTTATCTGGTCTTACAGAGATACATTAGAAGACACATCTAGAAACGTTTTATAGTTGAAAGGAAGGTCCATTGTTTTGAATGACTTCAGGATCATACTATTTATAAAACTGAATTTGTTTTCCTGATTTTTCTGAAAAATGTGCCTTCCTGTTTATTTTATGTGTATGTAATATATTGCTGTTGTACCAAAACAGAGTACGGTAGTAATATTTTATCATACTTATCAGTGTCAGTATTTTTTCTTGCTAATTCTGTTAAGGTATTACTGTTCTTTTTCAGATGGTGTGTCTGTAAAAATGAGACCATAGGCTATTTGGAGAAAAACGTAGGGTTTTTTTACATATACAGGATATGGATCTGTATTACTTATGTGGGTCAAACATATTTTCATGATTTTAAAAATCAGATTAATTCTCTACATTTGAAGAAAGATGCAGAACTTTTCTAAGAAATGCAGTTGACCTCAGGTTTCCTAAGAACCTGAGAGTCCTAGTCTTACAGCCTAAGGTATACCTCAGTAGTCATGTGTGTTTACTACTTCAAACCAAAGTGATCATATGTCTTCCTGTGTATTTTTGTATAGTAGATTGTGCAGTGTGTTTTGTAATAGGCTGAATTTAAGTAGTAGTTGATAGTGTGTCTTGGAATAACAAAAGTGACAACACAGGGAATTAGTGTTAAAAACAACAACTGTTTTTCTCTTGGAAGTACACTGTGTATATCTCAGGAGAGGGTGGAATTAAGGGGCAAAGATGATGCTAAGGGCCCTGCTTAATGTCTCATAGACATTTCTGTCTTGAATTTGTTGTTCTATATATACAACTTGGCATAAAGGAGAAGATTTAAAGGCATGAAATGGAGGTAGGAAAAATTCTAAGAAAATTGTAAAAGAAAAAACAGTTGATAATCAATGTGTTTTTTAATTCCACTTTTTTGATTTATTGAGTACAGAAAACTCTGTATTAAAGTGATATTTGTTGTAGCTGGAAGGGAAGTGGGTAGAAGAATTATTCGGAAGAATTATACAAGGAAGGAAGGGGCTTTTAGAAAATTTAAATAGTGAAGGGAGATTAGAAAATAGAAATTGAAGATGACTTAAAATCAACATTTCCTTCTTCAGCTGGCATTTACTTTGTGGAAAAGAGAGGCAGCAGTTTTATCACTTAAGATTAGCACTGATCATTGTAGAATCTGATCTTGCTCTTGCTGTAAAAGCAAATGGCTCTTTAGGAAGCTGAAAAAAATCCCACTTATTAAGACAAGCTAGTGGTCATCTCAGTGAGTTTTAGTTGTTTGTATTATGGTATGGTAAAAAGGAGAAGTTAGAAATCAGTTGTCTAATTTTCGTGTGCAATCTTGTTGTTACAGCACAGTGACAGTATGTGGGGACATACTGTAGTTGATTTCAGTTGCAAGCCATTAATAAGCTGAGTACAAGCCATTAATAAGCTGAGTACAATTAGGCAGTTTAGATGTCAATGCCCTATACAATTTACTTATAGATGGATATTTTGCATCTGTATAGGGAAAAAGACGCATTTCCTGAAGACGCATTACTGAAGAATACCAGGGATCCACCAAAGGCAGAGGAAAGAGTTTTACATTTCATACAGTTGTTTACTATCCAGCTTAGACTAGGAGATTCTCACAGTAACAAGGAGATGTTAACATATGTGTTTTAGATGTTTTGGTTAAATGCATTTGTTTGTTTATACATACATCTACCCATATGTACCTATCTATCTTAAGCTGACTTGATTTAAGCATAATTTAATAACTTGTTAACTATAATTAATTCCTTCCCCAAAATCTATAAATTTGGACCCTGGGATTTAATATTCCATAACAAGTGCTCCTGCTCCACAGCATATAACTTACTTCATCTGAAGGCTAAGAGAAGATATCTCGATTTGATCTGCATGTTTTAGATGAAGACTTGGCACCACAGGAATCACAAAAGTTGAATCTGTCTTCTAGTAATTGTTTGTGGCAGTGAAGGCTCTCTAGTATGCAGTATTGGTATATGTGGAAATGTGGGAAATGGGCTTGTCAAAATTTGTGAAACTATCTGTTATTATATCAAATATCATAGTTATAAATTCAGTTGTCAATCACCATCAAGAGTATAATAACTTGAAAAAGGAGATTTTTTGGGCAGAGGGAGAAATAATACCAATCACTGGTAATTCCACAGAGTGCAAAGCAAAGGGAAGGGAGAGATACTGATTTTCATAAGTTAGATTAGCAGTAGAACTTCTCAAAACTTACATAGTGTTAGATTGATACTTCAGTAGCAAAAAGCACAATCTTCAAGAGATTGCTAGAATACTGAACAAATCCACTGGAGGAATTTTAGTATCACACAATAAAAAATTGAAAGAGGGAATATGCTATAAACCAACTTAAGCAATTGTAGAATAGTCTCCTCAGGAAGAAAGCATATGCTTTACTACTTGTTGAGGGACTGAAGTCAGCTAGCCCTACCTTGCTTATCCCAAGGGGCAGTACACCCAGTAAGGTGTGTTAGTTCCTCCTGTTAGGGATGAACATGGTTGAATACCCAGATTTTGTTCTACTATTCTAGGCACAGTAAAGAAGCAATAAAAAGACTGCATACTTTCCTTTATAAAGACAAGCATATTGTTTGAATGGAAATTAGAAACTCTTATTATATCAACATGCAAAACATGGCAAAAGTACAATATCCCATTGCTGACAGCATGCATTACATTTGTCCCTCAACCAGAAGCAATAAATCCAAGTGGGAAACTAGCAAAGCAACAACTTTCCAGATAATCTCTTGTGCATTTTCTGCAGCACTTTCATCAGTGTGTGGCGTTTTTCACAGCTGCTGGTAAATGATACTGGCCAGTTAAGAGGTTGTGTAATTTTTGGATCTACATTGTGAATATTCAGTGTAGTAAACGCAGTCACTTTCACACAATACATTTACATGTCACCCCACATATCATTAACATTTCATTTTGGTCCACATCAGAAGACAGTGCTTTCCTGGTGTCACCAAAATAAATGTGGTCAAGTAAGTATTACAATAACCTTTTCAGAGAACATTTTCGTGCTTTTTTTACAAGTCACTTCTTAAAAATCTGCCAAAAATGAACTTCTGTGTGATGATATCCACTTATTGTGGATATTAGTTGTTAGTACGAAGCCAGAAGTTAGTATCTACGTACTGGACCATAAAGAATTTTTCAGTAAGATGCTGTTCAGTTCCTGTGGAAGCTCATTATGTTCATAAATCATTCATAAATATATACAAAGGAATTTGATTCCAGAATTCCATTCCTCTGTTGGGCATTCAACTCCTGCTGTAGCTGCTACAAAGGCTTTGATTATTTGTTTTTTGCTTTTTTCATGGAGACAAAATGGACTTCAGAACTAATGCAAAGAATGTGGAGTTAAATACCACCTTCACCAAAGAAATCATATATGAAGAGAGTTATTTACCTTTTGCACACAGGTAGCTTTATTCTTAAATACAAATAACTTATTTGGATTTTCATATACCTTCCTCTGTTATATTAAACAGAATTGTCTTTCTCACTAAATATTGGATGTTGTAGTTGAGTATGGAAAAAATAGTATGGAAAAATAGTCTTCACAGGTATGGAAAAATAGATTCCACATCACCCAGCATCACCCAGCATCGCCTGACATATTCTTTGTTCTATCAGTCATCTTATCTATTCTGAAAGATGAAATCTATCAGCCCTTACAATGTTGTACTATGTAGAATTACTACAGTAGCCACCATCTCTTTAGCATCACTTAAAACAAATTCTTATTAGCATTCTGATCCTGAATATGTCAGAATTCATTACAGGTAGCCCAGTAACTGCACGTAGCTATGCCTTGTTCCATGTATTGAGTGCCTGGGTAGGTCTAGCCATGTATCAAATTTATGCAACTGCAACACGAATCAATGTTGCTCTTCATGCATCATCAACAACCATCTCATAGGGTAGCACAGCCCCCAACTTAGGATAAATTAAGGGATAATTTCCTTGATGAGCTGGAATCAAGGTGGCTTTCTAGTATTCTGGAAGAACATTACTATTTTATTGGCTGAGGAAGATTTTTTTCTCATTGAAAATGTGAAATAGAAACTATTTCTGGAGGTGAGAGATTGGTTAAAAAGTGCTGTCATCAGTTTTGGGGGAAGTCATAAATATATTGTTAGATTTTTTTTGAGGAAAAAATTTCATGCTTTAGCATATTTACTGATGGTTATGCAAAGAATCTTCCACTGTATTTATGAACCCTATGGAAAGTGGGATCAGGTTTTCTGGAACTCCACTTATAATGACTTTGTTGAATTCAGGTTAATTATAATTAAGGCCCCATCTAAGGGAGAAAGTACACCACAGAACAAAAGGAATCCAAATTTTTTTCCATTCTACTGTTTGAATTTTATCCTTTCTTCTTTCATCTGTTTTCATCTCATGGAAACAATTATAAGTGCTAATGAGACATTTGATCTTGCTTCAGGCAGTCATTTTCTGGTTAACACAACAGGGGTATCAAGCACTTATTTTGGTTTTCTAGGAAGGCAACAGGCTGGGGTCACATATTCTCGTCTCTTATACCTACCCAGTTGTGGCAATCCTTTTTCTGTTACCTGAAATACTTATTACATTATTTTATTTTTCTGTCTGCACCTCTTATATGAACTCCTTGTCATGAATTTATGTCAGGAAAAGATATAACTCTTACAGGTGTTTCCAATTTAGAAGCCAGTCAGAAGGATTCAAAACATTTCTTTCTTTCTTTTGGGAGCTAATTCTAGTCAAGTTGAGAATTACAGATGTGTTGTTTAGCTCAAGAAACAAGTGGTGACTGATGAGCAGAAGTAGCACTTGAACCTGGGACCCAAGGAGTAGAGTTTAATAAATTGAGGTATCAGTCTACAGAGAACAGTACTGTTTGAAAACATGATTTCTTTCATGTTGGCTTAATTTTTCAGAAACCATAACCAAACCTGGCAGTTCTGAGCCATTCATTTCATCAGTCTTATTTTTCAGCAGAAAATCAGAGAACGTTTTTGGGCCTATGTTCCTCAGGCATTGATAATTATGAGTATAGACAACACTGCTTGTTTTACGTAGTATATCCAGTGGAACTGGAAAAACAGTCTGATTTAAAGGATGCGTCCTTGTGAAAACCCGAGGTATGTGTACCAGGCAGGCCCAAAATATCTCATCCTTTTGTATGAATTTTGCTTTTGATGAAATAACTCCTGTTAATCACCCCTGCTCTTTTGTTATAGTATAATCAATTTCTCACTGATAAATTGCATGTGGAGCTCTTCTTTGTAGTAGTGCCTACTTTCCATAAATTAAAGTTAGTGTCAGTTAGCCATTTACAGGAGACAGATTTGTGAGATGTCTTCTAGAAATGAATACAGGAGAACAGAGAGGCTAATTAGTGGAAATGTGTTCATATAATCCAATTGTTCTAAATAATAACAATAAATGGCAGACAGCAAATGCAGCTAAGTATGTATATGCATATGCATATGCATGAACTCTGATGGTCAGTGAAATGTGTTCCAAAAGTTTATCACAGAGCAGAATAGTATATGACCATCAGAAATATTCAGTAGGTAAACCAGGTTTATGAGTTGCCTTCCTTTTCTCCCACCTAATATTGGAGCAAAACTTTGGGCTTAACTTAACAAATTGCTTTTATTAGAACATTTAAAAGCATACAAAAACTAGGAAAAACTCTCAGAGGTTTTTTTTTTTGCTATGTGGAAAAAGTAGAATAGGCCTGGAGAGAAAAGAATATGTCAAATTAATTCTTTAAAATCTAGTGATTTCTCAACACTTTCGAAATTGGTTTTTCCCAAAAATTTTTCCTCTGAAAAAACTTACCAAATATCTCTTGGTCAGTAACTTATTTAGGAGCATCTCTTTTAAACACTGGATTTTAAAATATATGATTTTAATATTGTGACTGAACATTGTTGCTTAATTAGATTAGTGTAATCTTTAAAATCAGGTTTCCAATGCAATAAATTATAAGCACAGATTTTCTTTATATAAATAAACTATTTTACTTACTTGATGAATATTTCAAGTCTCGAAACTTTGAAGAAAATTTAGATTGAAAAAAATTAATTCCAATGACAAAACATGTTGAAAATATTTAAAAATTTTAATCTTCAAAGATCTCTAAAGTTATTTCATTAAATATTTCTGCTATTTAATGTATTTCTTATGATACTTCTGAAAAATAAAGAGAAAGAGAACAGAAAAAAATCAAAGTATGTTAAAAAACTGAAATGAAAAATACAGAATTTTTTTATTATTATTATGTGGGAGTATGTGAAATGGAGGACTAAAATCTACAGTCATTTAGTGTATTCTTACTATTATTAACTTTACAATTATGTAGTCCTACATAAATCAGCAAAGATACCCACATATATAATGTTAGCTACAGTAAAAAATATCAGTTCTACAAGCATTTATGCCTTTAGGTAACAATTATATTAATTGATTTTACTCCTAGTATAATTTTTAAACACAGATAGTGTAGATTATTTTCAGGAGTGGGACCCACATTAGCAAAACATTAGGTTTTAAAGTGCTTTTTGATATGTTAGACTTTGTTAAGTCTACTTAGAAGAGTGTTAGGGAGGAGAGGACATGTGTTCTTTAAACTAGACAAGTTTCTGACACATGCTGTCATATTTAGAATACTGGTTCCTGACATAGCACTTTTTTCCTCCTTCAGAATATGACTTCACATTTCAATAGTCCTCAAATTCACAGGCACATGTCAGCTTCACCAGCTGCTCATTAGTTTGTGTATTTTAAAGAAGGTAGGGAAATGTGGAAAGCTTATTTCTTACCGAGTCAAGTGTGCACGTGAAGGTAATAATGAGGAAACATAATGGGTTAACAGGAGACAACTCCCACACTTTATTCCTTCCTGTTACATGAGCTCCTTAACAAAAGTTTGATCCTTGTAATGCACACATTTCTAGCACAGTGTTTCTTATTTTAAAAGAGTTGTGATTCATTGTATGGAGGTGGAGCGAACTGAAAAGCTTCTGAACATTAACAATTTTAAATGAAAAAAACCCACCTTTTCTCCTGCCTTTGTTTTTCTGGTAG
The DNA here is from genome assembly GCA_013398125.1 of Aegotheles bennettii. NCBI lineage: Eukaryota > Metazoa > Chordata > Aves > Caprimulgiformes > Aegothelidae > Aegotheles > Aegotheles bennettii. Next base: position 66,535 of record VZRW01009821.1, on the reverse strand, counting down.
AACTTCAGCGAACAGAATATTTAAGCATGATGGTTAATTTTATATGAAATTTGATCTGGCCACCAGTTACTTTCTACTTCTGCAGGCTGCTTACTCTGTCACTTAGTATTAGATGTATTACCCACAGAGCAGTAATTACATTTGACACATAATTATTATGGTTTTGATGACAAGAAGGCCTTTTCTTTTCCTGCTTTCATAACATATATTCCTAAAAGTGCTGGCTTGCTGAATACAGTTAGCTTAAAAGCACTTGGATTTAAATTCAACCCTCGGACAAAGAATGAAATGAAAATGAAAAGAAAGAGTGAGAACATTTGAAAATTCCACAGATGATCCCACACGAGGCGATTTTGAACAGGAAAGAAAGCCTTTAAGTGTTGTTAATGCACAAGGAGAAGGAGCTGCCTGGTTGCAGCCATGCCAGATCCCCAACAGGAAAGGAGTGCTTTTAAAGTTAATAAACTGAAGGAGGTTTGGAAAAAACGGAGGTTCCTGGCAAGTCCACATAAACTACACAAATGAGTTTCTAATCTTGCCATATGGGCATTTTTCCAACTCTGCACTCTGAGTCACCTCCAGCTGCAGGCCTGGATGAGCAGTTTAACAATTCATAGCTTTTTTTTTTTTTCCTTGTGCCTTTTTTTTTTTTTCTTCTTTTAATGATCAGCATCAGAGTATCATGTTTCTAGAGCCTGGGGGCTGTGTGATATTTGAACAGGGAGAGTGCTTGGAATTCCTCCAACCCTACCTGCAGCTGCGTCTCTGCTGAGGTTAGAAAAGCTAGAGCTGCAAACTTTGTGACATTACCTTCCTTCTACCTCATCTCTTGATTTCTCATAGCGTGCACAGGTTGAAGTGAAATTGGGAGGATGCTAAGTATTCTTCCTGTCTTTTTAAAAAGAAAAAAAAAATACAAGACTTGGAGAGAGCAATGTTAATGCTAGGAATTCTTCACTGGGAATTGAGCAGTTTTGAAGGAAACCTGAGCAGAAAAAAAAATGACCTGGCTTCCTTCTCTCATCTGAGAGCTGAACATCAGCATCAGGGAAGCTGTACTTGATGTACAGGGGATCCTTCCTTTTTCATGTGAACTCTTCAATCAGTGCTGAAACAATGATAATCAGATTAACATACTATAAAGCAGCTCTAATTTTAACCTTGTTTGTTATTGTAAGATTTGGTAGGGAAGGGTAAAAAGGGAGGTGGAGGCTTCTATGAATGACTAATGCTATATTTCAGCCTCTTAAGCCATATTTAGTAATGTGGGATATAAAAATAAGCTTTCAGTACAAATTTTTCCTATTTTACTTTTGTTTCCTTTCTTCTGTTCCCTCTCCTAAAGATGGATTTAACTAATTACTCTTTTAGCTGGATGTTGATAGACAGGTATTTATTATTGGTGCTGTAAGCCCTGAATTTTTTTTTCCACAGTCAGTCCACAGACATATACATTAAACTCCAATTCTCTGGGGCTGTTGGAGTTACAGACCAGCCAGAGGCATAGCAATATGATAAAGTTTTCAGGGCCTATTTAGTTAAGGCTGAAAACCTGGGACCCAGCCAATCTATACCACTCAGGGCTCTTTTCACAGTCCAAAATGATTTGGCTTAAACATTTCCAACTGTGATGAGGTCCCATTTCAGTGATTATACAGTCATTCACTTTTCCACATCAACATCAAAGTCATTAACAACTGAGTATTATTGCATTGGCTGGAATTCAGTTAAGGACTAGAGGGATGTTGCTCTTTATTAAGATAAATCATTGCCTTGGTTATGTCACCCATGAAATAATCAATTTACTGTGTTAGTTAATTTCCTCCCTCTTTGATCTGTGAATTAAATTCAACAGATCATTGTTTCACACAACTGCTGTGCAAAGGATACTTTAAAAGAAATGTACCATATTCTCTAATAGTAAAAGTCTGGTAACTATGTAAAACAAGATGACTTCATGTGGCCTGAGAACTTTGGGTTTTTTCCATTCTTCTTTTCAACAGTTTCCTTTGAAAGCTTCAGGGGAAAATGAACCATCAGCACCTATTTGGGTGATCCTCCCTCAAAATTCCTGAGGAATTACCAAGAGGAAAGAGAAAAGCTAGCAGAATTGACTATGAAGCCTTCAGAGGAGTTAGGTTTGTGCCAAAGCCAATGTAAATGTTTTCATCTAGGTGTATGGCAATTTATCGATAGCCTTTTCTGAGCTTTATTTACTGAGATGATGTTTACTGTAAGGAATTTTTTTAAAAAAAATCCTACTCTCATAACAAGCCAATTATTCTGAACAAAATAAATCTGAACCATACAATGCATTGGTAGTGGTTCATATTCTAATCTTCTTTTGCATTGAACTACGCATTCTGATATTTATATATATGAATAAGTAAATCCACATCAACTATGGAACTCACTACACTTATAAATGAGAAACTGCTTCTGAGAAACTAAAACCCAAATCTGACTCCTGGTTTTGCAGAATTTCACAGCATTTTGGGTATTTAAATCTCATGTTTCATAGATTAAATGGCATAATCTAGACTTAATTTAATTAAAAGTTCAACAAGGCCAGGTGCAAGGTCCTGCACCTGGATTGAGCAATCCTAGACACAAATATAGGCTGGGTAGAGAATGGATTGAGAGCAACCCTGAGCAGAAAGATGTGGGGATGCTGGTTGATGAGAAGGTCAACATGAGCCAGCAATGTGCGCTTGCAGCCCAGAAAGCCAACTGTGTTCTGGGTTGCATCAAAAGAAGTGTGACCAGCAGGTCTAGGGAGGTGATTCTTCCCCTCTACTCCACTCTCCAGGTGAAACCCCCACCTGGAGTACTCTGTCCGGTTGTGTCCCCAACATAAGATTCTATGATTCTATGATTCTAGAATATAGATTAGAGAGTAGAAATGTTAGTATTTGTGAAAGAAAAATCATATTATAATATTAATAGTTGAACTAAAATTCCTGATTGAACTAAAAATAAATCAACACTTTTGCTAAGATCAATTCCTGTTGTATGAATAAAACATTTTCACGAATTCTCAGGCCAAAGATTAGAGTAACAGATTAAGAAGATATACTACTGATTTATTATAAGAATAACACTACAAATTCACTTCAAATTTAATGGGAGTTGATTGCAGATTGATATCTATAGCAATGACTTACAGTGTTTCTCCTCATATTTAACATTTTAAAATGCTCTTTAAAAGCCTCTTCAAGATTTGGATGTGATTTCATGAAAGAAAAACAATTCGAGTTAACAAATTATTTCAGTGCAGTTGAAAGTTTTCTTCATGAAAGAAAATATTCCATTGCTAAATTTGTAGCAGAATGAACACTAATGAAAGTTCAGAGTCAGAACTCTGTAGCAATTCATTGTAAATCAGTCAGGATATTCAGAAGATGTGAGGAAGCTTAGTATTGAACAGCTAATTGCAACCACAGTAAACCTGATTAGTGCACATGGCAATTTAACCCTATATTGCTTCTAAAACTTCTCACTTGGCAATCGACCTACTACTTTCTAATTAATTGCATTTGTTAGTTTCACTTGTCAATTGCTTCATATTCATGGTCTTTTGACCAATTAGTTCTCATTTCTAACTGAATAATTCTCAGGACAGAGAGTAAAAACATTGCTATTCCTCATGCGTGATTACTTATTTTGTCGACACAAATGCATAGTAACTGCAAGTTTCTTCAAGCTGTTGTGGGATATTTATTTCTTAGAGTTTTCATGAGGTTATACACATAGAGTTCTTAGATGACAGAAACTCCTGGTGGAGTTTTGAACATACATTTAGCTTTTCTAATTCTGCTGCAGGCAGTAGCAGGCAAGTTAAACAATCACTGATTGACTTTTATTAACTCTGATTTGTAAGGCTGATAGGCTCAGGAATGCAACCTATAGACAGATTCTTGAAACCTAGCCAAGACAGAAATCTTATAGAAATTAAAAAAATAGGAGATAATGTTGTTCTTGCAAACTCTTTTTTAAATGTAGGTAATATTCTTTATAAGGTGTTACTCTTTTTCTACTTTTGATCTTTTATTTGGAATTTTCATTGATAAATTTGTGATTATTAAAAAAAATACCTATCAAGTACTCAATCCCGTGTCATCTTCTATGACAATAAAAAACATTTTTTCCACCTAGGTAGCTGAAGAATTTAAGTTGAAATGTTAACTGATTAATTAAGTTAATGTGAAATTAATGTAATGGTTTCTTTGGCATAAACTTGCTTTGATAGAAACCATGAGGAAGATCCCGCACAGTGAGACTCCTGATCTGTCCTTGTATTATCCCATTGCTCTAGGGGAAACAAGACCAGCTATACTTGGCATGCATTGCTTTCCCTGCTAAACAACTCCATTCAGCCCAATGAAGGAGAGAGAGAAAAGGGCCATAATTATTCCTTTCTCTAAGCTACCCACCCATATAGGGTGAAATACAGCCCTGCTAAAGAACATTCTCCATCCCATGATGGTTTTCATACCTGTTCCACATGTCCCGTGATCTCCCTGAATGGATCAGATCCGTACAAGACAATTCCTGATTGTATAAACCATAAGTGATGTGATTTCATAGATTTTGATGTTTGTGGGATCTCAGGTTCCTATTTTGTTTCAAGGTTTTGTTTTGGATTTAATTATTGCATGGGATTTATTGGATTGCTAGAGCTGTAAATAAAACCATTTTTTCCTATGAACATGTAGTTATAACTGCATATTTTAGGAAAAAAATGTAATTAGTGATTTGGGCTTTATATGTCTCTGTTTTATTTTTCATTCCTATGTCAAAATGCATCTGTCATAGTGTTTGGTCCTGCAGTCTTTGTATGTATGAATCCCCAGACTTCAGCAGCAGTTCTTTAATTTTGAAGGGCTTATAGAGACAGCCTCAGAATCTATAAGTGCATTTACACATTTGAAACCACATACATTAGCTGGATCAATGTCAGTGAGAATGCTTAACATTCTTCTTAAAAACAGAATCTTGAAATCTGTTAGCCTCCCTCTCATTTTTCCATTATCTCTCTTCTTGCTGACTGTCAAACAGGAATAATTTTTCCAAAGCCTTGAATACCAAATCTATTACTCTGTTCTATATTAGTTCTTATACTGTCCCTTGAGTGCTTACGTAGTGGATGAACAGTGAAAGGAGCACTGTAGTTTGCAATAGCATATAAAAGACTGAATCTGTCAGCAATTGAGGTGCTACCGTAAATTGACTTTTCATTAAAATTTTCCTCATCCATTCGTCTGCTACACTGCCATTTTATAGGAAGCAAACAGGCACTGGAAGTTTATTAATATCAGGTAAACAGCCAAATGGAACTATTATCCAAATTTCAAATGTGAGTTCTGCCCATCACCCATGCTGGAAGCTGAATGGCGATGAAACTAGATAAACACGTTTCCTCTTACTCATGCAAAATGCTGTTGCTTCTGCTAAGAAGGTTACTGTATATGATGAAGAAAATATTTGGTAAGGTGATTTCTGCTGCAACAGAACAGAAAATGTCTCTCCTAGACAATGAGCTTCTATGGGTGGTTAGGGACCACTGGCAGCACAGGGTTTTGGAAAAACAACAAAAAAAAGGTTTTCTTTAGGTAAATACTTTCTGCCATCTTTTCATTTCCTGTTTAAATTTGCTTCTGCTGAAAAAAAATGACAGGGAAAAATTATGAGTAAACTCAACAGCTTGTCAGAAAAGAAACATATTCCTGAGGTGACCTACCTGCCTCATATTAAAGCTTTTTTTCTCAACAAATTCCTGTTAATAAACATTAGTTCAGCTACATATTGAGTGCTTTCAAATTGGACTATTGTGTGATTTCTGTTACTGAGATAAAACATAACTGTGATCACGTTCCTTAAACCCGGTTCCCTTTCTCCATTTTTTTTCTACACAGATATGTTAATTTCCATGTCATGCTCGTGATGATCCACGAGCAGGTAAATATGGAAAACGTTAAAAGAAATACATTTCGCTGTCCAGATCTGTGGTTTTTCATTCATTGAGACCAGCATGATCTAACTGGGTTTTTGCACCTGAAATCTGGTCTATCACAGGGATTTTTTGGGGGTAAGATGGAGATACTGGCTCACAGCAGCAGGTGACTGGAGTCTGTTTGGCTGTCTCCAGCTACAGGGAAGAGGTGAGATTGCAGCCCATCTCCTCCACTCACACACCGGGGTACACCGTGGACATTGAAATAAAACTTGACCCTAGTGTTTCATCATGGTCCAGGGAGGGGTACAGCAGGGTCTGATAAGACTAGTCTGTTTTCTCTGAATCAAAAGAACAGACTCATTCTGTGTATCTCTCCTAGCCACTTTCACATAATTAAACTTCTGAATATTATTACGGGGCAGTGGAGCACTACTGCAAAAGTGCAAAGTGGAGTACCTGATAAAAGAGGGACTGAGACAAATTTATCTTAAGCATTTTCATTAATTGTTAAGGCTACCTAAATGTTGAGATTCAGGCTCAAATTCCTTCCTTAGCTGATTCAGAATGGGAACTGAAACCAAGATTTATATCTTTTGTACATGTGACCTAGCCAGTATTCTGAGATAACTATTCTGTCACTGAGAATCTATAAAATATTTAAACAAGTCTGAAGACTGTGAGCAAGTAACTCAATTATTATATTGCCAGGTGGTTGTGTTTCTCATCTAAGTTAAAGTCTTGCTGAGTTCTCTGCACTAGTGAATATTCAATATTGTACATAATGTATGTATGGAAAAAAGAGAGTGTCACTTTAAAACATACACTATTGCATTCATTATAGTATCACTAGGAGAGTGTTTCAAGAGAATGGAGTTGACTTTTGATTTTCAATACCATCTATGAATGCATAAATATGAAAGCCTTCAGATTTTTAGATATTTAAGCCTCCATCTGTTTTAAAACCAAAAATTGAAACTAGATCAAACTTACTGCTGACATTTTAAACATTTTTTGCCTTTTATTTGTCAAAAAAGTGTCTAGTATGACATACAATTTGAGATTTGACTGAACCAGTGAGTATTCTGCTAAGAACTCTGGGTACAACAAGGATCCTCCACATTACCCAGATTATCTCTGAAAAATACAGGTACAATCTATTACATTAATATTCATTTTAATGCAACCAACACTGTTGTTTACTAAGATACAATATACAAATATGGTATAGTATGTAGTGAAAATATATAGGTATCAAGTTATTTAGGAATAATATATCGTATACAGTAATTACTACTGAAGGGTCTAATCAATTTTAATAGTCATCTTTTAATTCTGCCGTCCTTTTGTGTTGATACTGCTACAACTTCTGGTAGTATTCTTCAATACTGTCACTAAAAGCAGATCAATTACAGTATATCCTTTTAACAAGTTTGAAACAAAATATGCTAAGGATATTTAAAATGTGCCAAGTATGTTACACCCACTGCCAGTTTCAGTACTAGTAAATAATTCTGTTTTGCAAGTCATCGACTGTTGCTGTTCACATATTATGTGAATAAATCTATTACCTTCTATTTTTGAGCAAGAATTTGGAGGAAATTTATATTTTTAAGTGTTCATAAATGATTACACACAGTAATGAAAGCAACTAAAAAAAATCTAGTATGTTTTTTCTACCTACAGATTTTCCTTTCTTTACTGTAGGATAAAATAAGTCTGACTTTTCAGCCTTTAGCTACAATATAGGTTTTTCTTATTAATGGAGCTTTTTATTGGAATAAGTTACTTTGACATAGTGTTAATTAGGAAATCTATTCTGAAATGCTTAAATTGTGATTTGAATGGAGATTGTGTGGGTGAGGTAAAAAAAAGGAGTGGCAAATCAGTTTAAAAGAGACAAGAGCCTTTTAAAACATGCTGTGTTGTATAGTGAAGGGTACTCAGATTTCAAAAGCACACACGGATAACATTTTTGTCCCACTGGTCAAGTACTCAAATACAATATAATCAGCAGTTTTCATAGCACTTTCAATCTTCGATACACTTGAAAAATGGTATACAGTGATAAAAATTGTGTTAACTTGCTCTTTTCTAGTGGATAAGACAGACAGCTTCTGAGGAGACTGGCAAGAGTTAATACACACAGCTGGAAATTCTTGGCTTTTGTTGGATTGCATTAGAAATCCCAACATTAGCTGGTGTGACTTAACCAGTTTTTGTGTTCTTGGTGGCATTCACCTCAATCCTATTTTCTTCTCCCCCTTTCCCATATGTCCCTGTATCAGTGCAAAGCTATCAATTAAATAGTATTTAAATAATTTCTCCACACACTGTAACTGGCAGTGTACTTTGCAATTCATATTTACCAGTATTGAAAGTGCTGGTGGGTCTGACGAGTTATGTTCATGTAAAAGTTTGCATCTTAGTTTCACGGAACAGTTATTGGAGGAAAATTTGTCAGAAACATTTGAGACAGTGTTATTAATTAGCTCACAGTCTTAATGATGGGAAACAAAGCAGCACATGCGCTCTAAGACATTGAATCTCAGTTAGCTAAATGTCAAGGATTAGCCTGAGATGACTAACTCTCCCTCTGAGATTGTGGCATGCGATTGATCTGGGCTGTTAAGTTTTCTGAGCATTAACCTGAATAATTTAAAAATTTCCAGATTGAAATTCTGTATATAGTCAGAAAATCTGAAATGGCTGCCAATCCTCACTAAGAGAAACCTGTGTAGTTCACTTGTTATGGATTTGCTTGTTTTGTAAAAGTTCATGAAGAAGAATCTTTACCACAGCCCTATTTTGGTTTCTTTAGTCAGGTTTTGGACATATATGACCAGAAGGGAATTGCCCTCTATCGGAATTTCTTTGTTATACTGAAATGTCATGAGGTGGTGTATCCACTTTAATATGCTCCTACATTTGAGAATAAAGTATAAGCTATGATATACACCAGAAAAAAATCCAAAATGTCCTCATTCCATCTTCATTTTTTCTCTCGAAGGGATTTAAGGACTCTGGCCATCTGGATGTCTGGCAACTCAGTCAGAGCTGTGGCTACTGTGTGTGTGCAGATTAACTGTGTAGCACATGCACAGTAAGTCCAATGTGTCCAGTACACATCAGACCTGCTGCACATGTGCTGCACAGATGGTCTCTGCATACACTGTAAATCAGATATGTTAAGCCTACTGCGCATATGCAAACCATCTGTGCATTGCACGTATATAGATTTTTGCACGGGAAATCCCTAGTCAGAGTATAAAAGGTTGTGACAGAGAGGAACTCCAGTGGTAGAGAGACCGTGAGAGACTCTGACAGTGGCATAAATTAAAGCAGCTTCTTGCCTGTTTTTGCTCTTGTTTGGGCCAAAGCTGCAACAAATCAGTTCCTCAAAATCAGAAACCGTGACTAGCTGCTCAACAGTTTCCCTCTCTGTGAAACTGCCTGCAGAACAGTCTGCATCAAACCCATTATTTTCATAGGCAGTGATTAGCAGCTCCCTATTATCTCCCTAAAATATTTAGAACTGCAACTAGTTCATCAGGTAGCCTGAATGAACAAAGTCTGTTATTTTACTTATCCAATAAAATAGTGGTGCTTATCGTGCAGACCTCAGGGATAAGTTTAGCCAATTATCTTTCTTTTATTGCCAAGTGATCTTTTTGCTCCTGTTCTAAGTATCAGCATGTTTATATAGCCTGTTTGAACCTGATAGGGATTGCTTACTGGTTAGTAGATAGACACAGCTACATATGTATATAAAAATGCAATTTCTTGTGTATATGCAAGTTACTGTTCATTATGTTTGCTTATATACATCATTAAATACCAGTCATGGCAGTGGCTAGTGTGCTTTTTAAACTAGGTCTGCTTTAGGTCTGGCTTGAACGAGTTCTGTGGGTCTGTTCTTGAAGACCCCCTTTCTTGTGCCATGAGGCAACACTGATTATATATCTGATATGCTGGTGGGAAGGAATGCCATATAGAGGTTTGAGAAGTGGACCAGTGTGAACCTTATGAAGTTTAACAAGGCCAAGTGCAAGTTCCCATACCTGGGCCGGGGCAGTCACCAGTATCAGTACAGGCTGGGGGGATTGAAAGCAGCCCTACAGAGAAGGACCTGGGTATACTGGTGAATGAAAAATTAGATATGAGCTGGCAATTTGCACTTGTAGCCCAGAAAGCCAACTGTATCCTGGGCTGCATCAAAAGAAGCGTGACCAGCAGGTGCAGGGAGGTGATTCTGCTCCTCTACTGTGCTCTCCAGGTGAGACCCCACCTGGAGTACTCTGCTCAGTTCTGTAGTCCTCAACATAAGAAGGAAATGGAACTGTTGGAGCAAGTCCAGAGGAGGGCCACTAAGATGATCCAAGGGCTGGAGCACCTCTCCTATGAAGACAGGCTGAGGGAGTTGGGGTTATTCAGCCTGGAGAAGAGAAGACTCCAGGGAGATCTTCTACCAGACTTCTGGTACCTGAAGGGCGCCTACGGAAAAGCTGAAGAAGGACTTTTTGCAAGGGCATGGAGTGATAGGACAAGGGGCAATGGTTTAAAGCTGAAAGAGGGTAGATTCAAGGCCAGGTTGGATGGGGCTTTGAGCAACCTGGTCTAGTGTGAGGTTTCCCTGCCCATGGCAGGGGGGGTTGGAACTAGATGATCTTTGAAGCTTTGAAGTTTTATTCTGGGAAGAACTGTAACTTTGTTGGCCAAAAACTTTCAGACAAAATCGGTCTCAATCAAATACAATCATTAGGCCAGGTTTTGCAAGTATATCAATATAGTAATAACACTGTGTTAGTAAGTCTTACGGAGTCAATGTCTGAAGTGCTGAATTCCACTGAACCGTTGAATAGATAAAATAGGCAGGATTTTTCTACAATACAAATTAGAAACATACACTTCAGAGTTGGGAAGATTTTGAAAGAAGATGTTGGAAACATCATAAAAATGCAACAAACAATAAGGTGTGACATATCAAGTGATCTCTCATTTCAAGATAGCCTTCATCCAGCCTCAGAAAGCAACAAGATAGATGGGGCACTAAAAGAGAAAGAAGTAAAAAAGAGAATGAAAGGAAGGCTGAAGGAAAGGGGGTTAGGGGTAGGGGTAGGAAAACTGTAGAAGATTATTTGAGGCTGTCTCCTTGAGCTTAGCCTACCCTCACTGCTGAAGCCACTGGGTAGGGTGAAGTAAAGCTGACAATAGCTATTCATCATGCTGTAGACGTCAATGTAAAATGAAAGCCACAACTACCTCGTATGATGCAAGTGGGTATAGGAAGAGATTAAATCAATGTAAGATGTATCCCAAAGCAAAATAGGATTCCTTACTAAATTCAGTTCTTTGTGGAAGCAACTGTTTTTTTCCCCCTTAAGCTACAAATGGTGTATATAATTAATATATGATCATACCTAGTCAGGTGTGTTGAAATTCCACAGGAGTTTCTTGACCTACTGCTCCAATTTCTTTGTCATTAATCTGGATTATGTTCGCATGGATGATTTTTTTTCAAAGATGAAGAGTTGATGTACAGTGAGGAAAAATTTTTATTTGCTTTCAGGGAGACTTCTTGGATTTCCCTTCATTTACTTCAAAAGCTGGTAATGGTTTCAATTTCTGTCTGAATCAAGGAGTTGAAAAAATATCACCCTTAGAATACCCGTTGTTCCTTCTTGCAAAAACTTCTTTCTTGAAAGACAGAAGTACAGCAGGCTTCAGTTCATAGTCAGGGAATTCCTGCAGCTAGGCTGATATGTGGAAGTAGATGTTCTCCCCTGAAACACAGAAGATGTTGTAAGTAAGTGCAAAAAAAAGAGTTCCTTTATTTATTTATTTTTTTTAATAAGAAAAGAACAAAAAAAATCTCTGTTCTTCCTCCTGTTTCTTACCATCTCCGAAGGAGGGAAATTCAACATCAGGTGTCAAAGTACTGTGGTGTAAATATCTGAAAACAGACTATTAATCTTGACTAACAGAACACACATTTTTCATATTGCTTGACTGTGCTGCAATCCTGAGCCAGTCTGGGAAGAACTGAAAAAGAAGGAAAGCATCTTGCTTCAGTTGCCTGCACATGTATGAACACATACTTTGAATGACCCCTTCATTCTACAATGAATGTGATTGTCCATAAATTTCTGCTCTTAGTACCAAAGTCCATTAATTAAAACCATCTCATCAATGTGACCTTACTATTTTTAGACCTGCATAATGGATTATCCATACACATCTACTGCTTCACTGTTTAAACCCAACCTGTCTCGTATCCAAGTCAAGTAACTGAAACACCTTCTCTTCCTTCCCTTACCCCTAAAAATAGCAATTATCACAACTGAAGAGCATAGCAGTACATCAGTTATTTGTCAGAAAATGACAGATGCAGTTCCTTGTTTTAATTGGACAGTGAAAAAGTTAGAGGGTGTGGGCCCTTTGACTGACAGGTGCCATGGAATGCAGTGTGTCCAATCTCCTTCCCAAAAGCCAAGATCTCCTTCAAAACTTTTATGCTTAATGGAATTTTCTATTTAAAGAATTGGTGCATGGAAATAAAGATTTTTTTAAATCCAGAATTTCATCAGTTTAAGTAAAACTTCTGTCTGCAGCTACTGATTTTTGTAAGATCTGCTGCTAATTGTGTCACTGATTTATCACTATAAAAACAGTTTATTCTATGGATGAGATCCAAACCATTAACACGCTGGCCTTTCATGATGCATTTTCGAGGCACTATAAAAAAGAATTTTCATCTATTTTCAGCTTGTGCAACTCATTTCATTTGGTTGTAGAGGCTGATTATTATACTTCTAATTAATTTTGATTTGGGTATTTTTTTATTTTTTTTGTCAGACTATTTTAGTGGCTTCTCTTTGTAGAATATTTTAAATGGTGAGAAAACCATTAATTGATCTAGAGGAACGTAGGTTTTCTGTTTTCAGAGATAGATTTACAGCTTAATACTGGATGAATAGCTAGGTCCATTTGGAAAACTGTAGTCTTCACCACAGAGAATTTCTGTTCCCAAAACACATTTACTAGTCAACAGTTCTAAATGATCTGTGTCCCAAATCAGGGCATGTTTTTTCACATCCTTTATATGTGTGGAATGTGTGCAGGATAAAAAAATAATACTTGGAATATTGAAATTTACCAGTATATAATTGATGCTGTACCTCAATAATCAAAATATTAACATCTCTCTCATCTGTGAATTGTATCATGTTTAGCTTGCATTTTTCGTTTTCTCATGAGTTGAATGCCTGCCTTTAACTACAGAAAAGTGGACATACAGTTAGTATCATAGTACTCAGACATGGAAAAGACCAGCTACATCATCAATTCTCTATTTAAAGTTTTGCAAGTGAGAGTTCTGTTATCTTTGAGTAGAAAACAGTAAACATTCAATCAGTAGAGCTGTGGAAGTCACATAGTTATATTTTGGTGAATTAAACTAGTTTCATCTGAAGCTGCTGAATTATTACTACATCTCTCTTTGAGGTTCTGATATTTAGGCACTAGTTCCATTTTAACTTTCGGTTTCTTTTCTACAGGTAGGCATAATACTTTTTGAAATAGCAATAATATTGTGTATTATTAGATTATTATATATTACATATTATAAGTAATATAAAACAGAAATAGTATATAAACCTACATAGTAAATAGTAATTGAAATCTTCATATTCTTTTTCCATGAGAAAAAAAAATTGCTTCAACTTGTTTTATTTAACATTAACTTAAATATGCAAGGATTCAAAGTAACTCAAAAAACTTTGAATAAATTCTGAACCCATTGTAAAGGGAAGAAAGAGGGAAAGATATTTCCTGACCCCAGTCAGTCATTAGCTTTAGATTTCAATCAGGAGGATTGATAGTACTAATAATTTTGCTTTCTATCCGGGCCTATATTTACCTCTATGCCTGTGAAAGGCATTTCACAATGCAGAGAAATTGTATTGCTTTGATGTTTTTTTAGAAAATGTCATATGCTTGGGGTTTTTTCTCTATTAGAACCTTATGCTTGTGATGATAAAAGTGATTTTACAATTCAGCTTTTGCATTTTCTCCTGTGAGTTCTTTCCCTTCCAACATGGTATGCTGCAAAACCTTCTTGCTACATAAGCTAGAAATGCATATCCAGATTATATCAAATAAGTAATTAAAGTAGAAAATTATGATCTTTCTTCTTTTTCTGGGTTTTATTTGCAAATACTTAAAAAATGTGGTCCTTAAATCTATTTGTCTGATCAGTTTTCTTGAAATTTCACTTCATTTAAAGCGGGTCTCAATTGGAAAAACAAAAATCTGAACATGGTCATGATGTGTAAATCAAAATCTGACATATTCTGTGGAGTGCTACAAAGCAAAAAGCAATATTATTTCCAGCATAACTATGAGAGATGGTAAAAAACTGCTGCCACAAATATTAAAATTTAAAAATATATTCACTTTGGTCAAGCTGATTTCCATTTTTGTTTTGTTTCTCCTTCAGTATTCAACTGACAAATGGAAAGTGCAGGAAGTCTACTGAAAAGCACATTTTTAAATATTCTTGTTCCCCAAAAGCAATTTATAAATACAGAAGTATTATTTTAATCAGTAATTAGGGAAGCACCTGTTCAGGAGTAAAAACGGTATCATGTGACTTCTGAATCAGCTACACATACCCCGAATGAGCAGCATTTCAGTTTGACTAGAGCTATGTTTGGTAACATCTTGAAAAGAAACTTGTAAAAATAGGTTAATAAATAATAAATAAATTTGAAGAAATTGTTATCTGTACAGAATTCTTTGTGCAACAAAGATTCACTATGAAAGTTGAAGGTGTTACTATGAAACACACATAAAAGACTTTCCCAGGGCTGCCCCGCATCGTCAGTGGTGATGTGACCATTACTGGGGGGAGCACAATATTGGGTTTGTATATAGTTGTATATATGTCTCATTATTTTCTCTTTCATCACAGCTGTGTAGTTTAGTTTCCAACCTGTAAGTCTCTCTCCCTTATTCTCTTTCCTTCCCCTTTCTGGGAAGGGAAGGGGGGTAATAGAGAGCATCTGTCATTCATTTAATTGCTGGTCCAGCATTAAACTGTGGCAGATAGGAACTTAAAGGAAACCAGTCAACTATCCAGCATCATAGTAGACTTCTACCTGACCAATTTTGGATAATTTCATGAAAAGAATACACTTTCAGTAACAATTATTCTGAATCACATTTCCTATTACTGTATCTACTTGTTCTCAGAGCCATTGCTTAATCACTGTCTGTAGTGTAAGTTAAGGACAAATCAATGTAGTCTGTGATGTTTATGTTCTATGGAAAAGGATGTTGTTTGCATTCATGCAATAAGAAAAGACTGGTATCTTTGGAAATATATCCAAGACTAAGGTAGTATCAACCTGAAGAGAGAGTTTCAGAAATGTCATGCATTTAAAGCCAACAAAAAGCAGAAGGCAACTATCACTGTTCCTTACACAGTTAGAATACATAGCTCAATCCACTGCCCACAAAAGATATAGTGGTGCTAATAAAAGTTTTCTAAATTTGACCCAGAGAGAGTGCAAGTGGTTAACTGGAGGAATGTGCTAACAAAAGAATATTTAAATAACTACTGCAGTTAAATAATTAGCATGCTATCCTTCATTAGAAACAGTCATTTTGTGGTAGTGGGGTGGTTTCTCAGTAGAAAATGATGAGGATTATGGTGCTGTGATTTAAGAAGTCCTATTGTGACTCATTGGTGTGTTAAATGTAAATATATGTGTGGTGTTGAGCACAAGCCAAAATCACTGTTGTGAACAAAGTCTTTGGGTAGATTGGATCCATCCCTGAACAGAGGTGTATCCTTTCTTTGTAAGAGTTCTGGGTTTAAATACAGCTATTCTTCACATCCAGACTTGGATCCAAATTTCTTGTTGTGGCCATCTGGCTAATATTAACATGCTGCATTAAAACTGTGTTTTTGCTAGCTTCCCAGGCTTGCATCAATCTTTTGAAAAAGTTTTATCTTTAGTGGTTAGCAATTCCCACATTCATTTCCAATCAGGAGAAACAAATCTATTTCATCATAAGAATTGAGCTGGCACAGTATATGCAAGGAAGTGCTGCTTGATTGTTTGGGGTTTTTTTGGGTTTGTTTTGTTTTTTCCTGAAAAAAAAGAAAAAAAGGTAGAAGCTAGTGACAACTGGTGAACTGAGTTCCTATTTCCACTGCTGGGAGCCAGGGAGTGGTGAGAAGTAAAAACACCCAAACTAGGTCTTTTTGCATATTTCTAGGATTTGAAGTTCTGGCCTGGGTTTCCCCAACAGGCTGCCACAGATTTAGGACAGAACATTTCAGTGTCTTCCGCTACATCACCTGTGCTGAAAGCAGTCCACATAACAGGGTTCTCCTAGGGCCATGCTAATTCAACATTTCAAATATGTTCTTGTTCTCCATACCAAGTATGACCCAGCTGATGCTCTATAAAATGGTACTTTGCTGATTTTCCTTTATTTCTATCACAGTTTAATAAAGTTGTTTTTTTTGATTGGAAAGTAGGGAGTTCACAGGTTTGTGTTGGAATGTAAGAGGTCAGTTTTGTATGGGATGTACACAAAACTTCTTATTTTCATGAACCTCATGAAATAACTCTTATAAAGACTTTAACACCTGTCACATAAGGCGTTTATCTAGGGATGTGACTGAAATGATAGAAAGGATTGGATAAAGTTTTTGTTGCCCTTCTACCTGCCTTTTTCATTTTCAAAAACAAAGCAAGCAAAAGTAAACCTCTGGAAGATTCAAATTCATTTAAGCAGAAGAGACTCAAAGTTTGTATCCCTATAGCATTTTTGGTATGCAAACACACATTCTTTTTTATGATGTATTACCTGGAGAAACTATCTGGATATCTTTTTCATTAATCTCCCAATCCTTCCTACTGAAGGTCTGAATTTTGACAGTACAGGTAAGCTTTTCAATGTAGTATTTTAAGACTCTGCAATCTCCAACTTGTCTATCTTTGCCACCCTTAGTAACTTTGGTGTTGATAAGTCATGTTGGTTATTATTATGTTGTTCCAATCCATGGTTTCCTTTTTCACAAGGTCTTTTTTGGCTGTGTTAATAGGATCATAGGCCCATCGTGAGATTGCAATATGGTGCTGTGGATTTGAAATGCATTTCAAATCCATAAAAGACAACATATTCATCTGGCAGGACTTTAACCTAAGGCTGTTTGTCTGGCCTGTAGCATGTTCCCTGTAATATTTGTTCATCCTCAAAGGAATATTGCCAGAATGCATTCTTAGTAATGGACTTAGCTAACACACTAGGAATGTATAAAATCATATTCCGAGGCTCAGAGGCATTATTTTGTACCATATCTCTAGTAAGACTTGGAGCAATCTTGACAGCATTAGAGCAGTTTTCCCATGAAAGTAATGGTTCTCTATCACATACACAGAGTCAAGAACCCTGTATATGAACTTTGGTGTGACTAGGTGCAGTAATTGTACAGTGCTCAAAATATAGAACGTCAGCTACTAGGCTCTGCAAAGCAAGTAATATAACCCATTCCTTTGGTCCTTGTATCATTTCCTAGTGTAAATCAACTTTGTACCAGTTACACTTATAGAAGTTTACCTGTTAATAACAACACGTTAAATTTGCTCCACCTTATTTTTCATGAGTGGAAATTCTGCTTAAATATTTGTTGCTTGGTTAGCACACAGCCAGTGTGTAACTGGAAACAGTAGTTGATGTAGAACGGTGGAAGGTATTTCAATATATTCAGGCCAAACTATATTTCTTCCTATTTGTGAAAGTTTCCTGTGACAGAGGACTAATGTTTCCAAGATGTTGGCATATCATTCGGGCTATAAGTAGAAAACAGAATTTAGAGTATCCAAGCTTGTTTCTTTTGATTGTTCTACCATTATAAAAGCTTTCAGATATACAGAGAAAGAAAAGGTAGGATTTGTGAGAAGACTTTTAATAGAATGTGAATTCTTTTTCTTCTCATGTTTTCTCCTAGGCAAGGCATTTGAGTTTGTTGCTTTCAGGAAAAAAATTGTTTATTATTTTTCCCTGTTATAAATCAATGAATTAAAAAAAAATTATAATTGTTAGTTAGGGTTCAAAGTCTTGAAGGAGGGTTTATGTACTTACAATGACTTAATTTCATTATTAAGGATTCTGTAATTGTGACTGAAAGTGATGCAATGCTAAGGCAATGTTTCACAAATGATTTTGTGTTGCTTCCACTTTCGAAGCATCTTACCTACCACATCAGACCAGACACAAGGCATGCTACTGTGCTTTTCACAAAATAGGGCAAGACAGACAAGTGTCCCACAGTTCAGAAAATCCTAGAAAATTATATTAGGTCTTATGGGAATTTATCCTGTGATAATGACCATGGGACTGAAAGAATTGGTCTTTCTAAAAAATAGCAATTTTATTTACCTGTAAAATTACCTTGAGTTTTTGAAAAAAAATATATCATATAGTTTTGTCTTTAAAAAGAAGACAAAAAGTAGGATAAATTTCACATAATCTGTGAAATTAAATGAAGTTAGGAGGACAAATTTGGAGTATTAAACTCTTTCCTTAAAAAAAGCTTCTTCGAACCAATTTCAACTATAAACTATGTTTACAAGCATTTAAACTCACCAGCAGCTGCTGACATGATAGGCGCCTATTTTTGCTGCTCTGGTCAGCGTGGAAACAAATTACTCTGGTGCTCTACATCTATGATTCCTGTTCTTTGCTTTAGTGTTGATTAGGATTAAGCTCACTGGGCCTCAGTACTTAGTCATTTTATAATAATTCATAGCTTTCTTCTCAGCTTGTTCATAAATTTAATTCCATATTGTGTTAGGTAAAATTTGTTTTAAGATAATAGTGGTAATAAAGACTGAGGGCGTCTTTACCTAATGGAGCTATTTTATGAATCTGTATCAAGTTTTTCTCATTCTGCCAAGAGCAGAGCATCTGTTAGTATGGCAGTGTAGTTTAAAGCACTACATTTGAGACAGAGAGACACGTTCTGGTTTTGGCTGCCTAAGTGAATGTCTCTTTTCAGTCAAAGTCACATGTCTGCAGTGGAAAACAGTATTTGACCCCACAACACCGAGGACTACCATCAGGACCAGAATAAGAAATGACTTGGACAAGAACTGTGTATCTGTTAGTTCTCTTTTTCAAGAGATAGGAAACTTACAGCTGTTATTGTAATTAACACTTTCAGGTACTCTTTTGTAATCTTCATCCAACAGCATCTCCAATTCTATAAAATTTTGTCTAAGTACATTCTAATCTGCTCTTCTTATATGAGTGTGCAGTAGAAACTCACAGAGAACTCAGGAAGGGAGACTGTAGCTCCCTAGGCTAGAATTTGTCTAGGGAAGCGAGTGTAAAGGCTTTTCCTGTAAAATGTGCTAGGAAATCTTCAATGCAGACAGAAACTTACAAGTTCTTGCATTGTTTCTCATTTAGGAGAATATTATTCTGACCCAGACATCTGTGATTAAAAAATGATACAACGTGAAGGTCTACCATAAAATCAATTAGATGACCTGATGCAACATTTGGTGTTGTGACCTATTTTAGTTCCTTTTCCTCATACTGTAAGATTGCTGATGTTTCTGTCTAAACCCAATATTAGCAGTAAAATTAATCTCAATTAATATATTTCATGCCATCTTATTTTGTTGTATTGATACATTATGAAACCAAAATATATTAGACTTAAAAACATACAAGCAAACCTATACTCTTCCCGGAACAATTAAAACACATTATGTATGCATTATTGAAATATCTAGAAAAGTTTAAAGGATCTATTTTCACATCACTCCTTCCCATGTGTTTTTATTTAATTCAGATGGAAAAACCTTCCTCAGATAGGATTGAATGCCAAACAAAAATTGCAAGTAAGATGAAAGGTTAAAAATGCAATCAATTTTTAAAAAACATTTTTTTCTTTGTAAGCATTGTTTATCTTAAACACATCAGTAACCACACTAGGACACCCAACCATTTAGTGAGAAATCTTTCCAGTTTCCTCTTTTATAGGAGATGGTATTAGATGGGGGTTTTTCTCTCTCTGTTTGTAGCCCTTTTCATGAGAAATCATGTCACTGTTTATGGCAGTACATGGTGGCAAACATGGCTTTATGTCACAGAAGCCCAGGATCAACAAGAGAACTTGACCTAGCTTTTTTGCTTTGCTGTGCTCCTCTTCTTTTTTTTTATTACTTTTTTTTTTTTTTTACTTCCCCAGAATCTTTGTGCTAAATTGGTTGAGGTATATTTGGTTTGTACTTCTCAGAGTGGATTCAATGTGACATGTTATGGGAAGCTCTGGCAGAAATATGTGGTAAGTAGGTCACAACAGCTATGTTGATTAGCATATTGGTGATTTACAACCACAGTATCAGTTATAATGTGACAGACAGATAACATAAAATTCTGTGTATTTGTTGGGAGAAGGAATTTTTCCAGCATGAGACCAAGCTGAGCAACCATGTTGTACTAGCAATATATTTATTTTTCTTAAAACTGTAAACCCCTCATGAAATGTTTTTAGCCCTCAGCTTAGCCTAAGGCCAAATCCAAGGAAAGTAGCCTAAAGCTCATGATGAATGTTTACTGACTTTTGTGGTCAGTGTTTCTCAGGAGTAAATTGTAAAGAGCATATGAGCTGCACTGCATGTTTCCAGCTTCAGGCTGTGGAAAGGAGTTGGAGAAGAAGGTATGCCATTTAAAATTACCACCAAATTATGTTCACAAAATATGCTTCAAATTTTGAGAGTTGTGCATACTGAAATTACTAAATATTGCATTCCCTACTTGGGAAGTCAAATACACCTACCCCATGTGGTTTAAATAAAAGAAGTAGTTTCATTTAGAAAGCAACACAGATAATTCAACATGAAAATCTAAGGCCTGAGAAATGATCTTGGGAGCTTCTGGGCGAAACTTAAGATTTGGCACAAGGGATGTCTGCAGCAATCCCTTCCCTTGTTTAAGAGCATGATGTGCATTGCCTTTTTCCTACTGTCTTTATTCATGTTTCAGCAGCCTACCACATGCAATATGCTAAAGCTCATACAAAACCCTGTCTGCATAACACACATGAATGTGTGCACACCAACACACATACACAGTTCATTACAGAAGACTATATATAACCTTAAAAAATACTGCTTTCTGAAGTAGAGAATTTAAGGTACAGTTGCACAAGCTCTTTGCTGAACACAGGAATTTTACAAACTATATTTACAAGTTTCTCTGCTGTGACTGTCATGGTTATGATCTATTTCCATAATTCAGTATTTTTCTGTATTAACTGCAGAGCCACATATTTTCATCACGTGTCCAAAAAAGTGTTATTGGACATACAAGTCAATATTAATAATCTCTTTCTACATAGCACCAATATGTATGCATGTTATACTTAGCTCTACAACACTTCGAGAGAATTTGTGTAACGTGTCAGCATTGGAAATGAACTTTGAAGTTCAGGTATGATGATGTAAAGTTGATTGACTGCAAACATCCAATCTTATTCCAGACAACAATGAGGTTTTTAGATCAAATGTCTATCAATGCAAACTCTCTACATATTAAATGATTAAATTTTATTGCAAGGTCAACAATGATATAATTTCCAATACAATTTTTGTATACATTTAAAATAGTAATTTCAAAAGATGTAACTTTTTAATTTGAAAACAAGAGGCAAAACAAAACATGGAAAGCAAAACTGATCTGAAAGCCATAATCTGAAAACAAATAAATTATGCATTTCTGCCTTTACATCAGGTAAAATCAGAAATCACTTTCAATCAGATCTTCAGAGCTGAGTAGCACACTGGTTTGTATAACTGAGAAATAAACACAGTGACATTTATTAGAACTGGCTTTTGGAACTATATTTTTTCTAAGTACACAAGGCAAGGGAACACAGAGTACTGACCAACCTAAGTACATCCATTTCTTTTAAATCAGTATTTCAACCCTGGAAAATATCTTATTCAAACTTGAGGGAACAGCAAACCTTAGCGTATATTCAACTGCAATTCTCTCTGTCTCTTTAGAAAAAAGTCCCTTTCTAGACTTCTAACATTTTACTTTTGCTCATGTATAATAAGAATGAGTTACATTTTTCTGCATGAACCTAGGGTCAAAAACTGGGCTCCTTCCACTTACATATTGTCCAATAGAGTTCTCTAGGAAGGTAGGAGAAAAAAATTTAGTATAATAGGATTAAAGCAATATCTAACAGAAGTAAATTACAGACCAGTTATAGTAAAGGGGTTCAGGTAAAGAAAATTTATCGAAGTAGAGTTTATATATTTTCAACAGGCCAACTTAGTGAGACATATATGCATGCATAGTTAGGTGAAGTTATAATTTTTCATCTTATAATTAACTAATTCTAATTAACTAATTATGAAGGTAGAAGATAACTCTGTATGTCATTGTGCTTGCCATGTATAATAGGAAAGGACATATAAACCTCCATAATGCTGATCCATCTAAATAAGTTGAATCAAAAAGTGGTCAAAGGATGCTTTTGAACTGGTGGAGTCAATATTTGCCTGTTCAAATTAACAAGAAGAATCAAGCTTTCTATTTTAAGGAATGGGCTGGCATAATTTATTTCCCTCAGCTGAGGAAGTATGGTAGAACAGATAAAAATGATGAGCTGTACAACTGTAGATGACCTCTTCATGCTTTGGTTAGCTTATCTATAGATAATTTCATCATGATAATAAAATGTTTAAGGCCAAGTTGCTCCTTCTGAGTTTGCTTCAGTCATCTCCAAAAATATATGCATTTTTTTTTACATATAGGAATATATATTTACATGTAGGCATATATATGTATATATGTAAAATATATGTAACAATATATATATATATTTAGGAACTCTCAATGAATACAGATTTATTATTATATTTTTATTAATTTTTGTTTTTTTTCATTTATTCTTTGTGGTTAATATAAAATCCTGAAAATACTCTCTCTTATTATACCTCGTTAGCCTCACTCTATTGCACCTTTGCAGACACCACTGAGTAATTTTTTGTTGCCTTAAATATTTGTGAACGTGTTTATAAGTCACCCTTTCAGAGTCCAGAGCAAACCTGACAAAGTGTAAACATTGAGACAGCAAGCAAATGCATCCATGTATAGTGTCTCATTTAGCTATGACAGACAGGTGGAAAATGCTACTGAATCAGAAATGACAGATATAATAGTGGCAAGCACAAGAGATTAAAAACCCATGTTTTTCTGGGAGCATCATCTACAATGGATGTTCCCATATGCCTAATATGGGAATATCTAATTACAATTTTCATGTGTTAGAATGAGAGAAAACATTGATAGAATAAAATCAAAATCCCCAAAGAACAGAACCCAGATGTTCTTCATAGTGATTTTAGCCTTAGGAAAGTTTGGGAAACAGAAGTGGCTAGAGGCTCAGGGTAAATTTTCTGTGTGGTATGCAAGGAATTACATACATAATTCCAGCTGGTTTTAATGGGACGTGTCTAATTCCTTATGTACCAGGTTGAAAAATTACCCACAGACTTTTAAAGAATTTGCTTTCATATAACCTTACTTTAAAACCAGAATCTGCAGGTAGAAGCACCCAGTGAACAAGAAGCAACCTAGACAGAGTGGGTCTTTTTTTCCTGTTCCTAAGACAATAAAAAAATTAAAATAAAAAAATCTACAGGAAGAAACCTGGTGCTGCCTCTGTAGTGATGGTGGCATTCCCCTGTCCTAGCTTAGGACACTGTTTGAGTCAGTAGAATTCTAAGAAATCTGTGATTTGTGTACAGAAAGAGATTACAACTTGATTTGATGGGATGTATTGTTTAAAAAGACTTCTTAGGTCCTTATGCCTGGTTCCACTTGCTAGTACAGGCAAATATGTCATATAAAAGTAATATCAATCATGTAATTTAAAACTCTGTGTTAGTCCATCTTCTAATATGCAGGAGTTTTATTTATTCCTCCTGTGATATAAAAATAAACATAAGAATAAGATTTAGACTTTGATTTTGAAAAGAAAGAGTTTCACAAAACTGTTCCCAGTGAATGAAAGAAAGCTTCAAATGCTGATTTGCTCTCTTGGAAAAACACTAGTGAGAAATAGGAGACTCAAAACCACATCTGTACGGCCCATTTCTTGCTTTCTATTATTATTGTCATGTGCAAAGATGTTTTTCCTGATCCTTCTGCTTCTGTTGCCATTAATTTACATTTTGAAAAATTGTTTTTGCTGAAAAGTTAGGGGCCATAAATTGGTTTTTTGTATCCCTTGTAGTCCATTTGTCTATGGAGTGAAACAAGAATGAGCCTGAAAAGGAAAAGCAGCTGAGAGTGACAGTGAATTTCATAAAGGGCATGTAAGAGGCTGCAAGGAAGAGCCTGAATCATCCCCCATCTCTACTTCTGAGTTATTAGGCCACATCTCACTCAAAAGATTAAACATTTTATCTCACAGGTCATTCCATTTTATTGCAGCATTGCCTTTAGCAATGCTATAGTTCAGGTTCTGTCAGTGTTTCTATTATAGGCCCCTATTTTCTGGAATTTATAACTTAGGGCTAGAAATTCCCTTTGGGTAAAATTTGACAACAGCATAGTAGGCCTGTTTTTGAGCAGAGAATTTCTCCCCATCTACTCTCTGCTTTTCAGCCTGCGTTTGAAGTAGATGGGAATGCCACAACCATCTACTTATTGTTTTAAACTATATTTCTTCTACCTAAATCCAAGAATTTCCAAAAGGAATTTTGTTCTCAATGCAAAAATGCATGCTGGGGAGATTTTATAATCAATGAGACAGTGGAAATGCAAAATTGGTCCTCTGCATGTGTGTATGCGTGCACGTCTGTTTGTGCACACATGCACATCTGTGCATGCACACAGTCTTGCATTTTTACATAGCATTTTACCAAGTGCCATATTGAAATGAAGATTGAACAGTTAATGAACTCTTAGTGAAATTAATAGCACACAATAGCATACACATCTGGTATTCCATAGCTATTGCAAAAAAGTTTGTTCAACTACATTCAGTGATCCACTCCTACGAATTTAAAATTGAGTTTCTTACTTTAAAACAATTTAAAATCTCACAATAATAATAATAATAAATATTTAAACTGATATAGTTACATAAGTTGCTTTGCAATAAATTCCTCTTCAGATCCAGCCCATAACAATGAATCCAAAATAAATCAAAAGTAAGAAGAAGGATGAAATTGGGGTACATATTTTAATTGATTTACCTCCCTATTTATGCTAAACTCATTTTATATATTAAAACGCTCAATAAAAGGTCAGCTGCTGAATAATGAAATGAGTAATGTGTCGAAGCAGCCAAGACTTCCTTATTTAGCAAAGCACACAAACACATTCCAAGATAATTTCTGAAATGTGACCCACTCACACAACCTGTAAGCAAAGATCCCTGCAAGGAGTGGGGTTTGAGAGAAGAATAACAGAAAGACCATAACTCAGGAAATGGAGTGGGCAGGAGAGAAAGAAAATCAGTCAAGGATGATATCAGAGAGAAAGGGGAAAAAACATCTGGTAAGCAGAGAAAAGGTAACCTGTGTGGGAAGTGGAGAAGAAGGTAATAGTGAAAGAAGACAAAAAAGGTAACCCAGCCTCTTACAACTACTTCTATTGATAGCTGTAGTCATAAAATTCAAATTTTAAGCTGAGATACTCTTCATAATAAAAATACAGGCAAAAATGGGAAAAAAAGGAAACAGGAGGGTAAAGGAGGTTAAATAGTTACAGGAAATAAAGCCCTTCTATTTTTAGCTCAGTGTTTCAAAGCCAGCATAGATAAGTAGTGACTGAAAATTATTTCCATCTGTTCTGGCTGTTTCATGAAATCTTCTGATGGTGTTGGTTCATTTACTACTGCACAGCTTACCATCCATGGGTGCTTCCTCCAGAGCTAATATTAAGTGTCAGCTTTGCAATTTTTAAAAAAGAAGAGGGCTATGGAAAGTAGAAAACTTGCTCACTTGGTGTTGCCAGAGCAGAATTGAAGCAGATTGTTTGGATAGCATAAAAAAGTTACATTGCTGTTGCTCCCACTTAACTTGCAGTAAGCCTCTTATTCTAGCATCTTTTATGACAATTAAAGCTAATATAGAGTGAAAGAAAGATGTTTTGGTGAGTTCATAGAGAAAAGTCCTGTTTTGCTAAACCAAATACGCTTGTCACAAGTTTTACTTCCCTAAGTGCGTTCATATAGGTGTTTAACATCTCAAAGTGACATGCTGGCAGAGCACATTGCTAGACATGAGAAGCACTCTGCAATATAATCCATAAAGTGCTTCTTTTATTTCTTCTGTGACCAGCAGAAGAGAAAATAGAATCTTGTGTGGAGACTAACCATAGCAAATTAACTGTAGGCTTTCATATTATAGCCATCATGCGATTTTTGAATGTCAAACCACAGGATTATTAACTGGGGATGTCAGATTTGCATGACTTTAGCCAAGATAACAACATACTGACTACATCAGTCTCATATCAATAAAACAACTGAACAATTAATGTTGACATGGGAACATAGAAGCTATTGCTCTCAACATACTTTATGGAGGGATATGTAATTTTTTAAACAAAAAGTAAAAAGGCAGATGGGTATGTGCACCTTACAGCCTTGTCTCAGATTTCATGTATTCCTCTTACACTTGTGTCATTTAACAAAATCTGTGTAAGAGCATTGTAGAGCATTGTTTAAAACGATGCTTTCCTGTTTCCAGATCACTTTCAGGATGCCATTACCATTTCTGTTGTACCAAAGGAAAAGAGAAGCAAAGAATAAAGGAGATGAAAAATGTGTAATAATCTTACATAAAAAGGTAAATATAGCCTATTTTTTAGTAATTTTTATGCTGGTATATGTCAGTAAGAACAAACTGTAATCTGCATTCTCTTCCTACTGTTTGAAACTTGTGGAGTACTTAACTAAAGTTGTTTTTCTCCTTCAAAATATTTCATTAAAACACAAATGACTTTCTCTCTCTTGATGTTTCCAAAAGAACTCTAACACCATGTAATTAAATCTCTGTTTTAAAGTAGTTTTCTCAGCAAACACAGGCTTCTAAGTTGAAGACTGTATAATAGATGTTATTAACTATACATATA
Organism: Aegotheles bennettii; assembly: GCA_013398125.1. Taxonomy (NCBI): domain Eukaryota; kingdom Metazoa; phylum Chordata; class Aves; order Caprimulgiformes; family Aegothelidae; genus Aegotheles; species Aegotheles bennettii. The sequence continues at coordinate 39,393 of VZRW01009821.1, read as the reverse complement.
AATAGAAAATGTGTCTTGTAAAATGTTTTATTTGCTGAATGAGTCTGCCTTTTTCCAAAGTCATCTCCTTATTAATGACTCATGAGTTTCTTTTCTATTATTTAAAAATAATGTAATTATAGACTATTCTGGAATAATTTGATGTATCTTATGTTCATATCCAAACCTATTATTTAAATGAAGCATAAGTATTTATAATGTGCTGTATGCTTCTATTATTCAAGCTAATCCTTTTAATCCTATTTAAATTGGAAGATAGAAGTTAATCCCAGTAACATCCCTCTACAAACAAATATTAATAAACCTGTTTCAGTCTTTGTTCTTCCTTGTCACCTGTCCTGGAAATGATGAGTCAATTGCCTAATTTACTCTAGGTAGTAAACAATGAAAAGCAAAGCATGAAAAATTGCTGCTTCATATCTAAGGCCAAAATAACAAAATGTGGAGGTAAAAGCACCAAACAGCATTCCCCTGTGTGATGCCTCTTTAAAAACTAAACTCTGTTTAGTGATACTCCTGAACTCCTGAATCTTTCTGATGCTACAAACCAGCACTAGGCCTATGTCTAGAGAATATCAACCAGATGGCAGTTTTAATATGTCGTGTATTATAGACAGCATTTCAATGTCAGGCTATAGTTTAGAGGACTCCCGTATCTGATAATGTCTGTAATCTGACCTGGATTTTGGAAACCAGCAATAACATAAGGAAGCCATGTTGAACGTGCACTTTTAGATTTGCACCACAGTACTGTGATCTGCACATATGGCCAGCTACCAGAAACCGGAAAAGGAGCAATGGTTTTTTCCCTGCTGTGAGCAATCGTTTTGAACATAATTCACACTGTTTTCATGCTGACTTCTCTCCCTTTTGCCCCAAAACAGAAGTGCAAGCTGAGCTTCTGCAATTCCTTTGGGCAAAAGAAAACCATGCTGTGTCTACACAAACCTACAGGTCAGTTCTTGTCCAAGGACACTTACATCTAAAATAGATCAGACTGCCGGGACAAGCCTTTGTTTTGTTAGACAAAGATATAATTCATTGCATTTGGAAAATTAAAAGGACACTGAAATTTATGAATTGCAACACACAAGCTAAATTTCTTTTGGGAGCCCAGAGTGATACTTAGGCTAATTCTTTATTTCACTTTCTTAACATAAAATGCTTAAAAGTAAATAATGTTTTCCCTAGAAGTAGAAACTTCCTAAGAATAACAGTAGCATAGTTGTATCAAAATAAAGGTCTAAATATAGAGATAAACTAGAGGGTCATTTGTTTATTCTCTGTGAATTCTGTATTTACTAAAGAATACCTGCATAAAACCCAACAAACCTGAAATTATGAGTTGGTGATCTGCCAAATGAAAAACAGAGCTATTTAAGGAGGATTAAAGTATTAAAAATACTAAATTATCTTTTTGGATGCAGTATATTAAGAATATCCTTTTTATTTTAAAAAGTTTAAGGTCTGTCAGAGATTCAGATTTTCAAAAGTCAATGTACTGGAGCAAACTGATGCATTAAAAAAAAACCCAAACACCTAATGAAAAGTGGAAACTGTATGTGAAGGAATTCCAAAGTAATTTAAGACTGAGTAGTTGAACTGCTAGCATAAATATACAGTCTTTGATTTAAACTGTCCACTATGACAAAGGACTAGATGGTAGCAGATATTATGTTTTTTTTGTATCCTGTAACTGAATAAAGAATCATTAAGGACAATACAGATCAATATCCTTTTCAGTACCAGGAAAATCAAACAAAATAACACCAGATTTTAGAACACAAAGAGGACCTGTTTGCATATGGACAAACAAGCAGAGTTCCATAAAGAAGAACTGTTTCTCCAAAGAGAATGGGTTAAAAAGGGGTTTATTTGGAGTTTTTAATTTCTTATGCTAAAATGCCATAGGATGAATTAATCAGAAGAGTGAGCAGGTGGAGAAATAGTGTTGTTATACATAAAAATGGTATTAAGAGTAGCCACAAAGATGATGAAGGGAGTGGAACATCTCCCTTATGAGGAAAGGCTGAGGGAGCTGGGGCTCTTTAGCTTGGAGAAAAGGAGACTGAGGGGGGACCTCATCCATGGTTACAAATATGTAAAGGGTGAGGGGCAGGACGATGTAG
>VZRW01009821.1:0-37247 GCA_013398125.1 Aegotheles bennettii | reverse complement strand
CCTGGATGCGTTCCTGTGTGATGGACTCTAGGTGACCCTGCTCTGGCAGGGGGGTTGGACTGGATGAGCTTTCGAGGTCCCTTCCAACCCCTAGGATTCTGTGATTCTGTGATTCTATGATCTGGATGCCATCTCTCCTAAAAGCCAGAAAAAGTAGGAAACATTTCAGAACTTGTTGTTAAATTGCAACAAAGTTCTGTAAAACTAAAATGTACAGAAATGAACAGAATAGACAGCATGTACCAGATACTACGTAATAGCACCAAAAGTGGACTTGAAAAAAACTTAAAACTATTACTTCTGTGTGGTTTTGTTTCCTAAACTTGCATATTTAGCAATTTTTGTAAAAGTTTTTTTCTAAACTGTGAAATACTAAGCTCTGTGAAAATAATTTTCATAAGGAACTGTCAAATTCAATAATTTAGTGGGATTCATAATTTATAAACGCCATAGATAATGTAGAAGTGGAAGGGTTTCAGAATGAGTTCACAGAACGAATTCTACACAATGGCAGATTTGGAGAAAATCTGTGCCCATGGATAGGTTATTCTATAAAAGTTATTTTACAGCATTAATAGAAGATTGTGACTACTGCAGGAGCAGTGGTGATGACTGGTAGTGACTATCACCAGAGCAGAGGTACTGTTTTTCTGATTAATACCTTGTTTTCCTACCATGGGTTCCTGGGCTTGAGCTATTTTTGAAATAACAGGGAATAACTCTGCATCATTAGAAGATGTACACTAAACCTGCAGGTAGCTTGACAGCATAGGAGAGAAAAGGACTTGTGTAACATGTGAAGAATGACAATAGTGGAGGCCAGCTACCAGGTTATCTGGTAGTGTGTTTGAACAGGCTATATCTGCTTTCATTTGTCACCTACCATTTGTAACCAGTGCTACAAATCTGTCTTGCAACACTGTTCTTCTAATTAAAAGCTGTTGAGATTAAACAGTGAGCTCCTAACAAAATGTTATGCCAAAGAACAGTGGTCATCCAGCATTTAAGTCTGTTTCCAAGTCTCTATCCAGACAAGCTAGATGCTAGAAGTAGCATGACACCTACCGTGGTGCAAATTTTGAAAAGACCTGATTTTTCACTTCTTACCATGATATTTAAAGCCAGTCTTTCTTACCTTCTATATTCAGGTATGGAACAATGAGTTGAAACAAGCTGACATTTTTGTTTGCTTTAGCAGGCAAGTGGCTTGCCCATGCTTTCCATTCTAATAGTCAAAAATTTTTTTTACATAATTTTTTGTTGCTTTCAAGAAATGATCAGGATTTCTCCTGTTTGTTTCTTTATTATTTTTTTTTTGCTAGACACCTTTTTATTTTACAAAAAGATTTCATTTTTCTTTTCACCACTACATTATTTTTTACAGTCTGCTGTCATGCTTTCGCTTTCCAGATTTTGAAATGAAAACTTATACGTTGTTACAGATCTCAGGAATGAGTTTATGCAAATCTCAATACCAAAATTTAGAGTAGTCTTTCGTAGTATTATTTGTTATGTGGTGCTGCCTCAGTAATGATTTGCTAATTAAAAAAAAGTTTATGAAAAAAGTTAATAAGTTGAATTTTAGGAGAAGTCCAGTGAACTGCTGAAATTATTTAGGGAAATTTTTTTCATTTTAAATATAAGACCTTTCAAACTATCCTTTATTGTGTCAGCCTCATTTAAGCTATTGTAGTGGCACAATCTAAGTTTTGAACTGTGAAGCTTTCTGTCAGCAGCAAGTTCTTATCCTATGAAGCCTGTAAGTGTGTGTAGGTTTGCCAGTTTACATAAGTTGGGGTTTCATATTCTTTTAATTACATTTATGGACGTAGGAGAAAGGAAGTAATATTCACAAGCATTAAAATGAGCATACTGATGCCAAGTCAACATACTGCTGTTAGTCTAGTATACTATACATGCTAGGTGAATGTCTGCTCCACCATTAACCTCCATGGGCTGCAGGGGGACAGCCTGCCTCACCATGGGCTTCATCATGGGTTACAGGGGAATCTCTGCTGCAGCGCTTGGAACACCTCCTCCCACTCCTTCACTGAACTTGGTGTCTGCAGAGTTGTTCCTCTCACATATTCTCACTCCTCTCTCTGGCTGCTATGTCTCAGGTTTTTCCCCAACTTTTTAGATATGTTATCACAGAGGCACTACAACTGTCACTAATGTGCTTGGCCTTGGCCAGTGGCAGGTCCGGCTTGGAGCAGCTTCTCACATAAACCACTCCTGCAGCCCCCCTGCTACCAAAGCCTCGCCACACAAACCTAATACACCAAGAAAAAGTAATTACATAAATTTTGAAAGAACTGTATCCCCTCTGTTTCATTGATTTGATTTTTGTAGCTGTCACTTAACTCCCAACAGTCATCTTAATTAATCGTTATAAACAAATGATGCACAACTGGAAGATACAGGAAATATTGTGCAAATGAAACTGCAGACAGCACACAATGCTCTGATCAATCATCTAATTTTCAAAGTCTGCCAAGAGATGCCAACCCTTAATGTTTATTTGTGCCATGGTGATAAGGAGTGTTCTTAATGGCAGTTCCCTTGTGTTTTGTTTTCTCTCTCCAGAGCCTCGTTGTAAATAAGAGGCTCTGTTTTCATGTGTTTTTATGATGAAACATTGTAGCTAAATGAATGCCATGGGACATCTCTTAAACAAGTAGGTTACAGAAGAACAAAACTGTTAAAATAATATATTTCCTCTTCATATAGAAAAACAAGTCCTGTGTAATGAATGCTTGTACTGAAACTTTATGCACATTTAAAGTGCAGTTTAAAGAAGTGTTGCTTGTTAAGGGAAATGACCTAACAAGATTTTTGTACAGCAGAAAGAATTACACTATAGCATACACTGGGACCTTTAATAATACTCACTAATTACAGAATTATATGGTTTAAAAGAATTGGTTTTCTGTCCACTTTAGAAGACCTTCAAATAAGCTTCAACTCTATGATCACTAAGGATCTATAGAGTAGTGTGTACAAGCAGTACTGTGTACACAGGTGGCCATGCATGTATATAGAGATATATAAAAAAGAAGCTGGAGGGATGGAGTTCTCACGTTAAAATAGTTTTACTATGGTCACACCATGCACTTTATCTACACAAGTATTTATACCTTGAAAATGATCAGGGCCACAGGCATCCTGTGAAACTTAGAATTTCCATTGACGATATGCATTTCAGGGAGATAAGAAGCTCTCTGGAGTTCCTGAACTCTTCAAGGCTGCAGGAGACACTAGGAGGCCAGGGGTGGTCAGACACCCTATGGAGTAAAGCAGTAGGGTCTAGACAGAGGGCTGCCTGCAGCAACATCTGCTGCTCCGTGAGGTGACTAAGCACCTTAGTCCATACCCATGAATCTTTCATTGATTCAGTGAGCTTTGGATAAGGACCCCAAACTCCCAGCTGTCAGTACAACAGGAAATATTAGAAAAAAACCACATATGTAACTATTTCCACAGTATATTAATGACAATAGACCCAAATGTTTAAAAAGACATATATGCAGTTTTCTTTTTTCAAAGCATAAATCTGTTATATCAGATTAGAGTTTTCCAGTCCTTATTCAAAATCACTTCACCTTCTTAAAATAGTTAATACTGCTTTTCTGCAGTAATATAATATAATATAATATAATATAATAATACTGCATCACATTCACATCACTGACAATCTGTTATTTTTTGCCTTGTAGATTTTTGCTTTTTGTCGACGAACGAAAGTAACAAACATCCCTGCAATAAGAGTAGCTTGGTAATTATCCTCTTTCCATACAGCTCCCAACTGGCTGTCACATTGTAGAAGTTACAATTAAAGAAACCACATTTTATTAAGTATTGCCAGAAGCCAAAATAACAGAAAACAACAGAAAAGAGAAAAGGTCACCAAGATATTTACTGTTGGGGAATGTGTGCTGGTTTTGTGCCTTTTGCTGTATTTATTGAAAAATCAATGGTAGATCTCCTCCAGTGTGATTGTTGTGCGACGAACCCTTATTATAAGCTAATGTTCCATTACACCAGTTCATTTGTGTAAAACTTTTTGCTTGAGTTGCAAATATCTGTAAGGTTTCAGACTGAAAAGCTAAAAGGGATATCTCTGAGACTGCACTTCATTAAAAGGTTGGAAATAATGTGTTAGGCATGATTTGTGTTATAGAATAAACTAGTTTGTGGTTGTTTTTCAAGATGCAAACAAATCTTTTCTTCACAACCTTGGTAGGTTTTTTTTAGAACATATTTGCGCATATAAACATGTGCTAAAAACATACCATCTATACACTCGGTATTTAAATTTAATTATGTCTTCAGTGGAAAAGTTGTTAGAATTTCAATTCTAATGTTGTGGAAAGATTTTAAAATGTTTTAGTGATTTCTTCTCAATGGAGGTGGCTGTACATTTTTGAGATTTTTCACCACAGAAAGAGTGTTAAACTGCACTGGAGGTAACTCATGTATGTGTTTAGTCTGAATTGTGATCAAGCCACCCAACTTTCTCTCTTAATGAGAAGTTGTTGCTGTGAGATCAACATTTACAAAATTAATAATGAAAGAAATGTGGACAGGGAGGTGACTCTGTGTCCATGACTTTTATAGGCACATTAGTGGGTTCCACTTGAGATATTGAACTGCCTTTAATATTCAGCATTTAGCTGCATTTCTGACTAACATTGAGCTTAAGGACTGGTATCCTCCTGACAGTTTCAAAGTGGTTTTGACCGTGTTCAACTCCTTTCTCTGTAGGGGGTTAATCTCATAAAGATTTCAGCCACACAAGTACTAGTGTCAGGGGTATAATGATCACTTTGAAGTTTGTTTGCTTTCCAGTGCATTTAAACACTTTAAGTGTTCCAGGAATAGGATTAGATGCCCCAGTGAATTCATTTCATTTACCCCCAGCAGTGGTTTTTCAATACTATATGGTGTTTACATGGTATCAATTTAGTGGCATGCTGATTTCCAAGACTCATCCCATCCCCTATCAATTTTCTACCTCTTGATCCTACTTGAAAATTGCTGTGATACAGGGCAAATGATACTGACAAAAGGAATATTGGGATTCTGGCATCTTCTTGTTTCAAATATCTTTCTGGGATTTTCTTCTACGGAGCTCTTCATAATATAAAATTTAGTGACAAAAAGTCAATTCTTTGAATAAATAGATTTTTGAATTCTGAGAAAGGTTACATGTTTAAATGTGAAAAGCTTGTTCCTTCCTTAAGTGGACATGTTTCAATTAAATAATGATTTACACTTTTTCTTTTTTTTTTCTAAGTTACATATTTTGCACATTACAAAGTTATATGGGTATTTTAGGTAAGAAACCATGAGCACTGGACACAAGGAATTGTCTTGCTTTTCTCTAAAAGCATAAGCATGTTATACAGGAAAAGGGAAATACTTTCACTTGACTTTTATTTTGGCTTTGTCTTTTGAAATAAAATCCTTTCATTCTATTATTTGCCCTAGAAAAAGAAGTTATTAAATATTATGGTTTATTAGAGAAAAAGGCATTCTAAGGTATCCCTAAAAGTCTGAGCTTCAACCCACTGAGTGTGGATTCTAGATGCTCCCTCCCTGTTCACATCTCTCACTTTCAGCAGCCTGAGTGGGAGCTCAATGTACTAAACATAGAACAAACCCTGGGAAATAGTTTTTTCAATTACATTACACTCAATAATTTCTGACTTCATGTGTTTTAAATACAATGGCTGATTTTTGCTCTAATTCTCAGAAGTTGTATATGATATAATTCAGCCTCAAAATAGGCACTAAAAATGGAGACCAATGGACATAATACATATATATAATGTATACATATAATTCTAGGTGAGTGGGAAATACAGTAATTTCATCCCATCATGGAAGAAGCAGCAGACTGAGATCTATTAGCAGGTGATTTCCTGAAATCTGCGTGGGTAGCAGGAGACTTTTGAAAGCCCAGGGTTTCTGTAAAGCTCTCTAGACTACCTATCTTAATCAATACCTTTTTTCCATACATTTAATTCTGTTGCTTCTTAATTGCAGTTATGGGAAACCAATTGAACCAGGGAGGGAAGCACATACCCCAAAAACCTGCTTGTTCTTTAACATCAGATTTCCAGTTGCAGTACCAGAAAATATGTATATATATTTATATTTATCTATGTTTATATCTGATTGCAATCCTACTGAAGCTTTCTGGTACCCTCAGCAATGGAACTTTACATGAATTAAGTGAGGAAAATAAACCATGAGGCCAGCACTACTTCTTTTCTCCATGCATCCTTAGATGATTCTGAATGTTTTCTTTGCTTTTTCCATACAGTGAGATTCTGTATTTTTCCCAAGTCCTGTAATTTGACACTCATTCCAAAAGTGTTTGCTGCTGCAGCATCTGTCCCACTTTTCCCTATTCTTCTCCTCATGCTAAGTTCTCAATAAGAACTAGTTGATGCGTCCCTACCTTTCTTGAACTGCATTAAACTTCTTTCACCTGGGACAGAAACTTTGTCTTTTTTAATATATGACTAGAAAATGAAAGTTAGCTGGGCTCTCTTTCTTTCTTTCTTTCTTTCTTTCTTTCTTTCTTTCTTTCTTTCTTTCTTGTGGTTGAAATGGGAATTTAGAATACTCCCTGGTGTTCATAAAGAATTAAGACAACAGCAAAAATAAATATATTATCAATTAGAAAGAGCTTTTTTTTTCTGCAGCATTTTATCTCTAATGATTTTTTCCATAACGAAGCATTCCATACTGATGCAGAACCAGCTAAATGGTTTATATTTTGAACAATAAAGGTTTTTTCACTTCTGTTACCAATGGGAAATATTAGGGAGGTCTTTGACTGTACATGCTATATGAGCAAACACCAGTTAAGCCAGGCTCTGCTTCCTAAACAAGTATTTAATCTCCTCATTAAAGATATATGAAACTAGAAATCAATGAACACTGGTGGCTAGAGCTTTTTAGCAGAACTAATGGCTACGCCTTGTCTAACATTAGAAACTTCACTTGTGGTTTACAGCTGCTACACATGGAGAAACATGAACCTTAAAGGATAGTCTCACAGTTGTGCTAATAATTACACTAAGAGTTCTAGATAAGTAGGTCACATAAATATGTTACATAAAAAAAAATACATTTCCACTTCACATTTCAATCTCTTAAAAGTCATGCTGAGCTCTTACTGTAAACCTCTAGATAAAAGAAATAAAAATGTTATGTCTTGAATAAAAACATTCAGTATGTTGTAAGTCCTGTTACAGTAGAAATAATCACAAACTTGAAATGCTGGAATTAGGAACAGTGTGAACTGGAGAGTGCATGACAAGATTTGACTGAATATATGCAGTGCAGATATGATCTATTTTGTTTTCAAAACAAACAATAGACAAAAAAATAACCCCATGAACAGAAAGAAGCACATCACTGATACACTTCATTTCTGGTTCTATATCTGATTTGCATCTAAATGATTTGCGGAAATACTTCAAATTGTGACTGATTTTTCACAGAGTTCAAAATGTTTAAATAATGTAAGAAGGTACCAGAATGCACCAGAGTGCTGTTTTTACATGTTGAAACTGCAGGATATATTGTCTGTCTTGTCTGGAGGCATGAAAACATGTGGCATTGAAAGTGCAAAGCATTCTTTAAGCACTGGTGCAAAATTTGGAGTTTTTCCCGCACAAGAAATCTCCCTTGTTTTACAGGTGAACAGTTTTGCCTGAACAATGATGCTCTTTTAGCTTAGGTTGCCTAACCTAAGCTAAGGTGGGATATTTCAGAGAGAAATGAGCAATACAGTTCTCTCCCTGTACATTGTACATTTGCAATTTCAAAAGGAGTTATTTCATTGAGACCAAGAGATACCCATTTCACCTAGGTACAAAAAGTCAATACTTAGGCAAAACAAACCTAAGAGGTTATAGATTTACATAAAATGTTAGTGTCTGTATAGAACTTCAAGCACAGATCAATGGACATGACACATTCTTGATTCCAGTTAAGCTGAAACAGAATTACACAGCTGCAGCGGTAATTGTATACATCAGAGATTTCAGCATTTGTTGTTACCAAAACCCATCTCTCTATTTATATCTTCAAACAAATAACTCCAGAATTACTTATTTTTTTCCCCTAGTAACTATCTCAATGAATATGAGAAAACTCACGGGAGAGTTCACAGATGTTATTAAAAATCACAATTATGGCCACAGAACATTATAAAGAAATTACATAAGGAAATTTTTTTTTATAATTTTCTGCTACATACAGTATACAAGGTTCCCATTATGCACCAATTCAATATACGATGCATCTGTATTTATGTTTTTAAAAATTGTATGCACACAATACAGAGGGAGAGAGAAAGAAAAAACAAGTGATTATTAAATGTCAAAAAAGTGTAGTTCTACCCACTTTCCAGTGCTTCACTTTTTTTTTAAACACAAAACTCTTAAATAACATCGTTTGATTATCTTTTTCTTACAATTATCTATGATTCTTAGTTACACTTGCCTAGTCACTTCTGCTTTTGGAAGAAATCTTCAAGCTATCCTGTCTCATAATTAGAAGTGAATTTAGTTGAAAGTGTGGCTATGATGCCTTCATGGAAACTCCAGTTTACCTGACAGCAGACGCAAGAGCTGATATAGAGACATTTTATCATGTAACACTCTTGCAAACATTGTTATTTATGCCTGAATTTTCACCTGGGAAATTCCAAGAAATAAAATTCAAAAAATGTGGTAACAGATTTTTTCTGAAATCGTGCTTGTTGTCTTGGAGGTACTGAATAATTCCAAGGAATTACCAGAAGTGAAAATATGCATATATAAGTATTAAAGTTTAGGACAGAGAGAGAAAAGGTATTTTCTTAGGGTTATTTTCCTACATACAGATTTGCAGACTTTAAGTTATATTTTCAGTGTAATAAAAATAAAAGCCAGAAACCTTTTTGGTTCAGCAGTCATTAACAACCAAAGACAATACAGAGATGGCTACTTGCATGCGTAATCTTTTAGTGTTGTTGCTGTGGGCATTACCTATTCACACACAGTTGTAGGCTACCCCTCATGACTTACTCTTTCCAAGAAGACATCCCTTGACAAACAAAATGGTCTGGAAAGAATATACAGAAACAATCTGTTCAGGGGGAATGCTAAGCAGGAAGAATGCAAATAACCACATATTTATAAACTCTAATTATTTGTTTTGAATTTGGGATCTCTTACATAGTCAAAATGGAAGCAGGCTTCTCTAGGGAGAGATTTAGAGCACCCAAGGAATGGATAAGCCATCTCAAATTATCTCTATATTATGTTATATAATGTATACCATCATATACATGTGTACATCATATACATATATACATTAAAATAAAAGTAAATTTTTAATCTGAAAATTAATATCTGCTCATTTTTGCTTGCTCTCATTTTACATATTTGTATTAAACTTCATAACTTCTTCTGATTCAACAAGAATGCAATATTTAATGTATATTGTTCTTACAGCCGTTCATATATTAGAAAAAGTCATCAGTTTGGGTAATACATTATAGTGCATTATTACAGATTTCTATCTATATTTAAATTACTTCCTTGACATTTTCATATTAATAAAGCATATATAAACCATAATAAAGGTAAATGGAGAACAGGAAAGGTTTAGGCACTGCCTTTTAGTAATAGTAAGTAAAGCAATCCTGCAGGAAATGTGTGTGAGGTGCTTAGTTAGTACCAGAAATAGCTCATGTTAGATTTTTCTTCTTGAAATATATTGCCACCCCAAGCATTTTTACTGAAATTCTAGAGAGGTAGCACTGTCTAGTAAAGAGTCCTGCAAGATGATGTGCATCTAGACCAAAGACAAGTACAGGTGCATTGACTGCCATTCGGTAATACACAGACTGATAATACAGGGGGAAAGGAACGCTGAATTTTGGAACAAGGATCTCCAGTATTATGCGTAGATGAGGAAAGAGTGAGATCAGAACCAACCCTGGTTATGGACATGTCTGACTGACCGGTAAGATTGTTGTGATGCTCACAGAAGGCGCTATGCTGAATACAAAACAAAGCAAAAACTGAAGGGAATTGAGAAAAAGTCTGATTTATCCATGCTAAGAAGACTGCAAAGAAGGCAACAGCAAGGAAACAGGAAAACAAGGAAAATAATAATTTAGGTAGAATGCAAGGAGGTTCAGAGTGGAGAGGCAGAACTATCAGTTGTTAGCATGGAGAAGGTATCTGACATTATGCCAAAAGAAAAAGCAAGGGAAAAGAAGGAATAGGGGGAAAATTCCAGTCTCCAAAATGAAGTTTTGTACTACCTTGAAAAAATTTTATACTTCAAATGATGCCTTTGTGTAAAGAAGGTTCTAGCTTAAGGTGTATAGCTTATATTTAATAACATAATGATATATAAGATTTAGATACATGTGCTGGAATAAATAAATAGGTATGATTTATGTTTAATGTTTAATGTTTACATTGTTCAATGTTAATATTAAGTTTAATATTAGGTATGTTTAATATTAAGAAAATTTAACTTTTTAATTTATAATTTTTTAGAAAATTCCTTTTCTGCTTCTGAATCCTGACTCAGAACCACTCTTCAGTTTTAGGTATTTTGAGTTTTTCTTCAAATCTAGTCTTTTACTACCCTCTTTCAACTCTTTAGCTGCGGAAAATCTTCTCAGGCAGAAACATCACAGATTATGTTTCAGATAAGAACAAATGCGATGTTTCCAGAGTCTCTCCAGTCTCTACAAGATAGAGCAGTGATGCAAAGAAATGGACAAAAATCTTAATTTGGGGACTATTGATAGTCCAAAACAATGCCTATATATCCGAATATTATTTGCAAAGTCTGTGAAATTAGGTCTCTATAATCAATTTTAGAGATCTCCTGTTATTGGTGTAATGTGCTGCTGTATAATGTTGCCCTTTTTGTTAAAAGTACAAAGACTCCTAATATTTCTTTTGATGTCATGGCTATTTTAGAATACTTTGCCGTCACCCATAAAGAAAACTTAGACTTCACGTTAACTTTAGACATCATGTACTGCTCCAGGGCTCAATAGTTCAAAAGGACTTAAAATCCTTAAAATTCTAAATTAGTGAGTGTACCTGCTGTCAAGGCCCAAAGTGTTATACAAACATGTATATATGTGTTCTGTTACACAAACAGAACGTTGTGGGTAGTCATTATTGCAGAATTTTTGTCAATCAGTTCTTTACTGTTCATAGAATCAGAACTGGCAAAGAGAAGATTTGCTGCTTTGACCTCTGGAGTTTAAAGGTCGTTAAGAAGAGAGAACCAACAAATCTAAGCCTGTTAGAAAATCTGTGGGACCTGGAAATGGAGCTAGCCTGGATGTAGCCAGTCTCTTCTGTCAGACAAATAGTGCTGCTGTTTGGACACAGGATTGCTCCTCTTGCCTGATCTGATCTGAACTCACAAAAGTCTAGAGAACTAGAAAATTATAAACACCTGGATTCACGATTTGAACACATTACTGTTTGCATCAACACAAGTGACAAATGCATGGCCTGTTGACTAACTGTACATGTCATTTGTTGCATTGACACTTGTTAAAAGGTACAGATGTATTACTTATTTATAGCAGCTTATGAAACCAAGCAAAGATCAGATAAGTTGCCCTAACTGTCACTGTGTGTATCCTGGGTCTGTTGCTTGTGTGAGGCTGCACAACTAAATTTAAACCCTTCTCATACACACTACATATATACTCTAAGAGTGTGTTTTCATTTTTGTAAAACAAATCTGAAGATCTACAAAGGCTACTACAATGTCACAGTATGACATTTCATGATGAATGATTTAAGCCTCATAAATAGTTAATAAGTACTGCTATTGTTATTGTTTGTTCCCATTCTTTGCAACTCCTTTAAAGCTATTAATTTATGGTATCATTTGAAAATGCCTAAATACCAGATTTGTGAAAATGGCATATTTTAAGAAGGTATTTCAAGTTTTGTTCCATCATGTAAATATTAGGTTGAGATTCTACAAAGAATATGCCTTTATAGCTGACATCAAGTGAAGTCTCTGCTGAACAAAAGCTGGGCACTGTAACATGTCTTAGTGCAACATGTTTTGTCTGTATTATAAACAAGTCCAAAAGTACAACCCTCTGTAGGGTCTCTATAATAATAAGCCAGGATCGCTTTTCAGAAGTAGAGTTTGCCTTTCTTTCACAAAATATTTTTTACAACAGAAAAAGAAAAGCCTGGAGCTCTCAAACCACACATAGACATAGTTAGTCCCACAGGTCTCCTGCATATGTCTAGGCTAAGAGTAGTCTGATTCCAGGAGTTTATTTTAAAGTTACACTTCTTTATTGACCCTTGGCATTTAATTTCAGCTCCCATGGTAAAACCATGTTGACTGCTCTTAATGACCCCCTCATCCTTGATGTGCCTAGAGATAGTGCCAAGAACAAGTTGTTCCATCACCTTTCCAGGGATGGAGGTGAGGCTGACCGGTCTATAGTTACCTGGGTCCTCCTTCTTGTCCTTCTTGTAGACTGGAGTGACATTTGCTATCCTCCAGTCCTCAGGCACCTCTCCTGTTGTCCATGACTTACCAAAGATGATGGAGAGTGGCCTCGCAATGACCTCTGCCAGCTCCCTCAGCACCCTTGGGTGCATTCCATCCGGACCCATCGATTTATGGATGTCCAGATTGCTCAACTGATCCCTAACCCAATCCTCATCTACCAAGGCAAACTCCTCCTTTATCCTGACTTCTTCTGGGGATAAGTCTCTCTACAAATAGTATAATTTACTTCAGTTGTTGAATTTGCCTCAGTTTGTTGGGTTTTTTTTATGTCAAGGAAGTCAGCTGAAGCTTCCACCCTGCTTGAATCAATTCTACCATTACAGATTGCTGAGGCTAAATTGATTTTTAAAGTTGATGAAAGCCATACACTTTTAGAGAGGATGGTTTCAAAACAAAAGGCAGAATGTTTCTCAGAAGTTGTTTATCAATGAGCATTTCACTCAAAACATTTCACTGAAACAAATGTAACAAAATCCTCTAGTGTTCCTGGTTACACCAGAGGGGAAGTCTAAAAAAATCCATTTAAATGGGTAAGACCTGACGGTCAAATTTTATACTACATGAAGTCTTAATGATACATTTTTAATAAAAAATTCAAATATTTAAACAATAAAACCAAAATTACATTTATAATTCATTTATACAAGTATTTTGTATTTAAGGTACATTTATATCTGGCAACACAAACTGTGGGATAAGAAGGAATGATGTAAATCATGTAAATTTTTCACATCTATCATATTGCAATATATAAATAAGGTTTCAGTTTTTAAGTGAAATAATATTTTCAAAATGCAATATTAACAAAAAAAATACTGGCAATTCTGCAAAAGTAATCATATGTTTATACAGAAAACATCTTTCTTGTGAAGTTATATTGAAGAAAATGCCATTTACATGTAACCATTATTAATTTAATAGTACACGGCCAACTGGCTGTATATGCATCTTAAAGTTTTACTGAGTTTAACCTAAAATATCTTATTATAGAGAAAGTTTTGACTAGAATACTGTTAAGTTCAGTGAAAATTTCCAGTCACAGCTTGTAAATTTACACAGGACACAATTGCATGACAAAGGGAAAAACAGATAGGTTAGGGTTATATATACGTGTAAAAGAAAAAGGAATTTGATGACACTGAACACTAAACGTGGCACTTTATGTGGTTGATGAAAGTAGACATTTGTAATATGTCAGCATTTTTTCAATCTATGCAACTCAACCATAAAGCTTAGGAAATAATTAAAGATAAAAGAGTTTGACAAATCTTAACTTGTCAAAAATTTCTACTGTTCCTACTCTATACCTGGAACTTCATAGTGCAGTTACTGTATATTTGGCCTTCACACATTAATTTCCCCTTTAATTTTTATCACTGTAATTTCATCTGATTTTTGTGATTCCCTCCAAACTATTCAGCGTACTGGATGTATTAGTTTAGGTTTAGATATGATTTAATGCCCTCTGCATTTCACAGTACTTTCTCATTTCCAGGCTTAGTCCATGGAAACCTTTCTGCAAATAAATCAGTTTTCTTTCCTCCATCCACAGCCCCAGGATTTATCTCTCTTTCTTTGTTCTATTTTTGCACAACGATGAGTCAGTGTCTTCTCTGATTTATTAGAAATAACAAAATGAAGACCATAAACTGAAAAAAATAGTCCTATAGAAGAACAAAGTCAAGACTTTTTGTGGTAATGGAACAAAGGACTTGTTTAACACATATTTGCAGTTTAGAGAATATAAATTGTTGGCTTCTGCATTTTACCTGAGGTAGTTTGTCTAACATGAGGATACTAGTGTGCACTAATCTGCTGTGTACATTTACTGCATGTTAGGTACTTCAGATTATCTTGTATGAACACCCTTGTGTAACGCATTATAGCTCTCAATTAGTGTAAAAAATAATATCACTACTGAATTTTGCCCACCATTTTTATGAAATAAAATGTTACATGAGGTTCATCAACAAAAATACTGATACTTTGGAAATAATTTTTAATCTGTTGCCTGGAAAAAAAGACAATAGAAGCCCATCTGAAGTAGATACAGAACATCTTTACATACGTATTAAACACACCTTGTTCAGTCTTGAACTGCAAGACATTTATAAAATAGTTATGCTAAATAATGTTTTGCATTTCTGAAAATAGGCATAGATGATGTCCTCAAAAGAACAATGTGTAACTACTTTGCTGAGTAGATAAATATTTTTTCCATTTTTTCTGCCTAAAAAGGAATGTGAAACGAATGTTCATTTTGAATCCCAGAGCCATTTTATGTTGTTAGGTTAAAGTTGCAATATAATGAAATGTGATTTTATTTCCTGTCTCATAGGAATAATATTCCACATGAGAGAAATGGAAGGTGACAAATGATCTTAAACAGCATTACAATATGACCTAGCAAACTATTGACTAACAAATCTTTGGTCATAGTCAAACTGTGGAAGGTATAATTAGAAAAGGATTAAAAGACATGAATAAATTTATACCAGTAATAAGTCAACATTGCTTTTGCAAAAAGGTGTCATGTCTTAGCCTTCCATTAAATATTTGAGGAAACAAGAAGAAAGCAGTTAAAGGTAATAGCATTGTTAAAGTTTTCTTTTGTTTTCAAAAAGCTTTTGATAAAATATCTCATTACAAATTTTTGCAGAAAATAAGTTGTCATGGGATAAGAGGGAAGGTAATTTTATGGATTTATAACAGACTAAAGATAGGAAACAGAGACTCGGAATTCATTAACAGTTTTCAAAATGAAAAGAGGTTTCCCAAGCTCTGCTCTGTTTAACTTATTTGCATATCACTGACAAAAAATATGCTAAAAGTGACAAAGTTCATCTATGATACCAAATTAAGCAAGACAGCCAATTCTTGAGAAGTCTTCGAAGAGCTGCAGAAGAATTTCAGGATAACTGGGTGAAATATAGTCTATGTAAAATATACATAGCCTAATTATGGATAAAAATGGTGGAATATAAAATACCTGTTGTCCCTCTAGAAGGTCTGGAGTTGCTAGGTTCTCAGCTCACATCAGCTCAATACACAGTGTCAAAAAGGTAAATAGTGTGTTGTAAATGATCTTGATAGAAATAGAAATCAAACCCCAAATATCATTAAATCTGCATAATCTAATTGGGGTATCCATGTTTTGAATACTGTGTAGCATTCTACCACCATCTCATGAATCATAATAGAAAAGCTGTAGAGAAGGAAGCAAAGATATATACTAGTATTCTTGATCTGGAAATGGTTGAATATGAGTAGGATAGACAGCTATAAACTCATGAATATTGTGTAAAAGAAGAATAAGGAACGAAATGCTGTAAAGGCTAGCAACACAATTCATGTTTGGTTTTTTTTCAGTTTATTCCATTCCCAAGGGTAGTCCAGAGGCAGAATGACTATTCCGTGTCCATATACAGGAGTTTGTATAAACACAGTGCAATTCTAAATGGCTAGGTAAAATTTGTGAAGGTGAT
The DNA here is from genome assembly GCA_013398125.1 of Aegotheles bennettii. Taxonomy (NCBI): domain Eukaryota; kingdom Metazoa; phylum Chordata; class Aves; order Caprimulgiformes; family Aegothelidae; genus Aegotheles; species Aegotheles bennettii. The sequence goes on along the minus strand of VZRW01009821.1, from coordinate 21,171 downwards.
AAGGAGGTATTCACACATTTGTTCTGGAGTACAAAGATGATAACTAATAGAAACTTATCATCTTTATTTTTATATTACTGTGAAATGGGGCTATTTAATTTGAAGGGTCCAAATGTAATAGTGAGGGCTGCACTATACATGTTTGGACTATCTGTGATGCAAAATTAATCTAAATACACACTGATAATATATGTGATTTGCTGTTCCTGTTCCTGAAGACATTTCTGAAAATCCCAACCCATACCTACCTTTCCTATTCTTGTTAGAAAATATTTTTCCTTTTACTTGAAAATCTAAATGTGGAAGTTTTGAATAGAAAGTACAGATTCTTATTATGAGTCCCTAAAATAATCAGAAGCTACTGTTAATAACAGCAGTTTAAACACTTTTTAACCTTAAGAAAGTATTTTTGTTAAACTTCTGACATATCTCACTGCATTGATTTATATTTTGCCACATTCTTACATGCCTTGACAACTTACAGGATGCACCTTCTAACAAGACTAAATCTAATTTTAAATTTGCTTTTTTTTCTTAGTATATGTTCTTTGGATTTGCAATATGATTGAAATTAACTGGGTGTTTGAGATTGTTACTGATGAAAACAAACCCTCCGTTATAAGAATATTAATCAAATGAAAATATTTTCCTTTGATAACTATTAAGGGTCAAAAAACTTTAGTAGCTGCAAATAAATTGATCTGCAAGTTTAAAAGTATTAAGTGAAAGGAAGTGCTGTTTTTTATCCTTTGATTTCTTATCTGTGGGCTTTCTTGTGCCATATGTGAACACGGCTTAAGTCTGAACATGGTAACTTGATTCTTTGCTATATCCTATGTGGTTACCTCAGATTCCAGCTATTCAGGAGCTTATAGTTGTCACTCTTAATGTAAAGTTTCCATTCCAGAAGAGATCTGATATTTATTCATGTTTTTTTTCTTAATAAATTTACAAAGGTTATGTTTTATTCTTCCTTCAGAATTACAGGTACACTATAGGAGACAAACAAAAGTTACGTGGAGGAAGAATAAACCAGTTACTACTATGAGTAATAAGAGGAAGTGAATACTCCATATCTATCACTTTGGTTTTCAAAACAGAAACTATCATGACTCAATAACCTGTTGAAGTAATTAAAACATCTCTTTCCACTCCCCTCTTCCCCCATAGCCCCGACCCAATTTTAGCTTTCCATATAACATATGAAACTATTTCAAAGAAAAAAAAATATCAGGAATTGAGTATTACATACTGAGATAAATTTAAATATAGAATCATCTAAACTTCTTCTCAACATTGGCAATGACTCTGAGGGCACCCACGGCCCTAATTGTCCCTACTCAGCCTCCCCCTGAGGTTCTCCACTCTGCCCACAGCCCAGGACCCCCTGTCAGCCCCCTGAGGCTCCCCCTGCACTGTCCACAGCCCAGAACCCCCTGTCAGACCCCTGGGGCTCCCCCTGCACTGTCCACAGCCCAGAACCCCCTGTCAGACCCCTGGGGCTCCCCCTGAACTGCCCACTGCTGAGGAAGAGGTGGTCGGAGGACTGGAAGTAGGCATATCTAGGGAAATTCGTGTTACGGGGAACCAGAATAAACTCAGAAGAGAAATATATTTCCATTTAAATCAGTTAAGATAAACACAGAATAAATTAAATTAATAATGAATTGTTTAATTCCTAGAGTATCTCTATGATATTTTTACTTAATTTCCTATTTAGTAAACACCTGCAGCTGAATCACAGTATGCTCTCATATAACTCCAGCATCTAAAACATGTGCTACTAATAAAACATCTGTAGATGTATTCAATATGGGCCATCACTTTATGTCAGTGTAAGATGAATGGAGAATTTTATGATGAAAGGTTTGTGGTCTGGCAGAGAAGGGAGAAGTCTGGATTAACCACTGAATGCAAGATGTTTTCATAGCATGTTACTGTGACTGAAATTGCAGTCAATGTATTTATCATTGCTAATCTACTTGGTGCAAGAGGTAAGTTATTTAAAGGGCAGATACTCAGGTGAATGGTACAAGCCCTTCTTTCTTTGATCCTGTGCCTTTTGCAGTGGATTTGATTCAACACATTACTATACCAATATGGAGATACAGTGGCATGAAACTGGTCGAATGCATGGAAATCAGGTTTACACGGACACAGCAGTTAGTGCAAATGCATTGCTCTGGGTACACAATCTCCCACTTCCAAGTCACGTACAATGCACTGTAAATGCATGAAAAATCAATCTGTTTCAAAACAAATAGATCCACACAGCTACAAGGAAAAGTTATGCACACTTTATCACAGTTTACAATCAATTCTCAGATTAAGAACATCCTGTTCTTTAAACATATCTTTTACCAGGTATGTAAGGAGGCATCTTTGCTATAGGTGTTGCTGAGCTGGAGTGTTAGATGAGAACAATTCTTTCCTGTCTTTGCGGAGAAGAAGTCTACAGAAAAGTCACAAGGATGACAACAAAAGATCCATAAACAGAGAGACTGAATTACCAAAACTGAGTTTCATTTTCATCATTGCCAGATGTGTCTTTTTTTTAATTTTTTCCTTTTTTTTTTCCCACAATTCATGTCATTTAACTGTTTAGCATCATAGGTAACTTCTGCTGCTAGTATCTTGGGCAATACAAAGTTGTGTAAGAAAACACTTTTAAGGTATGTTTTCATTGCGGAAGACTGAGATACTGTGTAAGCTCTCCTTGTTAACTGAAAGCTGAAGCTTATGTCAGGCTTCACTAAGCACACAAGGCTCTGATTTTGTATCATTAAAGACTCATTATCTCTTTTAACTTCTGTTGAAAGCATTCATCCATAACCATAGCTACCCCTGAAACAATAGAAGTTACTAGATTAGTAATAGTGCATTTTTACTAGTTTAAAAAGCCTTTGAAGGATGGATTGGATTTCACAACATGGGAAAAAAAGCAAGGACAGTATGAAAGGTCATTTCTGAAAGTAACTTAAAAAACAATCAGATGAAAGAGAGATGCAATGCTTTTTTAGTCCTGCCTCTAAAACTCCTTAGCTTTAAATTTGACTTTAGTATAAAGTTTATTTCCAGAGGAAAGTACCGAGTCCGGAATAGAAAATTCTTAAACAGAACAGAATGAAACAATCTCAATATAGTAATCTTGCCATTTTTTTCTGGTTTAATATATCTTTCTCTTACACCAAAACTCTCCTTTGAATTCAGCAGTGGATTATATGAACAATATTTTGTAAATTTACAGGTTTTGTTTACACTTTCATTATACCTCTACTAGATTATCTGATGTCTTGATACAGCTTTCAATCTTATACCTGCTTTAATCTGCTCCTGCACTCAGCATATTTGAGTGAGTTTGTTGGCATAAGGGAATTTTGAAGGTTATATTGCAGTACATGAATCAACGGAAAATGAAATGCACTTGAGACATGATCAGCCAGTTTTAATTCATTGCAGAAAGTTATAGATACCAAAATGCATTTAATGTAATCTGATCTCTTCATTCAAACTTAAATTTATGAGCAATTCAGCAGGAGTAGAATGACAACTTTGTTTTAAAAATAGTAGTCTATACTGAATGTCATTTTAATGTATCTCTGACATATTTACATCTAACGAGTAGAGAAAAGTAGAATCTTTGAACATAAATTTCTATTTTCACTGAAAAAGCAGGGGAATACCATTCTTTCATTTCCTGCAATATGATATGTCATTATGAGGCAGGTCAGCTTGATGATAAATGTTAAATAAATCCCCTGCATTTGGAGGCCAGTAAACAGATTAGGAGCCTGCTAGATTGTTAATATTGTATTTTAAGAAAGAAGTAAATAACATCAGTGTGAACTGTTCTATAAAAGGCTACTTTGTACCCGCAGAGCAAAGCTGTACTTGGATCCTGTCTGACTGAAGGTTCATAGCTCAGCACATTAACAAACAAGAGTCTGCAACTGGTGTTCTTCCTTAAGAATGGACTGTAGCTGACCATAAACATAACTTGGGTGTGGTATTACTACATGGTATGATTTTGCTAGCTACACCTAATCTTAAATCCAAACATGACTAGTGGTCTATCATACTGTGACATGGCTTTATGTACATTTATTTGGGAAAAGTATTGTTTCTTCCATAGAAGGGACCCATTGAAATGAATGAGAGACTAATTAGAGCTGAAATTTTGTGGGTTTTTTTGTCTTGAAAACATAGTTGGTAGCAGTGTGGCTAAAAATTGCATGAAGAATTTATGCAATTCTTGACTTACACCATTTATGGATCTGAGAAAAATCTGATTTTGACAATATGTGGTCACTTAGGTGAATGCCTGTAAAAAGACATTAGAATTCTTGCCTTTATATAAAGAAACTGATAGCGAGCAAATACAGTCTAGGTCTTGATGTACAATTTCAGCCTCCTAATGATTTACTAGGTGAAAGTCTCATTATGTCTGCAGATGGCATCCAGAGGTATGCAGAATTCGTAGGTAATGTAGAACTACATATAAACATTTAAAATACGTTTCCAACAATTTAAAATACGAATTACAAGAATGTGAAAATCAGATGTTCATAGTCATACGTAAGATATGCAAAATACTGTAATCTGTTTAAACAATTTAAAACTATCAATACTATGCAAAATTTTATGTGGTGTTGTCATGTTAAAACTGAAATATGGGCCAGAAACAATGAAACGCAAAACCTAAGATCTACACTGTCTAATATAAGAAGCATTAATACTCTGTGGAACAACTTTTGGTCATAAATTCACTTTGCCTAAATTTAAAATACGAGGAGGTGGGGAATGTAAATATTTTGATGATGTATTTTTATTCATGATTTTCTAGTTTTGCTGAATTTATATTTTGATTTTTCTATGCATAATTACATGGCTATATTAAATGAAATCTGTCATTTATTTATACATTAGATGTTCTTAATTCATTAATACTACAATTGCAGATGTTTCTATTAGATAAATTTGCTCATTAGGAAGTCAAAATGGATGTGATTTAGATATCTGTGTTTCAGACTTTCAGAATACAGAGGGTGTGGGTCAAGAGGCAGAGTAGGGTTCTTCTGTGTGTCTAAGCAGACCAGAGGGACTACAAAAAACAAAGGAGACGTGGTATAGCTGAAATAAAGGTTCCTCTGTTGTTTTGAGAAACCCAAACAGGGCTCTCAAGAAACAAGTTACTCCAGTGATATCTCTAGTATGTCTAACAAAGTACAAGGTTATGCAGATATACTTCTTTAAAAAATAAAGTTTGCTCAGAAACCCCTCCATGTGAGGTAAATAGATCAATAAATAGGGTGAATTATTACTGCTTTAAGAAAGAGGGAGGAATTTTACTAAGGATGAAATAAAGAAAAATTATAAAACATCTCTTGAGAGAGAGAAAATGAGAACAAGTAGTTGAGTGGGTTTTTTTCTGACATCTAGAGGATGTATTGTTATTATTTTCCAATTTATTTTTTTTCCCCACCTACTGTAGATTTGACAGCTCTTGTGCAACTTTGGGTTATATGATGGAAAGCCTACAGCATTCAAAGCTTAGAAAGACATCACATATAACTCTTCTCTAAAGACATTATAAATGGATCATCAGTATTCCACCCACAGCCCTCTCAGTATGTATATTTGTTATAATCTTACTAAATGCTGTACATTTTTTGGACCCCACTTTTTCAGAATTATAGAATCATAGAATGGTTTAGGTCTGAAAAGATCTTTAAAGATCATCAGGTCCAATGCCCCTGCAGTGAACAGGGACCTCTTCAACTAGATCAGGTTGCTCAGAGCTCTGTCCAGCCTGACTGTGGATGTTTCAGGGATGGGATACACACCACCTTTCTGGGCAACCTGTTCCAGTGTTTCACCACCCTCATTATGAAGAATTTCTTCCTTATATCTAGTTTGAATCTACCCTCTTTTAGTTTGAAACCATTACCCCTTGTCCTATCACTACAGGCTTCACTAAAATATCTGTACCCTTCAATGACTTTTTTTGGTTAGTGCTGATTTATGGTTGTTTGGGTTTTTGTTTGTTTTTTTAAAATTTGGAGGCATCATTTTCATTTTCTGTGTGTTTTATTTGGTGTATTTATCTGGAGGTAACACAGTTTCAATCTAACAGAACCAATGAAATTCACATTATTTCTCCATAAATACTGTGGTTTAAACTTTCTTTGCATCTGAGGAATACAAAACGTCTTTTGTGTATAGTTTGTCTGGTCTCCAAGTGCATACTGAAGACTTCCAGTCACTTAAAGCTATTACTGAGAGTGGTTTAGGATAATCTGCTTGATTTTATACTAAAATACACTAGTGTGCTTACATGATCAGTAACAGCAGGCTTAAAAGATGTTCTTTGACCTGAATATCACCTGTCATTAGGAATATGATTCATATTGAGGTAAATGCAGCAAATCTTTTCTCTTGAAATGGCATACAACCTGGTTTTTATTCTGTTTTACCTTCACTGTCTTATATTGACTGTGGAAATAAAAGGTTACTCAATATGGCATGAAACATATGGTGACAAACTTACTCTTTCATAGATTTTAAATAGTTTTGGGCCAACAGAGGAGGTTCGTACCAATTCAATGACCAGAGCATGTGGGCGTGCTGTAGGTGCTCTAAACCTATGCCTAATAATTATTCCTTACTACCTCTCAGCTATTAGCTAAAATATCCTAGACTTGAATTTCTGGTTGACTTGCTTTCTCTTTTCTCTTTCTCTATTCTCTTTTGGAAATGCTCTTTGTAAGGGCCAGAGCAAGTGGCAAGAGCAGACAACAGCGGGATCAAATGCCATTCTTTTTTCCCCTGAGCAAAGTGTTCTTCCACTGCCCTTCCCTTAGCTAAGAGGGACTCCAAGTCTTAATATTTCACATATATTTAACTTCACAGTGTTAGGTAGAATAGCTTTAGAAACCCTCTGAGGTATTAAAACAATTAACAGTCTCTCACCTTGATAAATTATTTTCTTTGCTGTAGTTTGGGAAGTACTCTGGTATGTAAAAACTTCTGCCTGTCAGGCATTCCAGATGACTTAGGGCATGTTTGACCTAGACCTTGCTGATAATTGTTAGTGTAATCCTAGAGTAAATCTATTAGTGCCATGACAATATTTTTGTTAGTATTTTGTCACACTGGACTGATGCATTATAAAGGCAGAGACATTACATTTAGTCATCCTAATTATGTTTTTTTCTTTTTGAGCTTGCAACTTGAATCTTTGGATCTTCTAATATATTTATCTGACATGTCAAGGTAAGTCTACAAAATTGGATACCACTCCTGAAAAACTGCTTCTCATACTGTCACAACTATCAATTGTTGATGAACACAGAAATTGCTTAGATTTATTCTAAAGCATTTTTGCAAATACTTTTCAATTTTGGAAAAAAAGCTAACTGCTCTAAAAATGAAAAATTATGTTCACTTTTAAACACTTTGTGATGCATACCCAAGGATGTTTATTACTGCTAGGTGGGATTTATCACTGGAAAGGATTAGTAGAACACATTGTGTATTATTGAGGCAATTTGGATTTCTATCATATATATATATTTGTATGCATAGCTTGTTCAGAATATTTATTTTGGATGTGCCTGATACTAAGAGATGTTGAGAATCTGTTGTTACCACTGAATTCCACAAATGAAGCTTGCATATACATACTGTTACATGTGGATACATGTGATGCAGTGCTGGTGTTGATGAGCATTTTAAACTCTGGTCAGGTTATATATAGTGCAGATAAAACTCTATAGCTTCTGTTTCTACCAAGACATTTTAATTTTAATCTTGAAAAAAAAAATAAATGTAAAAGAATAAACTGGAAAACCTTTTTTATGTATCAAACAATAGAGGACAACTTAAGATCTCTGGAAAGCTTAAAATACTCTTGGGGCATACCAACAGAGACCTGTATTAGTGTAGATGACGATTACCTGAGCTTGTGAAATGATTCCTTTGGCTTAGTCATGAGATAACAGATGGTTAAAGACTGAAATCAAACAGGTTTTGGTCTGTAGAGAACAGTGCAGCAGCAAATTCATGAACTGGCAAGGACACTGGTTGTGAAAACTGACATCACTCTTCTGCCAAATGGCTCAGACACCCATCAAGCCTGGAGAAGCAGTTGCAGAGAATCAAGTCAGCTCATGGTAGATATGGTTTTAAGAACTGTGTAGATTTAGAAGGTGCTACTTCAAACCATTTTCCTACACTGGGGAAGAGAAAAAGTAAAGCCGATGCAGGTGTCACTCACTGAGTTTCAATCACTTATACTATTCACAGATCTTCCATTGGGCATCAGCAGAACACTGAGTTCTGGAGAAGCTTGAGAGTAATTTCCTATGACTATTTCTTAATAAAGTTCCCATAGTAAGGCAGATTTTGCGATGTCCAAATAATATTGATGGGCTTTGGACAAAAGGAAAAATCAAGCCTTCTAGCTGAGGAGATCATCTCCATGGCAGGTAAACTCGCACTGGGGAAGGGGATCGTGGTGAAAAGGGCCAGCAAGAAGCTCTCTTGGGGCTTGTTTTGAAGCCAGCAAAGCGGCTTGCTTGTGTCAGGGGCTGGCAGCTCATGGGCAGGCTGCTGGCACGGTGTAGGTGGAGAGAGCACCACCAGTGGCTGGTTTGAATCCTTCCAGTGCCCAGGGAGCACTGTGACCGCAGGGCACCGCAAACAGGGATTGCTGAAGACAGGGCAGTTTGCTCAGGCAGGTTGTGTAGGGCAGGACAATTAAAATAGGTAAATAAATAAATAAAATTATACAAGCTCAGTCAGAGGAAAATGGTTTCCACATAGCAGAAGAAAATCTTACGCCAGACACCCACTGCAATAGAGGCAGGAACCCAGCCTGACTCCTTACGAAAGGATGCCCTGGTGCAGGTCATGGGCTGCCAAGAATGCCACAGCCTCTCCCTGGAAGCAGGGAGCACCTGTGGGCATGGCTGTGTGCAAGGTGAGCAGGGAGAGGATCTTCTTGGGTGAGTGACACAACTGCAAGATGAAGTATACAGACTGCAGGGCTAACTAAAATGGCTTAGAAATATTAGGGAAGCTGAAATGGAGAGAGACTGGTGGAGTCAGGCTCTGCCTGCCCTGCAGCAGAAATGTGAGCAGCTCCCAGGTGGTGCCTGGGATCAAGGGGCCCCTGTATCCTGCCCCTGTCAGCTGGAAGATGGAAGCCTAAATGGAAGGGGTGAGTGGAGGCAGGGTCGTGCTGTGGCAGAAGGCGAGTGTCGTCCTTGCCTGCCTTGCCTCCCCAGGTGCCCCTGAGAAATAGATAAGAGGTCCTACTGTAACAGGGCCAGTCTAATGCGGATGCAGATGATAGGCAACCTATGCCAGAGGGCTCACCACAGTCAGGGAGGTCTTCCAGGAATATAACAACATCTTCCACAAGAAAGAAGAGAAAAGTCATAGTTGTTGGCGACTCACTCCTAAAGAGGGCCCAATTTTCCAGGTTGACCCTCATCAAAAAGAAGTCTGTAGTCTTCCTGGTGCCCAGATCAGAGACATCACCAGGAAACTCCCCAGCCTGGTGTGGTCATCGGACTATTACCCTTTATTGATCTTCCAGGCAGGTGGGCAGGAAGCTGCATCCCGTAGTCTGAGGGGATTGAAGAGAGACTTCAAAGCCCTGGGATGGTTGGTGAAAGCCTTCCCTCCTTCCACTTGTAGGTCTTGACATGGGGTGGGATAGGACCCAGTCCCTAAACACCTGGCTCTGAAGCTGGTGCTGTAGGCAGGCCTGTAGATCCTTTGCTCATAGCTGGTTTTATAAGACACCAAGCCTGATGGTAAAACGTGGGGAAGGCCTAACTAAGAAGAAATGTAATTTAACACATTTTGTGTTTTAATTATTTTCAGACTAGAAAAATGTAGTGACGTTAGCATACTATAAACAATACATTGTAAATAACTGCAAAATATGATACACAAGTGATCACTAAAGTTTCTGTTTATGTTCTGTATGCTTAATTTCAAATTATTTTGGTGATGCTACCAGTGTTCAGAAGCATGGGTTAATGAGACTTCAGTTTTATAGTTCACTAAAGTAGGGAAGATAAAGTAGGTTTCTGTTGATCAGACTAGGAATCTTAATTTTCCTATGTGAAATGCACTTAATGACATTAACTGATCTGACAAGAATTGACCAGACTCTTTGACTGAAAGCTCTAAAAATTAATGTTGTTCTCTGCTTGCAAACTTTTCCTGATAATACATGATTAGTCCCTTCTGTGTATAATTAATTGACTACATGCTGCAAAATTGTCTGATTCTATGTAAGGTTTCTTTATTAATGCTTGATTATTGCTGATTCTTTATCCTCTGATACTACAGCATATTAGGTAGTTGAATATATTCAGTGTGTAGAATAATTTCATTCTGTATAAAATGTTGGAAAGGGAACTACATTTTCACAATTTTTCTAGATCAACTACAGGATGTTGAGTTATTTTCCATTTTCATAGGTTGTCTCATTAGTTGAATGTCAAGCAATATGTTCAAGTAATCCTATATGGCCGAACAATGAATTGCATAAAAAGAATCGAGGCTAGACACAATTCTGTACCCCTGACATCTGACAAAGTTTGTTAACAATGCATCAGCATGAAAGTGATACATTTCTCTTGAAAATCCAGTACAGGCCTACAAGAATTGAGGGCACTCCATATGTTTTGTCAGGGAGCAAAGCTTTTATGAGAGCAGCTTGAGCACAGCTGTGTCTTTTCTAATATATGGCCAAAAGACAAAATGCAAAATAAGATTTTTATACATTCCAGGGCCCATCTGCCATGAAAACCCACTTATCTTTGTGGATACAAGTTTGTTATTGAACCAAAATGGTGAAGAAAAGAGAAAAAAAAGAGGAGAAAGATGAAGAAACAGCACAAGGAAAAAGGCAACAAAGGGGAAAAATGCAGAGGAGAAAAGAACCATAAATCCATTCTTTTGTTGTTCTTCCAGCTGCATCTGTGAGCAATTGTCAGTTACTAGTCGAACTGTATTTGACTTGTTGCCAACATGAATTTTCCAAAAACCTAATGTAAACAAACTCTGCAAGTGCTTCCTCATTTGCCAAGCCAGTAATTATTTACTTTGTTTGGGCCTAGCATTACTGTCAGTTCAGCTTTGCAGTCTGTAACGTGTTTGCTAATGAAACCATGAGGTCTAAAGCTATGTATTAACCTTGTCACCCTTCAATTTTGAGCTCAATAAAGTTGCACCACGGTTTTGTAAACTAGGGTTGAAGGATAGGAAAATGACTAATTATATTTTCTGTTTTCCTTTATCTAAGTAAATTGTTCATCTTTACATCTGCCTTGCATGTAAGGTTAACTCCCTGAATCTGAAGCACTGGGAAGATGTATCATTTAGAATGGTTGTAATTACCCTTTGTACAGCAGATCTGAAAGCTGGCAAACATGCATAACCATACTTGACTTGATAAGTCATTAAATCATTTCACAGTGATAACTCAGAGATGATAAAAATGTAACAAGTAGATGGGAGGCACTCAGCTGGATAAACAACAGGAATATCTGGATTGAGTTTTTAGGTACCACATTTTATCCTGGGCCTGAAGGCAGTACACCTTGCTAGGTTTTTAGGATTTAGCATTATGGGTCCTTTAATTTTGGAATAGGAAATAAATGTGATATCAGGGATGAGTATATATTTTTCACTACGTATCACACTAAACACAGTTACCTTTACTTAGCGTAGATAAATATCGCTACTAATTTTTACTCTAAAACACTGTGGTTTTGCTGTGGATTCTTTAAAGTTAGACACTGAAACTGATTAGAAAAGAAACATACCCTTTACACCATGTGACCAGGTTACTGAAACAGAAGACATTGAGGTGGCATGTGATGTCTGCTGAGATTTTATTATTGTGAATTGTGGTTGAAACTTTATTTCTCCTTTGGTCTTATGGTCACATGTTTATTGTGGTGTCCAGTGCTAGGTTAAGGCCACTTGACCTGTCTGCTGCAATATTCAATGCTTTTAACAGCTTTGATGTACTCTGACAGAAGACAGAGGTTAATGTGCCTGGTTGGGACCCTTTTCCTAGATGGACTTTCATTTTTTTCCTAGTAGTAATAGAATGCTAAGAAATCATTGTTGAATTCCACCAATTTTGTTTCTTTTGCATAGGTGATCCTAGCAGAGTTAGGTTAACCTCTCAAGCATTGTTCTGTCAAATAACAGAGTACTTTAGTTGAAAACTGATTTTTTTTAGTAGAAACCTCCTTTTGCTGCCTAGGTATTGGAACACTATGGAAGATTAAATGCTGTTAAAATATTGTACATAATTTCTGTTTCAAGATGAGAGTTTAACCTCTGACCAGAACCATTACACCGGCAAATGGAATAATTGCTAATAGAAAAACCTCTGACAGTTTCAGGATATTTTTCAGATATTTTTCCAAGGAATAAATTATTAAAACGAATGTGACTTCAAAAAGACACCAAGCCTATGTGACTAAAAACATGCGGCTAAGCCAAAATACTGCAAGTCAGAACTTCAAATACATTCCAGAATGACGCCAACACCTAAGCAACACAGTCTTGTTCTAGTGGTGGTCTACAGCTATTTAAGACCAGACTTTGAAGAATCCTCAAGCAGAATCAAGTCAACAGAAACTCACTTGGCCTTCTCACCTGATGTGAGAAATATAGAATGTAAGAGGGCTGAGAAAACTTCTTGGCCAGAAGGGTTTCTTGCAAAAATATATGCCATGAAAAACTGAAAATATTTGTATCCAAAGGACTAGAATAATATTCTAGAAGGCTTTGTTCTGGATGGCTTTAGATGGATAGAACCAAAGATATGTGTTTCTAACTTCAATGGATGTGGAAATAATGTTGAAATGTAGTACACAAACAAACATTTAACTTCTGGAAAATCACTGACTTGTATTAAGTCCTAGTGGTTTCTGTTCTGGAATTCAGAACTTCATATAGCTCCACCCAAAATTTTCCTGAGTCTTATTTTTGTTGGAAGAAAATTTTTTACGTACAATATTGATGAACAAAAAAACAAATTGTGCTTTGCAGGTTTCATTTAAAAGGAGTTATCACTGAGGTGGAATTTAATATATGTGATTAGAAACTGTTTGAGTTTCATATTTTTTTGTATCATAGAGTCCTGTCTCATGCTTTTACTATTTCATTTCATGGGTTTCTTTTGAAGATGTTTTTGGCTTGTAAGCTAAAGTTTTACACTTGAGTCATACAAAAAAATCATCCTCTGCCATACAAGTGTACACAAATCGCTGGCAGAGGCTAAATTGTGGATAATTGGATTGAGCTACAAGCTTAAAGATGAAGGGGACAAAAGCGTGTCCCAAAGCTGCATTTGATAGTCTTAGAGTCTTATCTGGGGATGTTTTACACCAGGCTTGGAGACTGTATTTGTTCATAGTGATTTGTACAGTTTACAGTGACATTTCATTTGAGCTGGAGTCATACAGACAAACCATAACATGCGTTTAGCTCTTTCTTTTATGGTTTTGATGAGATACCACAGCAAACCCCTGTGTCGAAGGTTGTTTGAGAAACACAGATTTAAAATATTAAGATGAATATTGTAATGAATGATGATAAGATTCTGCAATGAGCTGCAATAATAATCTTTTATCAGAGGTGGCTTACAGAAGAGTCGTTTTAGGAATAATGTTCTTTTACAGACTAGTGTAAGCAACACTTTGAACTTGTGTTTTACATAGGATAAATAATTATTTTACTTTAGCTTGTATACTTTGCCAAATAAATTTGTAAACTTCCTGAAGGCATTTGATTATTTTTCAAAGCATTATTATTTGCAATAGCTGGAAAGTAAACACTGTTTTTGCCTATTTACCTGTAGTTACCATTTTAAAAAGAACAATATTGGAGACTGAGATACTTGTGTTTATAAATTACTGCACTTTATTGACCCAATATACAAAGTAACATGGATGAAATTTCTCTATGTGAATATTTCTGATGGTAAAATGCCTGTGAATTTTTTCTTCTCCACAATGTTTCTGTCAAAGTTATTGCTAAACTAATTATTTAATCAAGATAATTTATACAATGATATTTCTTCATGATAACACAATCTTATTCTCATTGAAGTAAGTGGTACAAAATCCCATAAGGCATAATTAGATCCTGTGTCTATTAGGTACAGTGTATATACTAGCAAACAGACTGTAACATTTGTATATGTTGTCCCATTCTCTGTAACATTTTTTTCCTCACAAAGCATTTTTGGAGTGATTCAGAATTGATGTTGTGATTTGTAGGATGTTCTTGGTAGCATATATCAGATTAATGCTTATTTTTATTGACATTTTTCAGATTATAAAATACATACCTTACCATGACTTCATTTATTGCCAAAATAAAAAAAAATAAAATAAAATTGAAAGGCTATGTTACAGGAATTTAGGATTTTAATTCCATAAAATGGTACTCATTTCTGAGTACCTCCACATGGTTCAGAGCTCACAAATGTCTTAAATCTCCTAGTATAAAATTCTCTGCTGCCATCACTATGACTAACCAATGGTTCTTTATGCCAAATCAGAAATTAACACAAATAGGGACGGTTTTTCATATGACATTGTCTACAGCAGTTTTTCTGTGACAGGACAAATGTGGAACTGATTTATTTTACCCTCCAGATAGATTTTTGTAGATTCCGTTTTAACTGATCAAACCCCGCATTACAAATCCAAATGAGAATGCCTATCTGTCTTTAAGTCCTGAATGGAACATCAAAGCTTTTCCATTATTTTTCTAACTGCTAATTGCAATTAATCATACTGAAGAAAATAGAAATCCTAAGCAAGGTCAGGGTAAATACTGTGCAAAATATATGGAAAGAAATATCTTCTCTCCAAGTAGTTTATAGATTAAGAAGATGATGCTGACAAACACAAAAAAATGAAGTAATACTATTCACATGATAATAATCTGAAGTATGTGCTCTCAAGTGATTGATATAGAGTATTTCAGGAGCTGAGATACTTCTCAGGGACTTGGTTTTCTGACATCACTGTAATACGAAGCCTGATAATATCAGGAAGCTCAAGCAGAACAGTCAAAACTCACTAGTTTTGAAAATGTTGCCTTTATCAACTGTCCTGTGATCTAAAAAGAATGCCAAGGCAAGACCAGAACTGTGCCACATTAATTCTAGTCCTAAATTGACCACAAGCCTTTTCTTGTATTGTGTCTTTCCTCTGAAACTCGGAAGTCTATATGAGAAGTCAATATTACTTTCTGCCCATGTTATCAGTTGCATTTTTCTTAATTTGTATGTTGATACATTAATGGACTTGCATAATGTCATATAACAATAATATGTATCACACCCTCAATAGTAAACACTAGGTATTGAAAAATGGGGTATTCTCTTTTGCCTTGATGAGCTGTGTACTTATATTAAATTGTAACTATGCATATTAAATGTAATTGTGGCTTAAATTGCATGTGTTTGAGAATGTGATCAGCATAGAAATAGGATTTTTGAATAATAATCCGTCCCTGTATTTTAAATATCACAGTCAACAGTGAAAGGGAGTTCTTCCTTGTTTGTAAAAAGTAGAACTTTTCTATTTATGACCTTATCAGACAGTACTGTCTACAGACTACAAAAATTTTTCTCAGTGGAACCTAGTTCTGCATTAACAAAAAAATTGCTGGATCATAGTGTCGAGTTGGAAGATTATGAAACATACTCGATTTCCTAGAAATGAAGAAAAATGCATACTAGAACTTTTCTAATACTTTGAATCAACAAACTGTACTGTGATTTCAAATGGGACTAGCAATCGCTGATGATTTTGAGTGGCATTTACCTATATTACAATAGAAGTATATTCCTTTAAAAAATACAATTTAATATAAAAATGCACACAGGAAATAGTAACCCAATAGCTTATACATGTATTTAAATAACCAAGCCCCATTATCTGAGGTGTTATAGAAATTGGTTTTTAGTGATGGCAGAATCTCAAAAGTTCAGAGGTTTAGAAAACCATGATTCAAGACTACTTGGAAGCCTCTTGCCATTACTTCATTTTATAAGAACATTCTTTTCAACCCAAATAAGTCCCTGATTCGAATGTTGAATGCTCTGAGACTAAGCATTGTTTATGCTAATGTCAATAGTAAAACAAGTCAGAGAATCCCATCATATTCCTAACCATTCTTGTTATCAACCAAATCACATCACTGGTGAAATCTGTTTCTGGCAGAACCCATTCCAAAATAACCAACAGGAAGCACCACCATCTGAAGTGTTTCTTGAGTCTTGCTAATGCCAGCTGCTTGTAGAGACTGGGCTGTCTCCTGGACTACAATGTGAAAAACACTGTTGTAGATCATTATAATTCACTTCACTCTGCTTGTAAAATGCTTTGATGCTATTTGCCCCTTTGGCGTTCAGCAACTTTGCTTGGAGTTGGAACTCTGCTCTGATTGGAAACATGTACTGGTTAAGCTGTTTATATTCCACCTGAATCTGCTTCTGTATTATAGTTACTTGCAGACAGCTCAGCTCACACAGCCTAAGCTTCATCTGACTTACTACTTGAAGAAAATAAGACCTGTAGCATAAAATGACATGTGATACTTCTGTATTTGCCAAGTTCCCTATATGCAATTCATCATGTTTCATTGAATGAAAAGTTTTAAAAGGAAACAATTTATTTTCACAGAGAAATGGTTTCAGGAACTTAATACACTTGATCATCATATTTGACAATTGATTTTTTTTTCTTAAATAATCCATTTACTTGTGGGTTCTAGACTTCAAAGAGAAAGAAAGGGGAAAGCAGTGCATTTAAACATTAAACTTTGATTTCACCTTCCAAACGAAAAATTTTGAAGATTTATATAATGACCTTTAAGTCAGTGTTACATACTGATAGTGTTACATAATTTGAGAAACATTCAGTATATTGACTTTATGACGTTAATTTAAGCACATGGAGAATGGAGAAGTTTTTAGATTCAGTGAAAAAATCTGTGCCTCCTTGTATGTTTTTCCAGAAAATTTCTCAAACCAGAAGAGAAAAGGCTCATGCTATAAAGAGTGCTGAAATACCTTAAAAACATTCTCAGAGTGTGTAGAACTTTTCTAAAATGTTTTCTACAAGGTCTCGCACCCTGCACTGAAGTCAATAGAAGAGCTTCTTCCATTGACCATCCCAGAGTCAAAGTTCAGGCCAACAATGAAGACATTTGAAAAAACATCCCAGTGTTTCCATCTGACCAAAAAAAGAGTGAAATTCTCACAAGAGAGACTTATTCAGAGGTTTCCTGCTCAGTGTTACAGATCCAGAAATAACTCAAAATAGCCAAGATAAGATTTTGCTAGAATTCAAATGCTTCAGAAATTGTTCAATAGTCTTTGAAGTTTTTGCACTTCTACCACCATTACTTAAGAGCTATTTCTATTCCACAAACACATAAGAATGTTGTTAAGCATAATTAGATTTGATGCACATGAAGAACACTTTAAAGTATTATTTTTTATCAAGGGTGGTTTGGGGTTTTTTTTGCCTTTCCTTTTTCTTGTTGCCTGTAAAATTTTATTTCTTCAGTAGACTGGCTTTTGTGTCTGTTATTAACTTCCCCTATTTCTTTTATATTTCATTTTATGGCTCAGTACACGTGAACTTTTAAGAAGTCTGTTCCACTTCTTGAAAATGTCTTCATTTTTGTATTCATTGTGTTAAAACAACCATACTGTGTAATCCAAATTATTTTATACATTTCTTAAATCATCTATTGAGATAAATTGGGATATTCAGGAAATTATTGTAACATCTTCATTGCTTTGTTGTCTTACCTGGTTCCACAAGGGGTTTTTTTCCTGTATATGTTCAGAAAGTTGGTCATACCAGAAATGGTTTGGTCATACCAGATATGGGATGATCATCCAGAAGATGTCTCTGTTCCACCAAGATTTATTACATTTGGGATTGGCCTTTTCACAATGATCACTTTCACTTACTGATGCTTACTCTGCTCCCTGCAGTGTGACAGTTGATAATTCAAAATCTAAAGAAGAGAACAAGGAGGTAACACAGATATCCCTCATTCCAGGATGCCTATGGAAGCAAATTGTTTACCTTTTGCCTCATCAACTCTACTTTCAATTTCTTCTTCTGATGTCTGTGCATATGTTGTCATATAGGCCATAGAAAAGCCTTTGTTCAACAATAAATTCTTCTTAGTGCACATTTTCTGTCCTAACTTCTCCCTCATGCATTGAGTCTATGTGAAGGGAGGAAGAGTGTTCTGGACAGATGCTCACTCAGAGCATTGATGCTCACTCAGGCTAATAGCTGAGTGAACAATCAGCTCTTCTCTCAAAGACTTTTGACTTGGTGAATTGGTTGCTAAGCACAGATCAAATAAACAGGTACCTGACTGATTAGAATTGATGATTTAAAGTTCTTCTGTAATACACCATATCTGGATTAATGAAAAAAATTCTGCCCGACTATCCAAGTATAAAGTTCTCTGGAAAGAACAAGGTTTTAATCTCTGATGTTACATTAATCCACATCCTTTTATCATTCCTTTCTGTGGCTGAAGTTTTACAAGTAGGGTAAACCATTGGAGTCCTATCTTCCCCAGTCCTAGCTGTTTGTTACCACTACCTGCTTTTGCTAGTGATGCTGCTCGTGTGGCCATTACTCAGCTACCGAAAATTAATTTAATATATTAAGTGACCCATTTTCAACCAACCACATCATTGATCTGGCACAAAAGGGGTTGTAGAAATTTGTATTTGAAGCTATGGGGAGGTAAGGAATATTCCTTTTGGTGGTAGCTGATCGTTAGAAGGACTTAAATTCTACTTGTGATATTGTTCTCTAACTATGGATTTTTCTTAGTTTTATTTTTATTTGGTGCAAAAGATAACATTTTCTGTTGATTTAGGTAATTAGAAAACAAGTTTTCTTTCCTTTGTTAGTAATTTTATTCTACTCTTTAATACTTCCATTTTTCTTCTCATTGTACTGATCAGTGTGCTCTCTTTGGTGCTATGTCACCACTGTCTTCCTTCCTAACCTTGTTAAAATTGCCTTTGTGCACAACACTGAAGGCATAGTTGTAGTGCAATATAACTAAGTGAAAATACATACTGTCTCTGCAGATGTATGCGTAGTGTAAAGTGGATGCATCCTTAAATCTGTTATATACTTTGTGAATTTATACACAGATTGTTAAGGTAAAGATTTGGTTGTTGCAGTGCCAAAACATACCCTTGGAATTCAGGCTTACTGAGAGCAATTTATATTGCATGTTTCAGTCCCCAAAATGAATTTGTGCCACAACACAGGATTTTCTCCACATCCTCCTCTCAACCACATAATCTGGAAGAAAGTTAGTAGAAGCACTTCCATATGGAAAAAAGATAGTTGCAGCCAAAACAAGTTGTTCAGCTTATTAGAATCAGTATGAATAAGTTAATTGCAAATTTGGCATGTCTGAATGTTATTTTCTAAAGAAATGATTAAATGTTGATCATATTTCTCATTTAAATGAGATTTTGAACAAATGACAAAATATTTTGTGCCTGAGGGCAATAAATATTTTCACTATGTGAAAATTTAGATTTTTGTGATGATTTCCGATATTGGTGAATGGCAGCATTCTAAAAGCTAGTAAAAGCAAGAAACAATAATCAAAAAACCCAGATATACCAAACTTCAAATTAGAAATCTACCGTTCAGAAAAAAGATTTATGTAATAGGTAATTGATTTTACTGTTATTGTAAAACTAAAAAATATTTTTAAAAGTTTTAAGATTTATATGCAAATAAAGTAAGTATAAATTGTGTGTTAGGCAGCAGAGGTGGCCTATATTTCTGGCTGTCACGAAGACACCTGTGAGATGTGTCTTTGTTTCTCTGTACAGTGAAAGTGCATCTTGCTAGACTGGTTCATTCAAACTATATTGAATAGGAGTTGTCCTATCAATGAAGGAAGACTATATTTTAATTATCATTCAGCTAAATCTGTTCATGAACCTTCTACTTTTGAAAAGAGAGGATTGAAGCTGGGAGGTGTGGGTGTTTCCACCTCTATACTGAACTCTATGCATTTTGTGTCCCAGTTCTGTTCTTTGGAATGTCAATTTCTAAATTCACCATCTTCATCTTCTCAATCAGCACTTTCCTACTCCACTCAACACTTGTCAGGCCACACCTGTAGTACTGTGTCCAGCTCTGGTCCTCACAATACAAGAAAGAATGTAAAGACTGGAGAAGGTCCGCAAGAGGCCATGAAGATGATCAAAGGGAGGGAGAACCTGCCCTGTGAGGAAAGACTGAAGGAGCTAGATTGCTTCTCCCTGGAGAAGAGAAATCTTGGAGAGCCCTCACCACAGAATCCTAAAGAGAGGCAGCTGAAGAGAGGACAGAGGCTGTCTCTTCACAAAGAGCCACATGGTGAAGGCAAGGAGCACTGGATACAAATTGCACTGGGAGAGGTTTCATCTTGATATAAGAAAGAAATTTTTACAGTGAGAACAAACATTCACTGGAACAACGTCTTCAGGGACATGGTAGAGTCCCGATCAATGGAGGTCTGCTAGATGTGATTGGACAGAGTGCTAGATGATCTCATCTAGACTCCTTTACTCATGAAAGGTTAGACCAGATGATCTTATTTTGAAGATGCCTTCCAACCTGGATTGTTCTTTGTTTCTATGATCTAAGGCAAAGGCAAGTGCAGGTCTTATATTTTGTATCCTGATTCTTACCCATCACTACATAAATTGAATTATTCCCTTCTTAGTTTTAACTATTTAACTATTTTAAGTTAGTGGTTATTAAGGTAACAGACTATATAAAGATCCTTAACCAAAACTATTTGTGTCAAGGAACAGAACATTCAGTGCTTGCTTGCTGAATAGGTATGCAAAATGCTTCAGGATGAAAATTTATTTCTAATAAAAATTAAGCTGGGGACTGACTTTGGAAACATTTGTTATGATTAAATCTTGGCCAACCACTGTCTACTAGAAATAGCAATGTTTGTGACTACTTGATTCTCATTCAAGGTACATATTGCAGCTCTTCTATCATGTCAGAACAGGTTTTCCATTAGATGATCCAGGACATTCTG
>VZRW01009819.1:0-16792 GCA_013398125.1 Aegotheles bennettii | reverse complement strand
GAGGTCCCTGCCGGGGCTGAGCTTCCCCGGGGGTCCCACCGGGCTGAGCTCCTCGGGGCCGGGCTGAGTTCTGGGTCCCCCGCCGGGCCGAGCTCCCCGGGGGTCCCACCGTGCTGAGTTCTGGGTTCCCCGCCGGGCCGGGCTCCCCGGGACNGAGCTCCCCGGGGGTCCCACCGTGCTGAGTTCTGGGTTCCCCGCCGGGCCGAGCTCCCCGGGACCGGCCCGATTGAGCTCCCCGGGAGGTCCCTGCCGGGGCTGAGCTCCCCCGGGGGTCCCACCGGGCTCAGCTCCCCGGGGGCGCCGGGCTGAGCTCCTGGGGGCCGGGCTGAGTTCTGGGTCCCCCGCCCAGCCGAGCTCCCCGGGGGGTCCCTGCCGGGCCCGTCCTGCCCCTGTGCGTGGGTGAGGTGGGAGCCCGGCCCGGGCAGCACTCGGGGCCGCCCTCACGTTCCCCATCTCCCCGCAGTTCCTGCCCAGGCACCAGCAGCTGAGCGAGAGGGTGCGGAAGCGGCTCTATTATGGCTGGGACAAGGACTGCAGCCTGGATAATCTCTCCAGCCCGGTGGCAGGTGGGTTGCTGAGTGTGCCCCTGGGGTGGAATGCTGAGTCAGGGATGTTGGAAGTAGCCCAGGGGCTGTGACCAGCAAGTCACTGCTCCCTAGTGCCAAATCCCACCCCTGCCCGGCCGTCCTCGCTGTGTGCAGCACAGCAGGCAGGATGCCAGAGCCTCACAGCTCCTGTGCTCTGTTTTATTGCCCTGTCTCCCCCACTGCTGTGTTTTTGTCACCTTGCTGGTGTGCAGAGTCCTTTGAGTTGCTTGTGAATCCCTTGGCAGTGGAGGCTGCATCCCTGTTGCTGATGAGAGGTGTCTTGGACAACTTCTTGTGCTCTGCAAGGTGCTGGGGAGTTCATTTAACTGTTCAGCAAGGGGACAGGTTCCTGCCCTGTGTGTGTCTGGATCACATCCCTTTGTTCCTGTTGATTCAGCAGCGTTTGGGGGAGGAGAAATGCACAGCTGGGTGGAGGCTGAGCGGGTGGCGCTGGTGACAGCGGACAGGAATGCTCCAGGGCAGGCAGTAGGGTGGCACTGGAGCACTCCAGGGCAGGCAGTGGGGTGGCACTGACACTTCAGTTAGCTGCATGCTTGCACAGAACGTGTGCTTGTGTTTGAAACCCTCGTGACAGCCTTGGGACAAGGGTGTGAGGGAGACACGTGGTCTGTCTCTGGGGCTGGTGTCACACCTGGGTGTGGGATGGGGCTGTCCCACGGGATACCACCAGAGCTGGAAGTTCAAAGGGTGGTGCCTGCATGGAAGACGACTGTGCTGAGGGCTGTTAGCTATGGAAACTGCTTCTCACCCATGAAATGCCTTGGCTCCAGCAGCTGGGGGTGGGACTGAGTATCTCTGCAGGCTTATCTGTTCTCACAGCCTGCCCCGCCAGCTGCTATCGGTCACTGTCAAAAACCAGGAGCTAGGGCCATGCCATCTGTCCTGGCACAGCCGAGCCCTGCTCTTCAGATGTGACAGGCAATTGTGGGGAGAGCCCAGAGGAGCAGGAGGAGCTGGGAGAGGTCTTTGGTATGGGGGGGCTGTCGCAGGAGGCAGCATGGCTGTGACATGGGGACAGCAATCAGCTGCTCTCTGTGTCCTCCAGGGCAGGACACGCTGGGTTTGCAGACTGAAGGATTACATTCGGTGTTGGGACAAGGCCTGGGAGGATCTCATCTCTGCACTGGCAGGTGTGTGTGTCCCAGCTCAGGGCAGAGAGTGGGGAACTGGGAGCTGCTGGAGCGGTGCTGCCTGGCTGCGGATCCCAGCAGTGGTGTGGCTTTGGTGGCCTGGGCAGGTCCCGTGGAGCAGCAATGCTGCTGAGCTTGGTGGCTGCTGCCAGGCAAATAGTTCCTGTGGGACTGCAGCTGTTCCCTCAGGAGGGGTATGGAGAGATATGGAAAGGAGGGATATGGAGAGAAGAGGTGGTGTGGTTGTGGTTTCTCTGGGAGCTGGAAATACAAGGCTGCTGGGATGAGCTCTCCCCTCAGCTCCTCAGCAGCGAGATGGAGCTGGAGCTGCCTGTCAAGCACCTCTTGCCGAGCACCAGGCTGTGCTGTTTGGGTGCTCCCAGTTGGTCCTGTGGTGCTGGGAAGTGAGACAGGAGCTGCTGAAGCCATCTGCTGACATCCACCAGTCTCTGGCCTTCTCAGTGCTTGAGTGCTGAGGCACTTCCACGAGCAGGGGGAAGCGGGCTGAGATCAGGAGCTGCAGTTACACCCTGTTGCTGCTTCTGTGCTCTGTTGGTGCCTTCGGGCTCCTGCTCACACGAATGCATTGTCCATCATCATCTTGGGGGCTGTGGTGGGGAAGATGCTGGGTCAGTACTGACCAGCTCTGGAGGAGGATGCTGGTTGGAGGGCAGCAAAGGACTGGGAAGGCCTGGTGTTGCCATCAGGTGCTAGAAAGGCCCCAAAAGGGCTGCCTGAGGCCTGCAGGTTGAGGGGAGTGTGTTAGCCTCGGCGCAGGTGACTGCTGGTAGCTCCCCATGACACAGACAGGTTAGTCTGGGTCTGGCACTGCCGCCAGGTATCGAGTACTCACTTCCTCTTACTGCTTTGATCTGGCTCTCCTGCCTATTTGTTCATCCCTGACTTCAGAGAAGGCTTGTCCTACCTTCATAGTTTAAACTTGAGGGACTGAGTCAGCACCAAGATTCCATGGGGAAAAAAGGGAGGGTGAGGATGGACTGTGCTGTACAGGACTAACCCCTTTTGCTGCTTTTCTGTCCTAGATATTGCTGTGGAGTTGCTGCAGAAAGTGGCTCCCAGCCCTATCCGCAGGCTCCAGAAGAAATACGTGTCTCATGTGTCTCGGTAAGAAGCAAAACCTGTGTCAGAACTGGGAGTTCTGGTCTCACCTGTGACTCACTGCTGTCCCCTGGGCAGGCGCTGCTTTGTGCTTGGGCCTGATGAGTGTCAAAGAGGAGCTGGGGGTGGGTGGCAAGGCCAGCAGGCAGTGGCTTCCTGACACAGCTAGGCCTGCTTCATGTTGGTCCTACTCTCTGGGGTGCAGGGTGCTGGAGTGGGAGCCAGGGCTTCCTGCTCTCCATCCTGTGCTTTCTCTTGCTCAGGACAGCTGGTGCAGAACTGGCAAAGCTGGTAGATACTAAAGCTGTGTAGTTACTAAAGCTCCCCACTGCCTACGCGGGGAGGGAGCAGCCAAGTTGTGCCCTGATGACTGGGATGTTTGTAGCACACCAATAAGCTTTGGGTTGGCTCTTGCCTTGTCCCACAGGGAAGCTTGCATCTCGCCCTGCTCCATGATGCTGGCACTGGTTTATATTGAGAGACTCCGGCACCGCAACCCCGAATACCTCCAGCAGATCTCATCTTCAGACCTTTTCCTGATCTCCATGGTGAGTGGTATGGGCTGGGGGTCACTGGGCTGGAGGGAGGCCAGGAGGACTGCAGGGATGACCAAGATCTTCTCCATTGTGCTGCTTTTAGATGGTTGCTAGCAAGTACCTGTATGATGAGGGTGAGGAGGAGGAGGTGTTCAACGACGAGTGGGGAGCAGCAGGGAAGGTGGACGTCCAGACCATGAACACACTGGAGATGAACTTCCTGAGTGCCATTGTAAGTGGGGCTGTCGCTGCAGCCAGCTGTTTCACAGAGCAGGGGAAAAGGAGGTGTTAAGGGGAGTCTGGGTTTCTGCTTTTCCCCAACCCACTCCCGTGGAGGAATGGGGAAGGCTGTGTCTGGGTGCTGGGTGGCCTGTGCTGACCTTTCCCTGCTGTCCCCACAGGACTGGAGTCTCTACACAGACCCGCGGGAGCTGTTTGAAGTGCTGAGCTGGCTGGAGGGACGGTAGGTGTGGGAGCTGGGGGGGGAGCCTTTCATCCTCCTCGCAGGCCTGGCCTTGCCCCTGCTGCAGCCAAACGAGAGGGTGGGGTGTCCATGAGCCTTCACTAGGCTCTGCACCTCCTTTCCGTGGACCCTGAGCGGGGTCTTCTCCAAGCCTACCTGGGCTGAAGCTTCATTGATGGAGAAAGGGAATGGTGAATGTTGCATGGACCTTTTTTTTTTCCTCCAGGGTGGCAGAAAAGCAGGGCATGTGGCGTGGCTGGTTCACCTACACGGATCTGTGTGTCCTCATGGAGCAGTCCATGTGGCAGCATGTGCTGGGCCAGTTCTACCAGCAAGTGGTGAAGGTAAGGCCGTGGGGCAACAGCTACTTGCAAGAACGTAGGGCCCAGCAGGCCGTGGGTTTGGAGCAGGACTCTCTTTTCCACTGGGAGCAGCAGCTGGGTTTATTCCCTGTTGAAACGGGAAGCTGCCAGAAGCCAGAAGATGCTGATTTGCAGCTGCGCTGCCTGAGGCACTGCAGCCTGGTGCTGTGTTAGTCTGTGCCTTGTGCTGGGCCACAGTCCCACAGGTTGTTGTGCAAGGCTATGGGGGGAACTGGTGCTAGCTGGGGATCCATATGGGAGCTGTCAGGGTTCAGTGGGGGTGTTCTGGTTGGTGGAATTTGGGCCCTGCTCCGTGCAGCACGGCTGCCTGCTCCTCAGCACTTGACCCTGGTCGTGCCGTTTGCTGTCACGGCTGCTGGGTCTGTGTGTGGCCACGCTGGGTCACAGTGGGCTGGGGGGAGCTGTTGGGGGGGCTGTGCTAACCATGAACTGCTCTGCAGCTGGCCTGCCTCCTGGGTGTGGTGTACCTGACTGGCTTCGCCGCTGTCTTCGCCTCTGTCGCCGCGGTGCACCGTGCCGTGTGCCTGAGGAGCGTGAGCCCCGCAGCTCCCCGGCCTGCACTGTTCCCCGAGGTGGGCAGCTGCTGGCTGGATGCTCAGCCAGCCCCAGCCCTGGAGCAGCCCCAGCCTGAGCTGCCTGACATCCCTCCAGCCAGCAGCACCCGTTGCCCAGGGGAGAACAAGACGAGCGAGGAGCCACGCCGCGGGGGAGTCACGGCGACTGCGCTCTACCTGTGGGGCAGCGTGATGACGGCTCTGTCTTACCCCAAGGCTCCTGATCTTGCCCAGCAGAGCAGCCCCCTGCCAGGCCCCTTCCGCAGAGTGCCCACCGCCTGTGAGAGATCCAACCACACTGCCCCCACTGCCACTCCTGGCCAGCCTGGCCCCTTCGGACTCGCCGTGCTCCCCATCCCTCCGGCTCTCCACTCCCACGCCTGCTCGGCTGCTGTGAGCCCCGTGTGGGATGCAGGTCCCAACCGCAAGGACTGGCTGGACCCCCTGGGGTGGAGGCAGTGCTTCTTGCACACTGCCATGGATCTCAGCAGAATCAAGAGCTTCATTTTTCCCAGCTAGGAGCACGGGACAGCAGCCCCCTTCCCCCTTCCCTCCTAGTGTGGCACAGCTCACTTCCTTGCACTTCTGGGACCCCTGACCCCTGGGGCTGCGTGGGGCTGGAGGCCCCTGCGTTACTCACAAACCAGCATTTGTGTTCCCCACCCAGGGCAGGGGTGTCCTTCACTTCAGGGGCTGCTGAGACAGGTTGGGGCATAGTTGGTGTGCTGTTGGGGTGCTGGGGTGGGAACCTACTAGCTGGAGGGTAGAAATGGGGTGCTAGGGCAGGAAGGGTGCTGTACCTCTTCCTACAGCAAGTGGGTGGCCCTTGGTGTTGGGCAGAGGTGGTTTGGGGGATGTAGGATACTGGGGCTGTGTGTGCAGGGTGACGGCACTGGGGCAGTGACCCCAGTGGGGTGGTGGGGTGCTCTGGGAGCAGGTGGGGTGCCTGGGTGAGTGGAGAGGCAGTGGTGGGGGGTGAGCAGCCCAAGCTGGCTGGCCGGAGCAGCAGTTCCCCTTGGGGGCTGCCAGGCTGCTTCTCCAGAGGTACAAGGGTCACACCAAGAGGGGACCCCGTTGTGGCTGTGCCCCAGGAAAAAGCTGTGCCCCACTGGGCTTGGAGGTGGTGAGGTGTGGTTAAGTCTGAGCTTCCTTATCCTGCTTGTGTTGGGTGTTTTAAAACCGGGGTGCTCTGTGACCCCATCCTGCCTGTGGCTGTGAGTGAACAGTGCCTGACTGCTCCTCGGGGCGGGGAGAAGGCGCCTTGTCTGCTGACCAGCCCAGCTCATCACACCCCTTCTTTATACTGTGGATTTTACACCTGTTTTTCACTTTTTTGTAGATGCAAATCTCTTCAAATAAAAGTAGTTCCTGCTGTGCAGCTGCCGTGTCCTGCTGCACCGCTCCGTGCTGGCAGTGCGTGCCGTGGTGCTGGGCAGCGCTTGCTCCCCAAGCCATGGAATGAGCCCAGGAGCACTGTGAGGGCTGTCCTGCAGGGCATGAGAGGGGTTAGGCTCTGGTGACAGGAGGGACATCATCTGTGGTGCCTGGGGAAGGCAAGGGCAGGGAGAGAGAGGAGGTTCTCTGTCCTTGGGAATGCAGGGAATGCATCGTCTCCACTGCTCTTTGCTCTCCGAAGTCTGTCCAGTTAATAAATGAGCCCTGAGCAGCAATGCCTTGGCAGGGTCACAGTTGTGGTCACTGGCACAGCCACCTCTGCCCTGTGACCAACACACAAGCATCCCCTGCCCGTGCTTCCATGGGAGCCTTCCCAGCCAAGCGGGCAGCTCTTGCCCCTGGTGTCCTTGTCCAGGGGCAGGATTCAGTGCGTTCCTGGGAGCACGGGGAACGTGGTAGAGCCCCATCAGAGATGCTCCTGGCATGGGGAGTGCCCATGGAAGTGTGTGGTAGGACCTGGGTGGGGCTGTGCAGCTTTAAATGGGCTCCTCAGGGCCCAACTGTGGGGAAGGGCTGGACCAGGAGGGCAGGGGAGGAACAAGGACGGGCAGGGCACGCTGGAGCTGCAGGATGCTGTTGGTGGAGATGCTCTGAGCACATGAAGAAACGAGTCTGCTGTGGCCCAGTCTGCACCACGAGAGGCAGGGATGGGACCTGGGCTGTGGGCAGTTGGCACTGTAACAGTGTCCAGTGTCCTGGCCATAGGTGGCTGTCACCTGGCCCTTGTGGTGACAAGTAAGGGCGACGCTTGCATTCCTGGCTGCAAGGGCAGGTTACTCACCAACTCAAGTTAATGGCTAATCCTGGGGCAGCTCCTGCAGAAGGTGGAAGTTCAGCCGTGAGTGGGCTGTGAGGAGCCCTGGGGCAAACTGGGACCTGTGTGGGAAGGCAGCAGCATGAATGGGGGCTGTGGTGGAGCACCTGGTGCCAGGACCCCTGCGCTCACATCCTGCTCCCCGCAGAAGATGTGCTCCTGGGTGCTGAGCTGTTGCTTAGGTTTTCAGGTAAGGAGGAACCACAGAGAGCAGCTAGAGAGATGGGGCAATGGGGAGAGGGCTGGCACCCTCATGGGTGGCAGGGCAGGAGCCCAAAAGGTGTGCTGGGTGGGGAGTGAGCAGTGGTGGCCACTGACTGGGGGTGTCAGTGGACGTGCATCTATTCAGGGGTGCTGCAGGGAGTCATGACCAGCCCCTCTTCCCCACACAGCACCTGGCTGTGCAGGCCTCCTTGCTCTGCATCTTCCACCTCCTCCTGCTGCCCACCCTGCCTGAGGAGCCGTTCCATGCCCAGGCCACCAGCGAGCTGCTGGCACACAGCCTCTTTGCCTGTGGCATCTCCACGGTGCTGCAGACGACCCTGGGGAGCCGGTGAGTGAGGGGGCAAAGGGGATGCAGCCGTCGCCAGGAGGGTGATACCATGGCAGGGAATGCCTCTGCCCCCTCCTAGCCTGGGGGAAGACAGGCTTTGGTGTGGGTGGGAAGGGGCACAAGGGCACCCCCTTGCCCTACATCTCTGCATGGCTGTCTCCCCTCTGCCATCACTGCATCCTCCTCTCTCACCCCAACCCCCCCAGCAAACCTGCTGTGCTTTCTCCCAGCTTCTCACTGCCTTGGTCCAGCATCACAGGCAGCTCCTCCAGGGCATCTGGTGCCTGTGCCACCCTCGCCCCACGCAGGGGCTGGGCATGTGCTTAGGCAAAGCCCCTGACCTCCGCACATATCCCATGTGCTACTGTTTGGGATGTGCTAGGGCACATCTGGGACATGGTGTGCACTCCTGCTGCTTTGGGGTTCGCATCTCCTTCCCTTCCCATCCCATCCCACGCTCCTCTGGCAGTCAGGGCTTTGGGAGCAGTCCTGTCCCCTCTTTCCTCCCTAACGTGCCCTTGCTGTCCCCTTGCCCAGGCTGCCGCTGGTTCAAATCCCATCCTTCGAGTACCTGGTCCCTGCCATGGTGCTGAGCTCCCACCTGTCCCTTGGTGCCAGCACGGATGGGAACGGTGAGCACAGCCCCAGAGCCTGCATCCTGCGGGGCCCTGGCCATGCCACTGCCAGAGGAACGGTGGTGACAAGGTGCCCAGTGCACCGGGTGGGGATGAGGGGCAGCAAGGGGTCCTGCATGCTGGCCCCTCTGGTGATGTTGTGCAGCACCCTGCTCAGCCCTGAACACACCTGGTCACCTCCCTAGGGTCAGGGCTTATGAGGATGGGGATGCTGTGCCTGGCACTCTGGCACTTCTCCAGCCAGCAGCCTCTGTGCTGTATGCTCCTGGACCTGGCTCCAGGAACCCAGTGTCCATAGGCACCGTATCCTTCCAAAATTCCCTTGCAGGCACAGCCGTGACCAGCGCATGCCCTGCACCACACTGCACCCTCGCAGGGAGCCGGGCTGCCTTGCTGCAAGAGGTGAGTGCTCCTGTGCCAGGCTGGGGGCCCCCTGTCCTCCTGCTCATCCCTGCACCCTCCAGCCCCTTTCCCAGCCCTCCTGGGTCTCACCATGACTATGGGGCACACAAGGTGACGTGCAAAGGCAATGTGTTTGTGGGTGCATGTGTGCTCCTGGGTGAGCTGGGCACAGGGAGCAAGTGATGCTGCTGGTGTGGTGGGAGTGCTGGGCTGGTGTCCATGTCCTTTCCTCCTGCAGGTCTCCGGAGCTGTGCTGGTCTCCGGGCTGGTTCAGCTGGTGCTGGGAGTGTCCGGTGTGTGCGGGTGGGCAGTTCGGCACTGCGGGCCCATGGTCCTCGCCCCCAGTCTCTCCATCATCGGGCTGTCTGCATACAGGGAGGCTGCTTTCTTCTGCTCCACTAACTGGGGGGTAGCGCTGCTGTACGTGAGTCCAGGGACCACCCTGGTGTGCAGCCGCCGGGGCTTCCCTTCACCATGGGGACAGGAACGGGGCATTCCTGTGGTGCGTGGCACGTGTTTGGGGCCATATCTCTGTCATGCTGCATGGTGACCTGTGCTCCCTCTCCTAGGTTCATGCTCCTTGCTGTCACCTTCTCCCAGCACCTGGGGTCCTGCCGCCTGCCCTTCTGTGCCTGGCCCCAGGCTTGGGGGGACTCTACAGAGACATCGGTCTCCACCCTGCGCATGTTCTCGGTACTGTGGCTGGTCTGCTCCTGCTCCCTCTGCTGCACTCGGGCTTCTCTCTGAGCCTGGCTCTTTGGTGTGGGGTTAGATGGGACCCAAAGGCCCCGGAGCAGAGCTGGGTGCTGGGAGCAGAGGCAGGGGTGAGAAGTCCTGGTGCCACTCCCTGGGTGTGGGTGCTGTTGGGGGGAGCCAGGGGCAACCTGCACTCAAGTGTGTTGGAGCAGCAGAGCCTGGGGTGCTCCCTGTGGGGGCAAGGGAGATGTGGCATAGCTCCTTGGGAGAGGTGACAGGATAAGGGCTTGTTGTTTGGGCCACAGCAGGCATGGTGCTGGCTAGGGCAGGCAGAGGAGGAAGGTCCCCTGCTGAGGTTCCCCTTGCTGCCTTGCAGGTACTCCTCCCGTTTGCTGGTGTTTGCATCGTCTGTGCCATCCTCAGCCACCTCCATGTCCCCTGGGAATCGCTGGACCTGGCCACAGCACAGCTCTCCTGGGCCAACAGCACCTTCCATGCCCCTTGGCTCCGCATCCCCTACGCAGGTGGGGGGTGGCAGGGCTGGGTGCAGCCATCCACCCTCAGCAAGGGTCCCTGTCACCCATCCCCTCTCCCTCCGCTGCAGGCAAGTGGGGGTGGCCACTGCTCACCCCCCGGGCGCTGGCAGTGGGCATTGCCATGGCCATCAGCTGCAGCATGAACTCGCTGAGCTGCTACGTGCTGTGTGGGAGGCTGCTGCGAGCCCCCCGGCTGCCCCCCCACGCCTGCAACCGGGGGCTCTGCACAGAAGGGCTGGGCAGCCTGCTGGCAGGGCTGCTGGGCACCCCGGGGGGCACGGCCACCAGCATCGCCAACGCCTGTGCCACCGGCCTCACGCAGGTATGGCTGGGGGGGGGGTGGGGAGGTCAGCGAGGCATGGGGAGGCGATGGAGCAGGAGGGGTGGGGGACCTGTAGCACCCAGGCTGTCACTGTGCCAGCACTGGGAGAGGCAGGTCTGTATGGCACTATGAGGGGGACAGTGTGGGGTGACAGCCCCCATCCTCACTGTCCCATCCTCCTTTCTGCCAGGCTGGCTCTCGCTTCCCGGTGCAAGTCAGCGCGCTGGCGTGCGTGGTGCTGGGCATGTCCCCGCGGCTGGCAGGGCTGCTCACCTGCATCCCGCTGGCAGTTCACGGTGGGTACCCTGCCCTTCCCCTGCACTGCAGTGCCCGGGGTCTGCCCGGCGCTGCCTGATGCCTGTCCCTTGCAGGGGGGGTGCTCTGTGTCACCTACGCTGTGGCCGTGGGCACGGGGATCTCCTACTTCCAGTATGCAGACATCGACTCGGGGAGGAACATCTTCATTGTTGGCTTTGCCATGTTCATGGCGCTGCTGGTGCCACGGTGGCTCGGCGCGGCTCCATCTCACCTGGCCACAGGTAGTGGGGATGTTCTCCAGGCAAGGCAAAGCCTCCAGCCCTGTGACATTGTGACAACTTGTCCCTCATGTCCTGGGAGGCTGGGGCTGCTCGTGGCAGCAGGCAGCTCGCTCTCCAACACCTGGACCTGCAGCAGCAGTTCCTGTCCCTTCCCCACTGCTGGGCTGGGCTGGGATGTCCTGGGTGATTCTGGCATTGTCTCTGCAGGCTGGGTGCCCCTGGACCTCCTCTTCCTCTCACTGCTCATGGTGCCTGTCTTCTTAACTGGCTTCTTGTCATTTTTCCTGGAGAACACTGTCTCAGGTGAGGGGATGCTACAGCACATCTGCATGAGCCCCTGCTCTGAGGCCATGGCCATGGCACTGTCCCCGAACCACTGCCTGTGCCTCTAGCCAACCCTGCAGGGGGTCCTGGGGCTGGCATGGGCCGGGGGGGTGCAGCCAGAGGAAGGGGCTCCCATCTCACTGCCCACCACCCCTGTTGCAGGAACCCTGGAGGAGCGAGGGCTGCTCTCCGACCTGGCGCTGCACAAAGCTGGAGCAGGCAGTGATCACCCCCGTGGAGAGAGGGGTGAAGCCAGCCATGAGTATGGACTCCCTGCCCCACTGAGGAGGCTGCTGCCATCCTCCTGCAAAGCCTTCCCCTGCTGCTTCCTCTGCCCGGGGAGCGAGGAGGAGGAGGAAGAAGTGGAGGAGGGCTGCCATGCCCTGGAGGAGGGGAGCACTGCCCCAGGGGAAGGGACTCACCTGCTCCCCAAACCCAGCTCGGGGGAGCAGCAGCGGGCCAGGAGGCCAAGCGAGATGGAGCTGCCTGCATGGCACACCATGGCCTAACCCCACAGCATGGGGACACCTCAGGGGAGACCGGGGCTGTGCCCCCAAGGCAGCTTGTGAGCCACTTTGCTCCTCGTTTCTGAAGCCCACATGGACTGGAGGGACCTGTGGTTCCACACTCCCAGCACAAACCTCATTTCCCTGCTTGGGAACAAGCTATAAAACCCTTCAGCCACCTTTGCCCTTTCCAGGGGTTTCCTTTCCAGCCAGGATTTGCCTGCGAGATGCCAGCCCACCCTCTCTTGGTGCCCTGAGGACTGCAACAGCAGAGGGCATGGCCACCTGGTGCTACTGCAGCCGGGGCTGTGGGGGGCCCTAAAGCCCACCATCACCCTCTGGACAGAGCTGGGGGAGGGCTCAGTGCTTTGGCCAGCCCCAGGGGGCTGTCATCCTGGGCTCTGCCCACCCACTGGCCCCATGCTCGGGCAGGTCTGGCTCTCCCCCTCCTCACTGCTGTGCCTGTGGCCCCTTAATGCCCACGTACCAGGTGTATGCTAACGCCTGCATACCAGGACACCCCAGGCTGGGGGGGCAGCTCAGCTTAGTTCCTCAAAACAGTGAACCCCCTCCCACCTGCAGCAGGTAGGTCCCAGGAGCACTCACAGCTTAAACTGCTCTCCAGATATCAATCTTCCTACTGAACTGCTCAGTGATGGATTTCTCCAGGCAGGAGAACATCTCTGAGCCCTGTGATTATGCTCAGTGCCTGGGCTGTTTTCCCATTGCCACCTGGTTATGCCACCAGCAGTAGACTTCTGCTCAGTGGTGTCTTGTGAGCCCAGTCCCCAGGCATGGGGGACACAGGCACCTGCACCCCCAGCTCTGGGGGGGCTGGCTGGAGTGCAGCAGCCAAGCTCCAGCGTGAGCCTGGGAGAGCCGCAGTACAGGTGCATGCCCTGTGCCTTTGTGTGGGCAAGGAATAAACCTGGGGCCAAGGGACAGGAGCTTCTGGCTGCTGCTGCTTCTCTGACCCGCCTGTGCAGCCTGTTATGAATTATAGAATAGTTTAGGTTGGGAGGGACCTTAAAGCTCATCCAGTCCCACCCCCTGCCATGGGCAGGGACACCTCCCACCAGACCAGGCTGCTCCAAGCCCCATCCAACCTGGCCTTGAGCACTGCCAGGGAGGGGGCAGCCACAGCTTCTCTGGGCACCCTGGGCCAGGGTCTCACCACCCTCACAGGGAAGAATTTCCTCCTACTCCCCAATCTCAATCTCCCCTCTTCCAGTTTAAAGCCATTCCCCCTTGTCCCATCACCCCATGCCCTGGTCACCAGTCCCTCTCCAGCTTTCCTGTAGCCCCTTCAGGCACTGGAAGGTGCTCTAAGGTCTCCCTGGAGCCTCCTCTTCTCCAGGCTGAACAACCCCAATTCTCCCAGCCTGTCTTCACAGCAGAAGACTCCTTCTGGGAGTCTCAAACCATCACCCCTTGTCCCATCACCCCATGCCCTTGTCAAAAGTCCCTCCCCAGCTTTCCTGTAGCCCCTCCAGGCACTGGAAGGTGCTCTGAGGTCTCCCCGGAGGAGACACCAGGACGTTTCATGAAAGGAGCAGAAGCGAAACAAAGCGTTAAAGGGTTCCCATCCAGACGGCTTCGCGCAGCTTCTCGGCCGTGGCACCTCCTGTGAGGACCGGGCAGGGATGCGCCAGCCCGGGTCCCCATCGGGAGGTGAGGGGGCAGGAGCAGCCGTTGCCTGCGCCCTGGGGAAGCGCCAGCCATGCCCGGTTCCCGGTGCCGATAGCCGGTTCCCGGTGCTGATAAGCGGTGCCCGGCGGCTCCTCCCGGCGTGCCCCGGTGTCCCGCACGCCGCGGAAGAGAGCAGCATGCTGGGAGCCGTAGTCTGGCCCCCGCCTCCGGCCCGGCACCGCTCGCCCCGCACACCCCGCGGGTAACTCAGGGGCCCCGCGGGCACCCCGGGACAGCGGCACCCCGAGGGGGCGGGCAGGGAGGAGCGGGACGCGGCGGGCAGGGGACAACGCGTGGCTGCAGGGCACAGGGACGGGGTGTGAGAGCAGGGAGGGGGGTGCTCCGTCCTGCGGCGAGCAGGGCAGCTGAAATGCCAGTTGGGACACAGAGATCTTGCTGTATGAATGGCAACGAGCTCCGGGTAGCGCCGGGGAGGTGGCATTGCAGTGCCGTGTGTCTGTTGGGGTGTTTGGGGCGCTTCTGGTGAGCTGGGGTAGGAGCTGCCCTGCACGGAGCTCCCAGAGCAGCGTGTGTCTGCAGGGATACAGCGAGCAGAGCTGGCTGAGCATGCTCACCTCTGGGCTCTGAGCTGGAGGTGGCATCGCGGAGGGGCTGGCAGGGACCAAGGTGAGTCCAGAGAAGGGCAACGAGGCTGGTGAGAGGTTTGGAGAACAAACCTTATGGGGACCGGCTGAGGGAACTGGGGTTATTGAGCCTGGAGGAGACTGAGAGGAGACCTTATTGCCCTCTACAGCTACCTAAAGGGAGGTTGTAGTGAGGCTGGTGTTGGTCTCTTCTCCCCAATTGCTGATGACAGGACGAGAGGAAATGGCCTCAAGTTCCGTCAGGGGAAGTTTAGGTTGGAGATTAGGAAGAAGTTCTTTCCTGAGAGGGTGGTTGGGCACTGGAATGGGCTGCCCAGGGAGGTGGTGGAGTCACCGTCCCTGGGGGTGTTCAAAAAACGGGTTGATGAGGCACTTGAGGCCATGGTCTAATGGTTAGGAATATGGTGGGATAAAGGTTGGACTTGATGACCCTGGAGGTCCCTTCCAACCATAATGATTCTATGATTCTAAGATAAGGGGCCCCATGAGGCCACCCTGGGGACTGGGGTCTTCCTGGGTGGAGGTTGACGCAGAGGCCTGATTACTCTCTTGCAGATGGAGGGCTCCGAGGAGCTGGAGAGCAGCCTCCTGACACAGCCCTGGGCTTCTGTTTGCTTTGGCGAGGCTGCTTTTCTTGCCAAAGCGTGCTTCAGGGATACCGGCTACATCCTGCTGATCTCCGACCTCAGCAGCGTCTGGTACGAGAGTGCAGACACCGAGGCCGTGGGACAAAGGTCCAAGGTGAGCATCTGGAAAGTCCAGGGACCTCCTTTTCCCCTCGCAGCAGCTGATGTCCCAGCATAAACTGCTTGGTGACACGATGGCTGTTGGATCTGACAGGGCTTGGGTGCAAATGCCCAGCCTGGGAAGTCCCCAGGCAGCTCTGCCCAAGCACTGTCACCCCAGCTGGCTGAGCACCCACCTTCTGGGAGAGTGGGCCAGGCTAT
This sequence comes from Aegotheles bennettii, assembly GCA_013398125.1. Taxonomy (NCBI): domain Eukaryota; kingdom Metazoa; phylum Chordata; class Aves; order Caprimulgiformes; family Aegothelidae; genus Aegotheles; species Aegotheles bennettii. The sequence continues at coordinate 1,976 of VZRW01009819.1, read as the reverse complement.
TTAGCTTGCCCAGGGCAGCCAGGTGTTCACTGGGGCTCCATGCTGAGACTGGCACACTGGTTTCACTAGGGAGCTGGATGGGGAGCTGGTTTCCCAGGACCAGTGTACTAAGGAGGAGCTTGAAACAAGGCTGTCTTCCCACCAGTGACAGAGAGACTCCTGTTCACATCCACAGGTTCCCGTGGGGTGTCCTGTCAGCATGGCCCCCAAAACACGTGAGGCCATGCCTCATTCCCTCACCCTAGCCCGTGTGCCCAGGTCCCAGTGTGCCACCAATCTGCCATGTCCCTCTGTCACAGAGTGGCTGTGCTGTGGCTGTGGCAGGTGGTGGCAGCTATCCCCCAGCTCTGGCAGGTGAGCTGAGCTGTGACAGCTCTCAGCCAGCCTGTGACACTTGTGGTGGCATGGGGGGCAGATGCACTAGTAGGAACCATTGCCCCCTGCTCACCACCTGGACCCTCTGGGCTTCTGGGGCAGGGCAGCCTACCCAGCTCAGCTGGCCTGGGAAAACCAGTGGGGAATGTCCTGTTGCAGGACTGGAAGCCGAGGCCCAGGGATGGCTTTTTGCAGCGCTGAGACACACAGAAATAGTTCAGCTCCTGGTGTGCTGGGGTTTCTGCTGCTTTTTTCCCAGTGCTGAGCACCCTGGGGTGTTGCTGCCCCCCATAACCTTGCCTTTCCCCAGGAGCTGAACAAGCGGCTGACTGTCCACGTGTCCTCCTTCCTGCACCGCTTGAGCAACCTGATGTGCCCACTGCTGGCAGGGCAGCCGGACACTGCCACCTCCTTCTCCTGCCACCCCACTGCCACCAGCCTCAGCCTGCACGTGAAGAGCGAGCTCTCGGGACTGCCGTTCTACTGGGACTTCCACTGCTGCCCTGCTCCCGTGGAGATGGTGAGCACAGAGTCTGGGGAGAGAGGCAGCCCAAATTGAGGATTGTCTAGTAATGCTCAGAGGTTCTTGGGTGGACTCAGACTGTGCTGGTGGCTGTAGGGTGCCCGATTCTGCCTGCTGCCCCTCCTGAGGTTCACTGTCCCCTTTTCTTCCCATTGAGGCTTTGGCAGCTTGGTTGATGCCCTGCAGCAAGGCAGGGATGGCCCAGCACATGCTGCTACCAGAGCAGCAGGTGGATTTCTGGTTTGGGATGGGGATGCCCGGTTTGGGATGGGAATGCCCGGTTCGGGATAAGGATGCCCGGTTTGGGATGGGGATGTCTGGTTTGAGATGGGGATGCCCGGTTCGGGATGGGAATGCCTGGTTTGGGATGGAGGTGTCTGGTTTGCGATGGGGATGTCTGGTTAGGGATGGGGATGTCTGGTTAGGGATGGGGATGCCCGGTTCGGGATGGGGATGGGATGCCCGGTTCTGGATGGGGATGCCTGGTTTGGGATGGGGATGCCCAGTTCTGGATGGAGATGTCTGGTTAGGGATGGGAATGCCCGGTTTGGGATGGAGGTGTCTGGTTCGGAATGGGGATGTCTGGTTTGGGATGGGGATGTCTGGTTCAGGATAGGGATGCCCAGTTCTGGATGGAGATGTCTGGTTCGGGATGGGGATGCCCGGTTTGGGATGGGGGGGTCTGGTTCGGGATGGGGATGTCTGGTTCGGGATGGGGATGCCCGGTTTGGGATGGNCCTGGTTGGGGATGGGGATGCCCGGTTCGGGATGGGGATGTCTGGTTTGGGATAGGGATGTCTGGTTTGGATGGGGATGCCCAGTTCGGGATGGGGATGCCCAGTTCAGGATGATGGTGTCCTGCCAGCACCCCACAAGCCAAGTGACGATGTTGTCCTTTGGTGCACGCAGTGAAGTGGGGCACAGGGTGGGGGGGTGCCCCCAAAGGGCCTGCCGGCTGTTTGTGGCAGCAGAGGACACTAAAGCGGGGTCTCCCGACTGCTGAGGGGTTGCTCCTACCACAGGGCTGCCCGACATCCTAGGTCTCGGGCAGCAGCCGAGCGCCCCGGGCAGCACCTCC
>VZRW01009816.1:0-10307 GCA_013398125.1 Aegotheles bennettii | reverse complement strand
TCAGCTGACTCGGGGCTGCTAAAGGCCTACCCTCCACTGCTGGCCTGTGATTATGTACTTGTGAAACCAGGACACAAGAAAAGGAACAAGTTGATGCTTTCTCATGAGAATTCCCACTTTCTTTCTTGATGTGGATGGAGCCAGATTAACCATCTTCTCTCTAGGCAGAAGCACTCTGTTAACCTATTACTGCAGTAAAAGTGAATGCTGTGTCAAGATGACAAGTAAGCTCTTTCCAAGAAAGAGTGCATTTGTGAAATGTCTATGTGCTTTAAACAAGATCTATGATAAACAGGTTGATTTATCCCTCACATTATTGTGTTCTCCATCACAACGAAATAAAACCCTTTACAATGTAAAATGAAAGTAAATTATAAAGTAAAGCATGAAATGTTTTATAAAATTTATTTAAAAAATAAAGATACATCAATAAAAAAACAATTTTATTATCTAAAAATTACCTATTTTTCATCAATATATTGTATGTAACCCCTTTATACTTAAATTGCCATAATGTAATGTTAGTTATGGTTATCTTTGGCTTACAGTAAGTACAGATTTCTTTCAGAAGAGGACTGAAAACTGTATTTCAAAACCCAAGTGTCCTTTAAACAGTAAACACTGGATATCAGATAATTTTTCTATGTGCGTTTTCTCAAAGTCGGGAGTCCAGGGCATTTTTACGTGTGGCAAGTAAAGCAGGTGCTCTTTTGCCATCGTCTAGATATATTGAGTTTAAAAACCAGCAATTTGAAGGGAAAAACTTCAAAGATTTAAATTCACATTAATACCAGGAAGAGGAAATAAGTATTACATTGTCTACTGCTTTGGAACACATGGAGAATCTCCAAAGATGACTGAGATAAGTTTCTGCAAGGAGAATGGAATTTGTCACTACTTCTGACCTTTTTTTCCCCCCTCTTACTTGAGATCCCATTTTAATTTCCTGTTATGAAGCATAAAGGTTTTATTCCGGATGGTAGCAGATCAGCCTTGCGCTCAGTATAACCTCACAGGACTCAGAGGGGAGCCTTGAAGAGCATGGGGTTTTAGTCATTCATTTACTATTGGCAGGCAAAATTGATGGCTTTAATTTTACAAAGAAAAATTTTTTTCTTGCTACATGTGAAGACTATCCTGCTTCCAGTACAATGATCTCCTGTGTGCCCTAGGAACTCAAAAGGTTTGGCTCATTTTACTTGACAAGTATGTAATACAGTTTCTTGAGACACAGGTAGGACTTGGACCTCGGTATCCTGCCACAAGCTGTAAAACCAGCAGCTTTAGGTGCATTGATTTCTCTGTATCTTAAACACAACCTCCTGACAGATGGCTGCTTCTACAGACCCTGAAGCAAGGCTATCCATATTTTTTATAACCACATTTATGTGTATAAATGTATCTGTTTTAATATGCTGTCCCAGTCCTTGGGGTTCATGCTTTGCTTACAGGCTTCTTTTTCTAATTGCTGAACAGCAGAAACTTTTTCTGATTCATTCCGAGTGGGTGGAGACTTTCAGATTAGTGTTTTTTGATGAGTACTGCTTTTAGTGCTACACTTAAGATAGCAGCTGTATTGGTGATATAATTGCCTAACTTGTATTTTTTTTTTTTGATATCATAAACTTTCATTAAGTACAGCTTTATATAGCTGAAGTGGAAAACTAGGGAAAACCCCCCCATAAAACCCTTTCTCTGGCCAATGGGAAAATTAAAATTCCTGGGAAATTGTAGAACTGTTTGCAATAGAGGGCTTTGGATATAAATACCCATGTTAAGCATTCTGTGTTTGCTTTGTCAAAGTATTTTGTTTACATATGGGTAAAAATAGACTTTGAACTGTAAATCTTGCTATTAGGAAGCAAAATTAAACTTGCCAATGTTGAATTTGGTGTATCCTTTCAACTATTTTGTAATAAGATGATCTGTACACTTCTGGTGAAATCAGAGACACTTCTAGTATTAATAAACTTAAAAGAAGAAAAGGGCCTCAGAGAATGAAATCTCCCCATCTTTGAAGACTATAAAAGTGCAGAATACTGGTAAATTTTAAGGATTATTGGTTGCTGGAGACTTTGCTTTGTAAACTGACAAACCTTGATAGTTAGGTGGAGCAGAGATACATTTAAATAAAGGGTCAGCAGTTTTTTTTGTTGTGAAAAGCCCTGTACTTGTTTGGTACTGGATTTTGTTCTGTCTCTTTACTTATGCAGATGGGGTCGTCTTACCAGTAAAAATAATCATCTCATAGCATAAAGCCTGCAGAGCACCAGAGGGCCACGAAGCAGCTTCACAGGGACTTTTACACTGCAAAGACAGAGTATCAAAGTATTCAAAACTTGCTATGGGTCTCTGCACTGCAAACACCTAGCTGAAGGACAACACCAACAACCAAAGCAACAGTGTCCTTATGTACATGCCTCTAGATCTTTTTTGGTCTGCCACCCTGTGCCCTGGAGGAACAGATGATATTCACATAGAATTATTGCTTCTGGCCTTCAATGGCAGCAAAAGACAGTAAGGCCAGAAAATATACAAACTGTTGAGAAGTAGGTTACTCGTAACCAGCACTGTTTTATAAGTGTTTTTAGAAGACACTGAGATTTCATATGGTTTTGAAAGAAGAGAACATCTGGAAATCAGAGCTGCTGACTATGGGTCGCAATAAAAGATGGTTTTGCTGGGGAGATTGTGATGCTGAGGGGGATTATGAGAGCAAAAATGTTCTGTGGTTCTAGGGAAAAAACCCCCTCTCTTTAAGAAGTGCCTAGCTGTATTTACCATAGCTGTTCAGTGGGCAAGTGAGCTGGACAGTGTGGCACAGTGGCAGTTGTGGCTGTGGAAAAAATGAGGCAAGGAAATAAAACTCTCTAGGAAGGTGTTTGAGGGATTTAACAGGGGAAGAGCACAAAGGTAAAATAGGGGGGGTTGGTTGTACAAATGAGAAAAGCCAAAAAATGTTAGTAGAAAAAAGCAAAGAGAAATGTTAATGGAGCCACCGAAATGAAATTACTTGAATACAAGAGCCTTGGGTCCTTTTGTGAGAGAGGCCCTTGTTGCCTACTTTAAATCGTGGTAGTCAGATTTAGCAGTATCTACCTGCTGCATGTATAGAACAAATGGTGAAGAACAAGTTTCACTCACTAGGAAGTATGAAAGGAAATGGTAGGTACAAAGCAGTAATTACTGTATCCTGTAATATGCCTCTCTGTATAAAGAGGAGGTATTTGGTAGGTCTGAACTGCACAGATAACGTGTACCTGAAAGAACATGTTGTTGCCTGTCACATGTGTCCCTCTTGTGTGCTGGCAACCACAGACACAGAAAGGGAGAGAAATGTGCAAGAAACTGGAGTGGCTTGGGTAAGAAAAAACATTCCTCCCTGGGGCAACAAGTCTACAAGCAAGGCCAAAATAAGAAATGGAAAACCCCCAGCCTGTTCCAATGCATTATAACCTTGGCATCTGCCTGCATGACTACACATAGTTTTAAATTCTTAGGAACCTGAACCCTTCAGGCTGCCATAGTTGACGGACTGACAGGTAGCCAACCCATCTGTACAGTGACTTTTGCATCATCCACACATTGAACACAAAGAGATGCTGAGGAATGGAGAGCTATTCTACAGGATTTGTAGAGTCTTTGATGAGAAATGCACATCAGACACTAGACATGACTGGTTGCCTCTGACAATAAGGGGCATGTCATCAGCACGCTTTGGGAACCTGAGTGGAAGTCTTCTATGATAGGGTAGGATAAAATGCTGTGGATTTTTTTATCAAAACCCAGCTGCCATTGTTTTTGAAGCATAGGGATGCTCTCTTCTTGTAAGGAGACAGAGAACTTTCTCTGTGTAACAGAACTAAACCTGCCGGTGAAATGCATGATTGTACCTTTCTGAGTATATATTTTCACCTTGGACAGAAATTATGTGCATACCTGTATGCATACAGACTTGAACTGCACGTGGAAATATTTTGAAACTAAAAGAAACTGATATGAAACATTGATAAATCAGTTTTCATTTACTTAATTATCTCCTTTTTCCCTTTGACCTTCAATGTTATCAGTCCAGTGCTTTCCATGAGTTAACGTGTACCAGTGCCTCATTCACTGATATTTCCAGAAAGATCTCCCTCTGTGTCTTGGCCATGCTTGTAGCGAACATTGCTGGCTGGGGCTGTGGAACTGGGCCTGGGGCTCAGGAAGACTTTCTGGCTTCTGCCTACCTGGAATCTGGCTTTGATTTCTTGTGTTTCCAAAAAAGACTGGCCCAGGGGATGGCTCAGCCTAATGTAGTCTTTTCTTCATGGTTCTCTGAAAGCCTTGAGCAGTGCAACAAATTCCTGTACCTCACAGGCTGCCAGAGGAATCAATGTTTCCATCTTTTTGAGCTGCAGAAAGCTCAGAAATGTTTTTTCCCCTTTTTATCTCCTAGCAAGAGACAGTGGCTGTGACCAGGCATGCAGCATTGCTTGGGGCAGCACCCACCACTCCGTGGGATGCGAGCTGTGGCAAGTGCCCGGCAGAGCCATGCAACCCTTTTCTGGGAGTCACTCCCCTTCTATGGACCATATCAGTCAGGAAAGGTTTATCTGGTTTTGAAAACTGGGTGCTGGAGGTAATTCTGATAGCTTGAATCTCAATATAAAATGCCTATTAAGGGGCAGACTTGTTGATTAATGAAACTTCTTTAATTAAATTTAATTCATTGCAATAGAAACAGGGACTAGGCTTCATAAGGACTTGAGTCATATTAACCCCTTACACAAGTGAAAGACAGGGAGTATTTAAATGTGTCCTGAGAAAATGAAAACATACTGCATAGAAAACATGCAGTTTCCAAAGAAGCAATTTTTGGAAATTCCCTGGAATGGGATAGATGAGAAGAAGAGTTGAAACCAAATGGGAATTTGGCATTTTAAACTCTTTGTATTAGTAAGGCAGTGTTCTCCCACCTCTATTAAACACGCTCCCCCCCTGCACTCCCCTGTTGACCTATCTCTTTTCCTGGTCCTACCACTGGTCAGGCTGAATGCTCTCCCCAGCGTGTGTCCAGGTTGCCGGGAGCTGGCAGCCTTCTCTTGGTCTCCTTATTCCAACAGTCACCCAGGATGAGCCAAAACACAGATTTGTACCACCTCCCTCCTTTCCCTCACTGCCACAACTGCTTCCTTCAGTGCCTGTCTGGCTCCTCATCCTCTCACCTCCCTGATCCCTGTCCCTCCAACTGCAAAGTACTCTGGAAGCTTCACCAGGTGCCTACATGTAAACTCAAAGACCTCACCCCTGGCATAGGAACAAAGCAGGGATCAAGTCTGTTTTCTACCTGGCCTCTCTTCTGCAAGGACTCCTGAGGGGATGGGGCTTTTCCCACCTGGATAGTTTCCCAAGTCTCTCTCCTGTGTGAGTCCTCCAGTTTCAACAAAACATACCCTGGCAGAAAGACACACTTATGAGGTGTTTATATAGTGTGGGACCCTGTGATTTAGCAAGGATAAGTTTTGGTTGGATTTCATCTCTCACGGGTCATCCGTTGGCTTTCTTTCACGTGGACTCTCATCTTGATTTCACCCCAGAGCTGTGGCTTCTCCCGCTGCCCAACCAGGGGAGCTGGTGTATTCTTTCAGAGCTGAAACAGCTCTTATGTTAAGCTCTTCCATTTCAAATATTTATACAGCATCTCTCAGGTGAATTTGTTCATGCTGTCTCAGGCAACGTCTTCAACTCCTCTACAATAGCTGTTTATGTGAAGTTTCCCCTTGGGGAAGATCCCCGGATGCTGAGAAATTTCTGAGCTCCCACTGCAGATTTTACTTCAGTTATAACATAGATTTGATCCCTCTCCTGTGCAATGGCTGTCGTGGTCAGGGACACCTTTGTGAATACTTTTCATGCTGAAGTGCTTTATCTGATTTCTCCTTGGAGAGCATCTTTGCTGCTCCCCAGAGCTATATTCAGCTATATGACAGCCTTCCCAGTATCATACCTTGGGGAATGTTAATTTTGAGCTGTCTTCATAATGTGTATGTATGTGTGTGTTTTAATTCTTTGAAAATTTCCTTTTGTAAGTCCTCATCCTTCTCATTCAGGGTGTGCACCCAGTGAAGAACCCAGGTTTGTATTAAGTGCCACAGAAGGGAAATATCAGAAGGAAGAACTGCAAAGACATAGGTGTCCAGAATATCCTTCTCCAGCCCCTGCCTGCTCACCCATCCATGTAGGCTCCACTGTTGATCAATATATTCCCGAAAAATCAGCAAAGCAGTCTCCAAATGAGATAAGAAGAAACAGACTGTACTTCCACTTGCCAGATGAAGTCTCAGGAAGAAAAAATTATAACATTATTGCTGGAAAGTATTTATGATCACTAAAATAAGAATAAGAGCCTGAAGAAAACTGGCTGAGTTTCTTCTGCAAGAGGAGAAAGCAGCCATAAATGACCCAGAAGTCCTCCCTCACCTCATCAGGATATCAGTTTCCTGATACACAAATTCTGTAGTCAAACCCTGTGGATCTAATCCTCAGAGTCAGTTGTCAAAACTAATTTATTCCCACAAATTCACTTTTAATCCAGGGTCTCAGCAGCCAAATGGTGCAACTTCAACCTAGTTTGCCCTGGGAGGCTGTTAAGGAGTAAATGCCAGTTTTGCTAATTCACTGAGAATTGGTTGCTTAGGGGCAGACCTCATGCGGGACAGTCTCCTTTGGGTTTCCAGAAGGAGAAAAGTGGGTCTAGAAAGCAGGAAACAGGACTGTCGCCATTACCAGCAGTTATCTGGTAATGCTGTTTATACACCCTGATTAGTTGTGAATTTTGTGCTGTGACTTTTTGAGACTGTATTAACCTTTGGTATCCAAAATGTATACTTGAGCTAAATATTTCAGTGCCTTTGGTGGTCAATGAAGGAAACAGGCAAAATTATATCAGATTGAAAGTGTATACTGGAAATGTCCAAGAACTGTTTGATGAATCCTACTTCCTGTAACTGTTAATAGTAGAGAGTTCACCTTTGGTTAGAAAGTAAGAAGCCCATCCTAGCTGTGAAAGAGCCCCTGTCCCTTTATCTCTGTAAAGATGTGAGAGAATTAATGTTCTGTTCCCCAGACTTTTGGTGTTGCTTTTGTGCATGAATGGTCATCTGACCAATTCTGAGTGATTACTCAAGCATTTAAAAGAACAGTTTATGGAAAATGAGATGCTCTCATGAAGAATACCCTAGGGTTAAAGAGATGACATAAACTGAACAAGCAGCCCAGCTCAGGCTCACCAAGCTATGCCGACCCCATTTGACCCTAGAAGGTTGTTAAATTTGGGGTCAGAGCTGTGGCTCAGGGTTAGCAACTAAACCTAAAACAAGGTGAAGTGGCGTGTCAAGACTAGGACTCCAGTGCACAGTAACATATTGTATATGCAGAGAAGACTTATAAAATATACAAGTGGGTTTTTTTTAATTATCTAACGTCTTATAGGTAATTAATAAGCTCCGTTGAAGGGGCTTCTTTCCATTTTGGGAGACAGCCTACTGTACTGGATGTCAGCTTCAGGCAAATTTCTTCTCATATTTCTCTTGGATTTTTTTGCCACTTTCTATACCTCCTCTTTAAACAATGTCTTTTACATAGTCCTCCTGGTCTTTCTTACCCTTCAATGTAAAAAATCTAGTTTGATCTCATCTCAGTAAACAGTCATCTTAAAAAATTTCTGGCACTCCTCAGATATCTTCAAAATCATATCTCCTCTGATAACATAAACTTGCTGCATCTGTACTTTCATTACTGTTCCTTCCCTGCAGATCTTTAGCTTTTTTTTGTTCTGTTTCTCAAAATTCCCTCTGGCTTCCTCAACTTTTCAGGGTAATAAAATGGATACCACTGAAAGCCGTGGGCCACAGGGGTGTTTTCCAGCATCGCACAGAAAACAGCTGCTTTGTCCCTACAAAGCTGCTAAGACACAGTTCAAAATGATCCTGTCCATTTTTGTTGCTGCTTCTTACCACATTGGATTCAAGTTCACAAAGTGGGGACAGCTAGGATGGGCTTTTTATTTTCTAATCAGAGTTACAGCAAGTGGGATTCATCCAACAGGTCTCAGACATTTGCAGCATGCACTGATCTAGTTTTACCTGTTTCCTCCATCATAGGCACTTAAATATTTAGCTCAAGTATATGTTTTAGATAACAAAAGTTTATACAGTTAATAAATCTGTTGACCATTTCCATGTTTTACGTTTTCCTGGGGTGGCTTCATTTTGGCTATCATTTCCCCCAGCTGTATGTTTACATGATGTTTACTTCAGCTGGAGCTGAACCAGTGTGGTACCTGCAGCATCATCACTGGGAAAAATCTCTCTCTGCCCTTGTTCAGGTGTTTTTTTCCTCTTCCTTTTCCTTCTTTCTGCTGTTCTACAGATCTTTTCTATTCCTGACTTAGAAACTTGTTATCTCTTGCTTCATCCATGGCAAAAAAGGGGAAAGAGAATTTATTAACTCTGTTGAAGTTTAATCCCTCTTAATTACAGATGGTAGAACAGTGTGTGTTTTGTTTGAAAAAGTAGTACTGGGTTAGAACAGTCTCTTGACAGCCTGAGGGGGATTTAGCAGACCATAGTCCTCTGCATCAGTGCTTGTTGCCTAATCTCCCTCTGTGGTCAAAGGAGAGAAGTGGGCAACTGTCCTAATCCTGAAGGAAATATCTAAAACAGATGATGAAGGGCCCCTAGTATAACTATTGTTGATGTCTGGAGTTAGGTGAGATCATCTCACCTCAGCTGTCTTTAACTGTCTTATAGAGAGGTTGTATTCTAGAGGAAAATGTTTTAAATAGTAACTTCAACAGCATTTTGCCAGATACAAGTTAGTTCTCACTGTCTACCCTCTTGCTCATTGTTCGAATTTCTCTCAGGCTAAACAAGCAGTTTCATTTTGTCTACAGTAAATCTTTCTTTGCAGCTCCGGTGCATGCTAGCACAGTGCTGTAATGCTACCATCCAGATGTTGTTGCTTTTCCTTCATGTGCATAGGGTTCATTTCCTTCACCCTTGGTCTGAACTTTGTGAAGACCAAATCGGTGTGCTTTTTGCTGTGGATTCACCATCCACAGTTCCTACAAGAATGATATTTTGAGGCAAAGTTTGCCCAAAATGTAACTTTCAGAAAGTCTTACGGAAACTGTCAAAACAGTATGGGGCTCCTGCCTGCAAGACACAGCCTGAATGCTCAGGTTGTATTTGGAGCCTTTCAGACAAGTGCTTCTCCTGCATAATGATGCTTGCTGAAAAGGACATCAGAGTCACTAGAGGAAAGGAAGACTCTGAACCAAAATTTGTCCTGGTGAGGTATGAAGAAGCCCCACTGATTTTATATGTTCTTAACAGGGCTTAGCTGAAGGCTGCTGGCAGGAACACATTCTCCAGGGTAACTGAATAAAATCAGATTAAGCTCTCACTTCTTTAGCTGAAGATACTGTAGGAATAAACTGGTACTGATGACAGGGAAAATAAAATGCAGGCAAACACGAATCTGGTTGGAGTGCATGGAGCTCAACCTAGGGCTGGATAAGGATCCAACTGAGAGTTTATGGGTCAGGATTAAAGGGAGGACAGGAGACGTTATAGTGGGGGTCTCTTGCAGGCCACCTGAATGGGAAGACTGCATGGATGAGGCCCTCTATAAAAAGAAAAGAGTAGTCTCACGTTCACAATCCCTGGCCCTCGTGGAGGACTTGAATTACCCCGACATCTGATGAGGGACAACAAAGCAAATCATAGGCAATCCAGGAGGTTCCTGGAATGTGTTGGTAATAACTTACTTCTCCAAGTGATAGAGGAGCCAACGAGCAGAGGTGCTGTGCTGGACCTTGTTCTCACCAACAAGGAGGAGCTGGTGGGGAATGTGAAACTCAAGGGCAGCCTTGGCTGCAGCGACCAGGAGATCGTGGAGTTCAAGATCCTGAGGGCAGCAAGGAGGGTGCACAGCAAGCTCACTACCCTGGACTTCAGGACAGCTGACTTTGGCCTCTTCAGAGACCTGCTTGGTAGAGTACCATGGGATAAAGCCATGGTGGGAAAAGGGGCCCAAGAATGGTGGTTAACATTCAAGGATCACCTCCTCCCAGCTCAGGAGCGCTGAGTCCCCAAAAAAAGAAAGGCAGATAAAAATGCCAGGAGGCTTGCATGGATGAACAGGGAGCTCCTGAACAAACTCAAGCACAAAAAGGAAGCCTACGGAGGGTGGAAGCAAGGACAGGTAGCCTGGGAGGAAACAGAAATCATGTTAGGAAATCAGGGATCATGTTAGGAAAGCTA
>VZRW01009813.1:3388-15219 GCA_013398125.1 Aegotheles bennettii | reverse complement strand
GGGGAACTCCCTGCATCCATCAGCCCTGTCCCCTCGGAGCAGGGGCTTGTGTCCCTGCTCCCTAACACCGAGGCTGGGATAACTCCAGGAGTTCAGCGAGGGCTCTGCCTTCCTCTCGAGGGTCCAGCTCCTTCCTTGGGATCACCTCCGGAGAAAAACAAATAGGGATGGGAGAAGGGAAAGTTCAAAGCTTGATGCTTCCCAGAGCTTTTGTTCCCAGAGCTGATCATCCAGAGGGAAGAGGCTTTTAGCTGCTGAGGGTGTTGGGGATTCCTGTGCCTGGTAATTCCTCTGCCTTGAGGCAACGTTGCTTTCTTGGGATGTTGACTGTGGGTGAAAACCACTCGGATACCATCGTGTCTCGCCCACGGCTCCCAGCATGGTTTCTCCCCGTGCTGTGCAACACTGATAGCTTCGTCAGGGAGGGCTCCGTGCTGGGATGATGCACTTGAACTGCACTTGCTGGGGAAGGTGGTGTGGGCTGATAACCTTATCGTGCACTTGGGCAAGCTCTGCTGAGTAGCTGTTTAATGAAAAGCAGTGAAATCCTGTGCCTAAGGGGCCTTCCCAAACAGCAGTGGTGTTGCTGTGCTCACCTTCACAGCCTGGCAGAGTTTGAAAGGGGGGAAAAAAGACACTTTTTTATTGCCCCATGGGGCAGTGGCTGTTGCCCAGTCTCAGTCCCTGGATGCTTCCAAGACCAGAGTGGGAAGAGCCCTGAGAGCTGCTTGTGGCTGGGAGGTAAAAGCCAGACTTTGCTCCTAAGCTGGGTAGAAGAACACTTTCTGAACTTCCAAACCCTCCCAGCTGGAGGAAGCAGCAGCAGGTGTGGAGCCAGAAGCCATCAGAGGGAGATGGATTTGATTCCTCCAAGTCAGAGTCTGGAGATGGTCCCGTTCCTGGGCTGGCCAGGGCTCGAGGGGTCTGTGCCCCTCCATGTCCGTGTGTCTGGCTGGGCAAAGCTGCGTGGGGGGGAATCCCGCCCCCCCCATGGCCTGGCTGCTCTCAGCAGTATTGTTTTGGGTCTGCGTCACCCTCTGCAGCCCCGTGACCACCAGACCTGCTGCAGCCGGTCTGGGCACTCACACCCTTCCTTGTCCCAGCGCGGGAAGTGTCCGGGGAGGAAAAGGGGGGGATCAGCTCTGTAGATGGCTGGGCTGGCTCATGTCTCTATTGTTTCAGCCTTTCAAGGCAGCTTCTGACTCATGGCAGAAATATTTGCTCTAAGAGACAGGTTTCATGCCCCGGTAAGGGAAGGAGAAAGTGCCTCTGCCAGACTGTCACTGCTGTGCATGGCTGAGCACCATCCCTGCCTCTAACCCCGATCCCACCTATAGCCATGGGCACTGTCCCCTGGGGGCAGGGGGTGCCCAAAGGCCCCCCAAGCCTTTGGGGTGAGTGTGGAGTGTCCTGTCGAGCGCTGTCCCCCCGCTGCTGGGGTGACCCCGTGGGTGCAGGGGGAGCTGAGCCAGCAGAAGGTGCACAGGGAGCTGGCAGAAACGGGACCGTTGGCTTCCTGATCCACAGCATGATAATGGGGATCATGCGGAAGTGTTGGAGGCCGTGCTGTCCCCTGGGAGCCTGGTGCAGCCCCAGTGCTTCTTGTGAGCACAGGAGCCACGTACCAGCCTTGGCACAAGCCTGGTTTCCTCCCCACAAACCCCCTCCCCGTTCCTCTTCCCTACCCTTCCACTTTCTTCGGTGCTGTTGGTTCACCCGCGCAGAAATTGGGGAAGGAAAGGGGGCCTGGTGTTACCCTAAGGAAGCGTTGGTGAGCCTTTGCCTTGCTGATAACCCTCTGGGAATCCCTCTGCACACCTCCTCCTTGTGCTTCGCCAGGGGAATCGCCACCCTGCTATGGGGAAAGTGCCCTTTGCTCCCATCAAGGGGAGGTTGGGTCACCAGGTCCAGCGGCTCTGACCTCCTGGTCCATCAGAGCAGCTCTTGCCCTTCTCTTCTTCCCTTGCCCTGTGGACTTGGGGTGGTTTTTAACGCAGTTTTTCTGTGTTTTTTAACAGGAGGCTGTGTTGAGAACTGCAGCAGCAGCAGTGCACGGGAGGGACAAGCTGGATCCTGTGGACCCGAGCAGGGAAGGGCAGGAGTTTTACCAAGTCCATGAGGGTGCCCTGTACTGCAGGAAGTGCCCCGCGGGTAAGGGGTCTCAGCCTCTCCGTGTTTCCCTGCTCCTGCCTTGCCAGGAGGCTGTGGGTGCTCCAGCTCTCCCCTGCTCTGCTGTCAGGAGATCTAAGGAGTCATTACAGGAATGTTTTCCTTTTGATGGTTCCTAATTTGCCTCTTGACTGCGCTGACAGCTGAATCAGCTCCCTTTCAGCAAGACCTCTCTCTCCTGTGTTCACAGATACACCCTTGCTTTCTCCTCCACCCTTTCTTGCAGGCACCTACGTCGCAGAACAGTGTAAAGAGCAGAATGGGTCCAGCAAGTGTTTGCCCTGCAAAGAAGATGAATACATTGAATATCCCAATGACTTCCCCAAGTGCCTGGGCTGCCGGACGTGTAGGGAAGGTACGAGCTGGTGGACAGGGTGGTGCTGGCTGGTGGCATGGGCTGGGTTCAGCTGAGACCTCGCATGGTCACCTGCAGTGTCCCCAGAGAGTGACTGGGAGCAGCGCAGCAGCTTCTGCCAGCCCTAACGTCTCTGTTCAGTGCAGCATCTCTTGTGCAAAGCTTGGACACGAGACCTCCATCCAGCAAGGACTGGGAGGACTGGGCTCACGGTGCTTGGCTGTGAGCATTGCTTTTCTCTTGGGCAGGAAAGGGCTGAGTGGAGGGTGACTTGGTCTTCCCCAGGCTTGTGGGTCAGCTCTGGTCATTGGCTGCGTTGACAAAGGAAGGGGGTGGAGGAGCAGAGGGGTTAGAGCTGTCTCTTCTCTCGCCCACAGATCAGGTGGAGCTGAGTCCCTGCCGAGCCACCAGTGACACTCAGTGTGCCTGCAGGAACGGCACCTTCTGCTCCCCGGACCAGCCCTGTGAGATGTGCCAGAAGTGCCGGCCCCGGTGAGCTGGGGGATGCAGCGGGGCCCTGGGGTCCATGCTGGCAGCTCCAGTGCTCAGCCTGACCTGTCCCCTCCTCCTAAGGGAGTGGAACATCTCCCTTATGAGGAGAGGCTGAGGGAGCTGGGGCTCTTTAGCTTGGAGAAAAGGAGACTGAGGGGTGACCTCATCCATGGTTACAAATATGTAAAGGGTGAGGGGCAGGACGATGGAGCCAAGCTTTTTACAGTGCTGACCAATGATAGGACAAGGGGCAATGGATGCAAACTGGAGCACAGGAGGTTCCATGTGAATCTCAGGAAGAACTTCTTTCCTGTGAGAGTGCCAGAGCACTGGACCAGGCTGCCCAGAGAGGCTGTGGAGTCTCCTTGGCTGGAGACATTCAAACCCCACTGGATGCGTTCCTGTGTGATGGACTCTAGGTGACCCTGCTCTGGCAGGGGGGTTGCACTGGGTGAGCTTTCGAGGTCCCTTCCAACCCCTAGGATTCTGTGATTCTCCAGGTGTCCCGAGGGTGAAGTGGAGCTGGCTCCCTGCACACCGCACAGCGACCGCCGGTGTGGTCCTGCCACTGCTATCTCTTCCAGCTTACCTGGTAAGTGATGGGTGATGGAGAGGGGAGATGGGCTGAGGGATGGAGCTGTGCTCCCCCACACCCTGCTTTATCCACTTTAGGCTACTGGATTGTGCTCATCTGCCTGGGGGTGGCTTTGGTCCTGGGTCTGCTCTTTGTCTTCTGGAAGTGCTTCTGCTGCCGTTCCCCAGGTGAGCACCAGGTGTGGGGGAACCCCAGAGCTCTCACCTAAGCCAGAGGCTCTGCGTGGGTGTGGGCTGGGTGGGAAGAGAGGGAAGAGGGATCACAGCACGATTTTCTTCTTCCAGGAGATGGGAGAGACCTGAGCAGGAAGTCCTGCAACGTGGTGGTGAGTCAGTGGGATGGCACAGAGGGGTGGGGGCTCTGTTTGTGGGGTCCCCCCTCTGCTTCCCGCTTTGCCTGCAGCTTCTGGGAAGCTGGAGGAGTAGGGGGATGAGTCTCATCCCTGCAGGGAGGGTCTCTGGTAGTGCCTTGCTGTGTGCAGGGTGCTCACAGCCCCCTCCCCAGGGCCGTTAACGCTTCCCTGG
This sequence comes from Aegotheles bennettii, assembly GCA_013398125.1. NCBI lineage: Eukaryota > Metazoa > Chordata > Aves > Caprimulgiformes > Aegothelidae > Aegotheles > Aegotheles bennettii. Next base: position 11,084 of record VZRW01009813.1, on the reverse strand, counting down.
CAGAGATGGTGGCACATCCAGGATCCCTGGGGGGGAACCCCAGCTTAAAGGGAGAATTGTGCTGTACTGGGGCCCCTGCAAGCTCCAGATGAGCCCTTGAAACCACGGCAGGGCGGATGCTGCTGTCGTATTCAGCATCCCTGAGGGGCAGTGTGAGCCCTGCCTGCCCGGGACCAGCCTGCTCAGCTGGTGTGTGCTTCCATCCTGCCCCAGGACTATGTGGTGCAGCAGCTGCCGTGGTGCCAGGGGGGGGACCAGGGGACCCAGGACAACATGAACAACAAGCACTACGAGGATCAGCTGCTCCCCAGGGCATCAAGTTTGGTGACTCCCAGTGTTCCGGGACCAGAGGTGCGTGAGCGTGTGCCTCTGCTCTGCTGGGCAAAGGTCTGGTGCTTTCCTCTGCCCTCACCAAGCTGGATCAGCTTCAGGGGCTTCCAGGGCTGGACCACGGGTCCTGTGTGGAGACAGCGAGGGGTCTCTTGTCCTTGTTCTGGGCTCAGGACTGCAAACTCTCCTTGCAGTCGGCTGCCAATCCTCTGCTGGTGCTGAGCAGATGGTTCTTCTCTCCCCGGCCAGGACCCACGAGGCAGCCCCTCCCCTCCTGTCATCCCAAAACTAGGAAATGATGGGTGCCCTGGGGGGATGGCCATGGTCTGATGGTCTAATGGTTAGGAATATGATGGGATAAAGGTTGGACTTGATGACCCTGGAGGTCCCTTCCAACCATAATGATTCTATGATTCTATGATGTGGTGATTTCCTGCCCCAACAGCCTCTGGAGAGAGGGTCCCCAACCCCCCCCATTAATGGGGCTCGAGGACAGTGTTTGTGCTGGGGCTTGGTGGGTGCTGTAGGACATTATCATTCCAGGTGACGAGAAGATCGTATCCCACCGTGCAACCCAGGAGGATTCTGGTTCCAGTGCCAGGAAAAGACCCTGTGAAGTGTAAGTGTTGGGGCCAGAGGATGTGCTGGAGGACAGGGAGGGGGTGAGCAAAACCCTTTCTGACCCAGCTGTCCCTTGTCCCAAGTCCCTACCTTGTTCTCTGAGCGTTTTGCCTTCCCCCTCCAGTTTTGCGCCGCTCTTTTGACACCTTTGCCCAACAAGTGCCCTACAAGGACTGGAAGAGGTTTGGCCGAGCCCTTGACCTGCTGGAGAACGACATTGCCCTCGCAGAGACAAACGACAAGGCTTCTCTGGAGCCCTTCTTCCAGATGCTCAACACCTGGCTGATCAGACAAGGGATGAACACCTCCGTGAACGTGCTGCTGGATGCCCTGCATGAGATCAATCTCGGAGGGATTGCAGAGGACATCTCCTCCAAGCTGGTCCAGCAGGGATATTTCCAGTATGAAGTGAGCTGAGGACCAGGGCAGGCCCTGCATCTCCCTGCTTCAAGCTGAAGCGTTAAATACCTCTAAGAACACTTGAGTTTTGTCTTTTTATAGATCTTCCATGGCTTTTATCTTTTTGGAGCCATTGTACAGTTCAGCTGAGCCTGGAGGAGTTGATCCTTCATGAAGTACAAACCTCGTGGTCCTCTCTGCTGTAGCTACAGGCTCAATGTTGGTGCTTCCTTATGAAATCCAAGCTGGTGCCTTGATTTCACTGGGTCCAAGCAAAGAGCCTGAAACTATTCCAAGCTGCCCGTGGGACTGTCTCTCTTGGAAGCACTGGTACTACATGGACATCCTGGGATTCAGCGCAGAGAAGGGCCTTTGCAGGATGTACGCATCCCTGCGGTTTTTAACTGGATCATCCTGTTTTGGGGGGTTCTTGGCATCATGCAATGGCTTCTGCTTGTAGGACATCTCTGGACTGGGCAGCAAGCTTTGTACTGTACGCTCGGTGTGCAAGTGTTAACGGGGTTCCTGGGTTACTTTCTCTAAGCTATTGACTTCGAGTTGCATTTTAGCTGCTGGTGGTTCTGCTTGTTGTTAGGAACCAGTTTGAAACTGGACTTTGAGAGGAGGGTGGGAATCCCAGTGATCTGGGATCATTGGGCTCACCTAAGAAAAGGGTCAAAAGAGCGAGCGAGCTGCTCCTCAGAGCAGGATGGGGAATGTGGGCAGCAAACAATGAATGTGCCAGAAACCTCCCTCTCCTTGGTCAGGTTTAGTTCCCATTCCCTTGGCTGTGGGGTGGCTTTGCTGTCCCCATCTGTCCCCAGCCAGCACAGAGGGCTGAGTGCACTGAGGTCCAGTCCTGCCTGTGGGTACCCGCCATCCATCCTCCAGCTGATGGGTTGCTCCTCACACCCTCTGCCCCCTGCTCAGGCTCTCACACAAAGCTCAGGGACAACTTGGCTGTGAAAAACACTGCAGTATTTAAGCTGGCACATGTGCTGCCACCCTGGTACAGCCTGGCCCACCCCACTGGGACCTTTCCCAGCACGGTGGGAGGGTGCGAGGGGCATCTCCAGCCCCTCTCTGTGGCCATGTGCTGGATCAGCGTAGAATAGAGTTCATTTTCTTCATAGTCTGGGGCTAGAAACAGTGCTGGTGACCAAGTGGTGTAGTTACTGCTGAGCAGTGCCCAAACCAGCACACCAGGGCTGCCCCTTCTCCCCCCTCCTCACCGATGTACAGATAACACAAGCAGAAAGCTTGTATTTATGTATTTATTTAGTAACTGTAAACATATACATATATATTAACTTAAAACTAGAAAAATAGTTGTTTTTTTTACTATGCATGAACAGAGTTCTGGCCCAGCCAGTTTGCTCTTTCCACTTTTTACACATCTCTTTATGAAGGAAGAATAAACTTTTTAAAAAAACCTTCCTGATTTCTTGTCTTTTGTCTCTTTTCCCCCTTGCTCGGCCGTAGCACTCTGGTTTAGGTTGCAGCAGACACCAGTGGAGCCAGACCTGATGCTCAGCAGCTGCTCTGCATGGCACTGAGGAGCCAGCCCCTGGTGCTGGTGCCCTGCCACGCCGGCATCCTGCTGGGAACGGTCCCCACCGGCGATGCTTCCACCAGGGAGACTCCCCAGCAGCAAACCTGGGCTCTGCCTTCACACCCACGCCGTGAGTCCCCTGATCTTTAATCACCTGCAAAAGCAGGAGGCTGAAATCTCAGTCCCTCCAGGGTGCAGGGGCCGGGATCTGCTGCTGGACCCCGGGATGAAGCTGCTCCCTGCTCCAGCTGCACCGAGCCAGGGCTCTGTGTGTTGCAGTAACTACATTGCAAATCCATGCAGTGCTTGGTGAGAAAAGGGCTCTGCTTGCCCCGAGAAGCCCCCTGAAGCTGCCTGCCAGCCGTTGCACTGCCATTGGGTTTATCCAGAACGCAGGTCTGGGGCGAGTGCTCGAAGCAGGAGGTCTGGGTGACCTTCTCCATGCCTGCTCCATGTCCTGGGCAGCCCCTGCTGCCCCCCCCCCCAGCATGCAGACCCGGGCAGGGAGCTCCTGCGGAGCCAGGCACATGCAGGATTTAGTGCCAGGACAACAGGGGCTTGGGTCCTGGCCTGGGGAAGGCAAACGGGACTCGGAAGCAGCGGCGAGTGCCCGGATTCGGAAGGGAAAGAAATTTGTCATCCTACCTGCTCACTGGTGCTGCAAAGTGTGAAAAGGTGGAGTGAAAGCTGGCTGGAGCCACAGCCTTGCTCCTGCATCCGTGGCTGAGGATGAGCGTGTGAAACAAGTGACTCCGAGGTGCTCTACGAGGCCAGCTGGGACGAGGAGCAGCGTGGGGGACACCGCTGGGACCATCCCTGCCAGGAGCATCCCTACCTCCTCTTTCCAGCAGCAGGGATGGGCTCAAAGGAGCTTCACCCTTCCCAGCTGGGGTGGGTGAGCAGAATTTTGAATCCCTCCTTGCCTGCCAGTCCTGCAAACCCCCAGGGGAGGCAGCTCTGCCCTGCTTTCTCCTGCCACGTACCCGCTGCCTTTGTGCACCTACACGGACACGGGTGGGACATGCAAAGGGACTGATGGCAAAGCCACCTCTGGGTTTACAGGGTTTATTTGATGTTGGATCCTTCTCCACTGTCCCTGTCCACCCCAGGAGCGCTGGTGGGGGAGTGTGGGTGTCACCCCAAGCAGGGCACAGAGCTGCCCCGTGTCCAGCTGCTCCCTCCCAAACACACAGGGACCACGCTGGGCTTTTAAAATACCATTTATTACAATGGAGCCTTCCAGGCTAAAATCCCAAGCCGAGGGCCTGGGGTTGGTTTCTGGTGTGGCAGGTTGGGGGGGATTTGGGGGTTGTTGGGGTTTTTTTTGCTTTAAGTTGTCTATTTTTAAAAAAGATGAAAAGTTAGAGGCAGGGAGGAGAGGGCTCCTGTCCCCTCTGGCTGCCTCAATCAGAACAGATCCCACTGGTGAGCAAAAGGAGGGGTGCTGCATTGCCTGGAGGCATTTGGGGACCGGGGTCCCCTGCACCCTGCCTGACCCTGCTGGAAGGGGGGGGCAGGATCCCCGGCAGCAGCTCTGGCTGCCCGGGGTGGTGAGATGCTGCTGGACCAGCAAACCACATCCCGCAGCTTCTGGTCACAACTTAGAGGTGGAAGCAGGATGGGTTTCTTCTTCTTTCTTCTTCCTCATGCTGCTGATGTTCAAAAAAAAGAATTGAAATGACCAAAATCAAACCACAACACAGCCCTCGTGCTCCTGTAAACGTGAGTTTCTCCTGCTGCTCGGTCTCTGCCAGTGCTGCCGGGCGCTGGCAGCCGCGGCGTGGGGAGAGCAGGGCTCCAGGAGCTCCAGGGTGCACCCAGCCCCGAGCCCCTCCATGGGGACGGGTCCCTGCTGCCATCATCTCCTCTAGAGCTTCGGCTGGTGGCATCTGCTCCATGCCTGGCGCTGGGGCAGGTCACCCCACCCTTCCTCCTCCTCCTCCTCCTCCTCGTCTCCTCCCAGGGATGCTGGAGCCAGGGCGAGGATGGGCTTTCAAACCACAGCCGAGGAGGAGGAGGAGGAGGAAGAAGAGGAGGCTGTGGCTGCCGACGATGAAGGAGAGGAGGAAGGAGAGGAGGAAGCGTTCCAGAAGAGCCACCGCCTCTTGGGCTGCCGTTTGAGGTGGAGGTAGTCCTCCTTCTCCCGCTCCTTCTTCGCCCGCTGGTAGTGATCCTCCTCCTTCAGGTACCACACCGGCGGCCAGCGGTGCTTCTCGAAGTACTCCTGGTTCTCTGCAGGGAGAGGGGTGGGGGTGAGAGCAGTGCTGGGGCTGCCAGGACACCCCCCTCACCACGCCATGGTCCCTGCTCACCTCCCGACATGGCCTTCATGTCCCGCGGGAACTTGCGGCAGACGTTGTTGTAGTTGGTGCAGATGTGATGGAGGCACCAGTCGGCGAGCTGGTAGGCGCAGTGGAACTGGAAGAGATGGAGCCCACGTTAGAGCCACCACAGCATGGTGGATTCACAGGATTCACCCTGTTCCTCCATGGACATCCAAGCCAAGTCCTGGTTGTCCTCTCTGCCAGGACAGCATCATCCCCTGGAGCTGCTGGAGCTCTCTGTGCGGCATCACCCAGCACCTCACCCCATCCCCAGCCCTGCCAGCGCAGGGTCCTGTCCTGTCCACTCCTACCTGAGCGAGCTCCAGGAACACGAGCACGTCCCCATCGATGTCCACCATCATCTGCGCTGCCTCCATCAGGCCGGTGACCGTGTACTGCTCTGGGGGGGGGGGGGAGAGGGTTACGGGGGGGCTGGAATGGGCGCTGCCACCAAGCTTGGGGACAGGGGGGGACACCGTCCCACTGCAGCCCCCCCGACTCACCGGTGAGAGCCACCAGGTGCGGCAGGCAGAGGCGGTTGGCGAGGATGATGAGCTTCATGTCATCGAGGTCGGGGCTGGAGCTGAACTGCCCGGTGTAGAGGTACTCCAGCACCGCCCGCATGCAGCTCTTGCTGGTGTAAGGGAGTGCCACCTGCCAGACACACACCACCCGTCACCCCACGGCTGTCCCCAGCTGTCCCACCCTCCCAGGACAAACCCCAGGGGTGCTCCTCACCTCGTTGGTGGAGCTCTCCACGAAGGGGCCGCCGAACATAGCGGCCATCCAGTCACAGCTGGAGATGAGCAGGGGCTTGTGGGCACTGATAGCACCATCATCCAGCACGAAGGTGACATCTGGGGACAAACAGGGGTGCTACCACGACTGTCCCCATCACCTGGGGCTCGGCCACTCCCTGCTACACAATATCACACACTGGGGACAGAGGAGGGAAGGGGACAGAGCCTGGAATATCCTGGAATATTTCCTCAGTGTCCTCCACCAGCTCAGAGGAGCTCCGGAAAGGGCCCGGCTGGGGCTCCGGTTCTTCCCAGGGGTTTTCCCAAGGCAAACCACAGCACATTGGAGAGCAAAGGGAAAAACTCAGGAATCAAACGTCTCACTGGGAAGGGTGCCCAGGACCTCTCCACCCTGGCTCAGGGCTTCTCCCTGAGGTGGCTTCTGCTCACCAGCACGCATCTGAGCCCTGACAGGGACAACTTGACCACATCCAGGTCCACCCTTGTGAAATCCAGCCGGAGGGAAGCTGGGACACTCACACCCCCCTGGGACGTCACCCCGCCGCACACGGCACGTGGTGCTCCATGAAACGCCGGGGAAGTCCTACCAAGGGCACGTTGGTCCTCATAAATCAATGACCCTGTGAAAATCTGGGCCCAGGAGGAGAGGAAATCGCCTCTGTTGTCCTCCCATAAATAAACAGAGCTGTCAGGGGAGCTGGAAGCTCTGGGGAAGGGCCAGTGCATTCACAACTTTCTCAGGAAAGAAGAAAAAAAGCTGTAAAAATCCCTGAAATGCAACCAAAACCCCACGGGAGGCAGCGCCTGCTCCTCACTCGGGGGCAAAGGCTCCGAGCCCCGCGACCACCAGCAGAGCCCTCCCAAGGAGAAGGGTGCTCTGGGTGCTCCTCCCCCTCAGCCCGGGCTCGTACCCGAGAAAGTCCCCTTGGCCAGGCATTCCTTCACCCGGTTGGTCCTCCGGACGTGGAAGGCTTTGGTGATCTCCTGGTTCATGAACGCCTCGTTGTTGAGGATGTTGGCCACCATCATGCGGAGGTCGAACACCTCCAGGAGCTCAGCGATGTGAGCGATGTGCATGAGGTCCCGCTCGTTCTCGTCCAGCTCCCCTGTGTACAGGTACTTCAACACGGCCCGGAAAGGACCCGGCTGGATGGAAGCATCCATCTTCACCACCACCATGAGCTTGGACTTGTAGGTCAGCGGGTCTTCTGCCATCTCCTCCTGGATGCTGGTGAAAGCCCGGCTCCAAGAGGAGAGGTCCCTTCCCCGCCGCAGCCCGCGCTCCCCGTTGTCGTAGCGGTTGCCCCGCAGGATCCCATCACTGGTGGAGGCTCTAAGGCACGGTTTTCGCTGGCCGGATCCGGCCTCCTCGGTGCTCTCGCAGATGTCAAAGCTCGCGGCTCGGAGGAGGAACTCCCTCCCGTGGTGCCTCTCCTCTTGGTGCAGCATCCGCTCAGCGGCCGCGGTGACGGCCACCCCGAAGCCGTGTCCCATGGCGCTCTGCTGGTCCTCCTCACTCAGGTCCATGAGGAACAGGTCGTAAAATTTGGAGGAGGAGGTGGAGAGGTAGATCTTGTGTGCGTAGATTTTGATCTTCTCTTGCAGCACCAGGATGACGTCCGCGCACAGGGGGTCCTCCAAGAGGTGGGCTGGGCGCTCCTCGTTGTTGGAAGGGGGGTCGGGGACGATGATGATGGGAGGAGGGGGCT
>VZRW01009810.1:0-26027 GCA_013398125.1 Aegotheles bennettii | reverse complement strand
GGGCCCGCCGTGTCTCATCCCGCCCGTCCCGTCCCCCCGCCGCACCGCATCTCCTCTCACAGCAAACCGGGCTGCACTCTTCCGTTGAAATTAGTAACCCAAAATAAGCCCTGGTTTCACACTTAGGGCTCCCGGGTTTCTGCTCGTTTGAAGTCAGCTTGCTGGAGTTTGCCCGAGCCTGGTAATGATTTCCTCTTAATTAAGGCGACCGATGAAAAACAGTATTTGTCATGCCTGTGTCACCTGGTGTTTCAAACCAGCAGCGTGCAGTAAGGGCCTACAACATTATTAGAGCAGCATTCTGGTTTTCAGCTGACCCGCGTGCCCCACACGGAGCCCCTGGAGCACATGGAACGTGGGCAGTGGCAGTTTTGTAACGTGTGTAACCAACACATCTGAGCCCCAAAACATCACCCAGCACTCGGTGCCTCCTCATGCGCACACTCCTGAACAGAGCCAAACCCCCAGGAGGGGTCAAGAAAGATCCATTCACATATATTCCTCACAGGAGAAACGCTGTTATCAGAAACATCTGTAAGGGAATAAAGAAAATAATTACATGTACATGCTAACACAGGCTTCAGTTTATCTGTCCTATGCCTGCTTGTTTAGACTATGCTAAGACCCATGGCTAGAAACTCTATAAGTTAGAGTAGCTCTGTTCAAACAGATCTAAAGCAAAAGGGTGTGCAGATACTTCATTCCATTCGGACTAACACAAATTCCTCTGCCTGCAGTTGGAGGGCTCAAAAATTGCACATACACAAATTATTTTCTTCTATTCCTCAAATCTACCCCTGCTAGCAAGGTCTCTCCCTTAGTATCGCTCTTGATACTGCTTCCACCCCAGTCAAAGTCTTACACAGTTTTGGGAGTGTCCCATGAAGTGAGAAACCTTAATAGTGAAGATAGAGTCCACTGCTGCTATTTGCAAAGATGACACTCACTCGATGATAATGATTTTTAAAAAGCTGAAACCCTTCCACCATAAATAAATGGTGGGGTTTTTTTTTAAATAGAAACAGATCAGACTTCTCAGGGACCTGCAAATTAATGTTCCCAAGCACCCCTTCAAACCCTCACAGTGATGACAGTAGATTTTAGTCAGCAGGGATGGGAAAAGCAATTGCCCCACGGGAGAGTCACACTGGCATGAGTGGGGAAGAGCTTGGATGTAATAGCCTAACAGCTGGGAAGGAAAGGATGATGTTCCTGTGCCCCCAAGCCTGCCTCACTTCATCCACAGTCAGTGCTCAGGGGTAGGACAGAACATGCTTCCTTCTTCAGTAACAGTAATTCTCAAGTGATGTTTCTCAGTCTCAAGAACTATTTCACCTAATCCTTGCTGCTGCCTCTATTTGCTGAAGAGTTAAATGCAATCTTCTGGGAGCTCACAAAAGAAGGCAGACAACAGCTGTCTCAGCTTCACAGGCATGTGGAACAGGAGTAGGTTCACTGGCCTGTCCTTAAATCAAGTACCTGCAATCTTACATCAGGAAATATATTGATTTTGAAAGTCCTAAAGACATCTGCTTGGACAATACTAAACATAGGCTTTACTTACTGCAGATCAAAACTGACATAATTATTCTCAAAACCACGTTTCCAGATTATGAGGACATTCAAAATCTGATGCAAACCTCACATGCATATGAGAGAAAAATCCTCTGCAGTGGGAGGGACTAACAGCATCTCAGGTGATTATTTTTCCTGTGTGTTCTGCATCCTTGAAAGTGAGCCTGCTTGCAACTCCATGTGCCAAACTCCTGGGCTGGAGGCCGATCAGCACTAGCACCTGTACCTGAGAGTTATGTATCCTTTACTAGCAGACATTTGAACTAAGCACCGTTTTTCTTGTCAATTTGTTCTTTCATGCCTAGGTCTGTTGTCTGAGGAACATGAGAAAACAGACTTTGCTAGCATCCATTACCAAATTAGAAAAAGACAAATGATACAGGCACCTAGGGAGACCTTTAGCTTTTCTAGCTATCACTTGTAAGCCTGACTGACATTTTTGTTCATGTTAGTTTTCAATGAGACATTTGGTTCCAGGCTTGTCATTTTTTGAATCACCTAGCAGGCAGTGCTAGATGGACACTTGTTCCAGGAGGCTGCAAGCCATGCTGTATTTTTTAAAAATGTCCTTGTGACAAAAGAGTCCTATGAAGAAAAAAAAAAAAGAGAGAAACATAGCTTGAATTAATCCATTTACTCTGAGACTTCTCTGAAAAGAGACTAGATCTTGTCAAAACCTGACAAAATGTTTTGGGTGTTGGAGTTGGTTTTTTTCCACAGAATTATGCTGTTTCATCGAGGCTGAAATGTTTCACAGGGATGCATGGGATTCATTTGAAAGGTTTCTGCAGTTCATGGTACATTTTAATCACTTCGAAAGGGAGATGCCAAATAAAAAAATTAATCTTTCCAATTTGAAAATGGATACTTTCACACAATTTCATTTTGTGATGCTACTTTGAAAATTTTGGATCTATTCCAGCACAGAGCAGAAACACATTGCACAATGAAATTGGCATTGTTCAGAAAGCTCAGCTTGGAAATCCTGGATCTGTGTTGACATAGCACTTCTGTGGCAAGAAGCATACAGACATTGACATAAGCACCTCTTTATTTGCATGCACCATAGCAGATTCCTGGTCGTCTTTTAAACCATATTAATTTAGAAACAAACATACGCAGACCTTCCTTCAGAGGCTGTTAGTTAAAAGGCTGTAGCTGTTCTGACAATTTCCAGGTGGCCCAGGCAACAGTTAGGAGCGATGCTCTAGAAATGCAGGCTGTATTTTCAGATTTCACCATCAAGCAGTGGATGTGGACTCTTTTCCACCATGGGATCTATATCCAGACCATATGTCTGCAACATAAATCTGTCAGAGCTGAGGTACATGAAACTAGCCTCTAGTGCTGCCCTCTCTAATTTCTCTGACACTGGTGATTCACACATTTTATTGCACCAATGCAGCATTTCTCCTCCTACAAAACTCCACCTTTCAGATGTAACTCATTGGCTTACCCAACCCCTGGAGAACAGGGGAGGCTGTGATGCTGTGCAGAGCTGGTTACCATGTGTCTCCTACAAGCATTTTATGTTCAAAGGGTCTCCCAGAGGGGAAAAGAAAAAACACATTCTTGATGGTTGCAGCCTTCCGTCACAGCCTACCACATGACACAGTGCATAAAACCAGTTTAATTATGAAGGGATAAAAAGCTGTTAAGGCATAACCCAAATCTGAGAATTCATGTATAAAAGCTGGACAAAGTGTGCTTAGCCAACATACAGAACTAGTGACAAGAAGGGAAAACAAAAGAAACCCAAGCCCAGCAGCAGAGGTTCAGTAGCTGGCTTCTAGAGCAAAGCACTGAAGTATTGCTCAGGCACCCTGTTTTGCACATCACAGAAATCCAGCTAGTCCAAAGAAGTGGGAGATCTAGTTGCAAATGTCCTTTGAATGGATTTTCATCACACCACTCATTTCAAGTTTACATATATTATTTTTGTATATTGGACTCTTGAGAAAAAAGGAACGTTTCCTCATGAGAAGAAGCCACAGCAGTAAGCAGTTTCAGAAATATCCGCCCCCAGTGCAGTAATATTTTGCTAATAGTTTTGCAAGGAATCATAGGAGCTGTAATTTGTGCCTTCCACATTCCTCCCATGTAGTTACAGGTTTGAGAAGCACAATAGATAGAAGGAACATGAAATAACTCTTTCTTACTGAATTTCCAGTGCACCTGATGCATAAGGAGATTTATTCCTCAGCACAAAGAATATTGTTCACAGCAGCAGTGTAAATTGGAAGGAGTTACTAAGGTGACAACTGTCGTCATCCCAAAGAGGGATGACCCTATTAGGGCTAATAACGAAAAGATTCAAACAAACATATAATCAGTGCATGGAAGTAAATTTATCTAGGTTAGCCCATTCTTGCTAAAAACCTCTCCAGCTCTGTTCCTAACGTACATTTTCTTTCTATGTGCATTCCTACTGCCCATGCAGATACAGAAGCCTGCAGCTAGCAAGCTTACATTCAGAATAATGAACAAGTGAGAAACTGCTGTAACATAGCTAAAAATAAACAAATTCCCCATTCATACTATTGTTCCTGCAACATCATTCACATGCAGAATGGACTGGGAACCAGTTTGTATCTAACTCCCTTCCTCTCCTAACAGGCTTTTCCTTTGTTTTCCCTGGCAACCACTTAAACACCATAGAGGCAGAAGATATATAGGCCTCCTGAAAACAAGGGTTTCTTGCTCATGTTGCTGTTGCTAGACCATAGCCATCAGGACAGAAGTAGCCATGACAGCTGGACCAACACTTTGCACGTGAAAGTCAGGCACGCTACATCAGGATCATCCAGCCTGCCATCACTCATTACTGCAGTAACGGCTTCTGTTCAAAAGCATATTCTGCTAGTCTGTGAACTGTCAAGTGGCATTTATTTTTTCACTCAGTAGACAGTGCCTTACTAATAACAGCCTATAGATTTTTAGTACAACACAGAAAAAAAAAACTCACACCAAAATAAACCCAAAACTCAGAAACACAGATAATGTACTCTACAACCTGTTTTACCCCTAAGGGTTCTGTGAAAGCAAAAGAAAACATAAATATTAAGTTTGATTACTGTATAATCTCTTCTAGGGATCATGCATCATTTTAGGCAAAAGCAGACATAGCCTATTGACAGAAGCTGAGATTCCCTGCTAAGAATTATGGCAGTGCTGCCTCTGCTCCAAATTACCAGTATCTTAACTAAGGATACAAGAATTGTTCCTTCTTATATCATCTACCTCCATACAGCTCAGAAAGATCGAAATGAGATAGATAAATAAATGCTAAAACATCAGTAGATTTTGCACATGCAGCCTGAGTGCTATGTAACCTTAAGAGCTGACGAGGATCAGGAGAAGAGAGGAAGGCAAGCTGAGAAGAGGACCCCTGTTTTGCTCTGTGGCAGTGGCCAGCAGGGAAGAAGAGACTAAATGCCAAAAAAAATGCCTAAATCAAGGCTTGGGTGCTGCTGCCACTGGATATTTGGCTTCTCAGTGCACCGAAGGGAGATTTGGGGGTGGAAGTCTTTTGCCTGTGGTGAGGGATGAAAGGAGAAAAGTGATGGTCCCCAATGCTTTGAAATTGTTCATGAGGAGGGTACCACAAAAGTGGAGGGGACCACATCAGTTGTTTTCCAGGTTCCTTATCACTTGCAAGATGATCTCACTGAAAATATTCACTTTTGTTGCTTTTTAAATCACTGATGAAGTGACACTGGCGTGAGTACCCAGTCTATCAGATTGCACAGGGAGCTGCCCTCACAAGAGGAACAAATATTTGTTTGAACAGGCAGGAATTACTGTCTGAATTCTAAATAAATTTGAATATTTTAATAAATAACCATTTTGTGCTTCCCTTAGTCTTCACTGCCAAGGAAGAAAAAGTGTTTTGTTTTATATCCCCAAACTGCATTTATAGCTTTTAAGCAAATATTTCAGAAATAGGTAATAGCATAAATAATTACAGAAAATTAGTCTGGAGGGAAAAAAAAGGTCTTAAAATTCAAACAAGACAACACATTAATATTTACAGAAGGAATATGGGAAGACAGGAAGGGACTACGCAAGGATGAGACTGAATGCCAATACAGTGATGAGCTCTGTCCTGCAGAGCTGCAGCAGATGCCCCAGCTCCTGCAGGTCTGCCTCTGGAAGAAGACAGTAGACTAAAAAACTTCTAAGATGTTGCAATAAATTTATTTGCACACATTTACACTCCTCTGAGGACAAAAGTGCTCAAAGAAGACTTAAAGAGATTTCCTTTTCTTAGTATTTTCACATCAGACTTGTAAATGTGTGATGTGCAGAAAGTGTTTCTTCTTCCAGAACCCACTTGTTAGAAGACTTACGAAGCAAGCAACTTCTTTGCTATTTGTTACACTTCGCACAAAGACCACAGAAAAAACCCACACTAAACTATTGTTTCACACAGAGATACGTACTCTAAGGCAAATAACTTGCTTGGCTGCTGAAAAAGCATGCTGTCTTATTACTTCCTTTCCATAATATTATTGTACAGCAAATATTAAACTGTTACCAATGCAACATTTAATGGCAGACTCTAGCAGAAATAACGAATTTTAACAACAATATGTTTCCAGTTTTGAATAGAAGTTTTATGGATGAACAATTACTACTTGGATGCTGAACATCACCTGACACCATAAAAATCTGACTTCAAAAAAAAAAAAAAAGAAAGAAATACAGAAAGTAATAAAGTTACAAATCATTCAGAAAGGTGTTTGGCTTTAACTTTGGCCACGACTTGCTTGGGTCTTATTTAGATATCAGTGCTAACAAAATAGCTCCACAGAACAGTTCCCTAAACCATCAACAGCAAATTTGCATCACCTGAGAATGAAAAAAATATGGTTTTCAGAAAAAAAAGTCACAGATTGAAATATTTTTTTTAGAATGCCCCTAAAAATCCTCCATTTTTATTTTTTATTTTTTTGTTTGTAAACTTTTCTTCAGAATTTACTTTAAATGCAGACAGATTTTTCTGCTGCTATTCAAGTGGAAATGCCACCAAACTAATATTCAAACGTGATTGCTGCTTCCTTAATCTCTCATTTAAAATAACAAAACTTAAAAGTTAATTAAAAAATCTTAATGATATTTCAATTAAAAACTATTTTACTATTCAAATTGACTACGGACAATTTAAGGTTTCTCTTGTTTTCAAAATATTCAAAGGTTTTAGATGTCCATTGGCTATTAACTTTTATGTGGCTTTAAAATTAGACTAAAAGGATTCTTAACATTTTTGCCAATTTTTTAGCACAATATGACATCTGCAATATTTGCTGAATGAAGCTTTTCATCCCTATTCCATTTCTGCAAATGCAATGAGTATTCCTCCTCCATTTCAAGGATTAATTTTGAAAATGACACTTTAAGCACTCCAAGCACAATGGAAGAAGTCAAAAATAAATCCTACAAGTGCAACAGCCCAGTGCAGATGTGCGTGAGTCTCAAATGCACTTCATACCCCATGCTGACAGTCTTACACATCCAATAAAAGAAAAGGCCTGAGACCACCTCAATGATAATATTAAGCTTCATCCTCTTCTCCAGCTGGAAGGGCATTCAGATTTACATGATGCAGCTGTTTTATTTTCATCACAATTCACTTGCATGGCCAAGGCATCTGGGCAGAAGGCAGAAATGGTTGGCCACCCACATCTCTTATCAGATCAGGCCTCCAGCCAGGATACTAGGGGCTTCAAAAAACACTCCCATGAAACTGCAAACCTGCAGTTGCAAATTCTCACCACTTCCAGCTTAAGGTTTATTCCACATCATTTCTTGTGCCCATGCTTTAGCTATTCCTCCCAGTCTTCAACCTCTCAGACTACAGAAACCAGGCTCTGATATAGAAATACCAGAGGCCTGAGCCAGCAGAGACTGTCACCGTTCCTTGGGAGACAAAGCGAGCAGGACAACGGCTCCAGCTTAGTGCCACACACAGGGAGCAACTCCTGCTGAGACCAAGGAGTTTGTGCACAAGCAGGCAGGGTTCCTCATCATTTTATAACTCCATATGAATTTGTGGTTAGTGTAGACCTACACCAGACAGCACAGAGCAGAACATGCCTCCACAGCAAGGGAAGCAACACCCCCCGAGTCTGCAGGAGTCGATGGACAGCTGGGAAATACCCGCTTCAATTCTTTTGAATTTTTTATTTTGAATCCTTACTCACTGGGTATATAAAGGTTGATTCACCATTTCTATGATTTTCTAACTATTTTCATAATACTCAGAGAGATGTGTTACAAAGTTTCTAACCGTCTGGGCTCTTTTAGGTTCACTGTGGGAGCCAGAGTGAGGAGAGGAACTGCAGGCAGAGCTCAGAGCCAGTGCTCAGTACTATCGAAGATTGCCTAACAGCCACAGGCAAAAACACCCCGAAGGTCAGTGACGTCCCCTCTCTATTTCCTGAAAGCAGATGGTGGAAGAGTTTGGAATTAATGATCCTGCGGTGCCCAGCTTGTCCCCAGCTCCCCGCAGAGACGATCAGCCTTTTCTGCTGACAGCCTGCGAGACAGCTCAGTCCACGTGGCAGTACGTGTGCCCAAGAACCACCCTGCAAATAAAATCTGGGAAGATACATCACTGAATGGCATTCAGTGCAGTAAGAATACCTCACTTCTTGTCTATAGAAGATTTTATCGTGTAATTCTGTGAAAGGCACCAACCCATCTTTTTTTTGTGCAGTAATTCTAATAAAGGAATGTGCATATTGACTCAGGCTCAATCCAGTATTTTTCTCCAGCGATCAATGCAGCAAGACAAAACATTGCTTTAGGCACAGGGTAAAAGGCCCTCCTCTGCTCTCTTCTTACTGTATGTCTTTGTATTTAGATTCAAAAGCTAGTTCAAAGTTTTTTCTCCTCATTAAAATGTGATAGTATTTACTGTTATCTAAAGGTATTCTTACCACCCACAGAAAAATTCAAGGCCTCTATGGTTTTTCTTCACTGCTGTCATCATAGTGACTTACCAGTAAGTAGATGCATGAAAACTAATGCCAGTCAACATGTTTTTTTTGAAAACAGGTTTTGCCACTTCAATGTTCTTTTTTAGCTCTCCAAAATAATATTATTCTAAGTAAGGAGGAAAGATCCTGATTTGGAAAGAAACAACTCAAAGACAGATTTGGTTCTGTCAACATGCCTACCTTCTCATAAAGGTCTGGGTCCAGCTCTGAGGCAAAATAAGTTCAATCTTTCTCTTTTCATATATGATTGAATTAAAACACTACCAGATCAGAATGACATTTCTGATGATAAAGTTTATTATTTTCACTTCCTGAAAACTTCAAAGGAGAACGAAAATAATCCTGTGGCTGAAAAATAAGCCTTGCAATGCTAAATTAAAGAAGTTCAGTCGACTCAGCTCATAAAGGAAAGATGAAAGGTGAATTGGCACTGAATTTATATGATTAAATATGGAAAACACTTAGAAGAAAATTACTTTCCAGTCTTGTAAACAAAGGCGTAAGATTCAATAGCTGTAAATTGAGCTTAGATGAACAAAACCTTAAAAAGATGAAATTTCCTGACAGTAAGAGAAATTAAACTTTGGAATAATTTATCAGAGGCAAATCCAGTAGGGGTGAACAATGTTGCAGTGGCAGTGCTGCCATGCCCGTGCCTGCCTTCACACCCATGGATCCAGACCCTGACTTGCAAGCCAGCCTCCCAGCCTGCCCTCTGACCTGCCCTCCTGCCATCAGCTCATGGGGTGACCACCGGACTCGGGGCTGACTCTGGCCACCATCACCAGCCCTGCCTGCCCTGCTCACGTGGGGATGGCTACCACGCTGGCCTCCCCATGAGCAGCCTGTCCTTTCTCCCCTCCAACAAAAGTACTCCTTGGTGGTGCTGATTTTGTGCTCAGTTGTTGCCACCAGATCACAAGCACTGTCGTTTTGCAAGATCAGGTATTGCTATGCATTATTGCTATACATCTGCCTATACTGGAGACAGGGAAAGAAATTATAAAGGTGTCGCCAAATCCTGGCAACTCTCATTACCCACAGTGTCAATACAAACTGTAAAACAACATCAAAAAACAATGTGAATAAAGGAAAACAACGTATGCATGTTGTTGTCACACAGTCACCAGGACAGGCCTCCTCTATGTTGCCCTCTTCTTACTTCCCATACTCTCTGAGAACAACCAATCTCTGGTCACAGTCTGCATGTGTTACCCGAGAGGCTTCCTATAATCTACTCAGCACATTCACCTGATGTTTATAGTGTCTCCATATTCTCCTGTACAAAGGAGCCTCGTTTGTTCACCAAGTGGTACCTGCTCTGCTTTCATCAACAGAAAGATGCACTGAACACGGCAGGACTTAGGAAAGTCCAAAGCAAGGTGCCTGCACTCTCTGTTCCAGAAGATATTTTTAGTTAGAGGACAGTGAAAAGCAACATGCAGAAATTCAGGACCTACCTGTGATCTAGCTCAAAGCTTCCCAGGTCTTCTATACACAAATGGAGAGCTCAACTTTCTTGGATTTGTCACCATTCAGCCACTGCTTCTTCTACACTCTGCCCCTCCACAGCCCAAGAATGCCTTATTTCTTACTGTTATGGGTACTTTGAACCCCGCACCTGCCTTCCGGTGCTGGCACTTTTTGGAAATAAAAGTGACAAGATGTAGTAGACACTGAAAACAGCATAATACGCCAACCACACTGTCCAACAGAGTTGTAGTATAAGATTTTTTTATGACAAAGACTACTGAAGAAAAATCAATATACTGCTCAATTTTGGAGGTATTTTAGTTTTTTAAACTCTCTCACCCAAAAAAATGCAATTACAAAGAAGTCCTAGTAACAGAAAAAACTACTCCTGAAATCATGGTTAAAAAATGAGTATCCTCAGGGCTACCAATACAAATTATTGCTTGAAAAACAAAACCGTGGGAAAAAAAAATGTACTTTTCAAAACAATCCAGGCATCTACTCAGTATGTCACTTGCAATCCACTACCAATACATCAGAGCAGTCCTTCTTGCTCTCCAGCATACAATCTAGGCAGTCTGCAGGCCTCCTGGAGGCACAAATCACAAGGACTCTGACCCTCTAAAGCTCAAATACTAGTAAAAGTGCTAAGTCAGTCCTTAGAAACTCTGAGAACTGCTCACGAGGAATCCTTGCATGCCCAACAGGACTACCGCACAAATCCTTTATGGAACAGTACTTCTGATTATGAACATTACAGACACCAAAAAGAGGGGAGTTTTCAGTCCTACAGTTTCACAAAGTTATGATTTCTGGTATCACAAATTATTTTTTTATCCCAGGCTATTTGTATCTAGTCTTCAGAATTATTCCATATGTGAAATATTTAAATATACAGTTTATCACAGTGCAGTCTTAGTAAGTTAAATAACCTAGAAAAATAATTTTAAAAAATCCTTTTAAGTATTCTTCTTCTTTCTATAATTTATCTGAAGAATGCTTGGTTGAGTACCTCTGCAGATTTTCATAAAGGCTATTACGTAGTCTGTTACAAGCTCTGTAAAGTACTTTTCTCTTATTTCCCAAACTGTTTTAAAAACAGAAGAGGAAAAGATGGAGAAAAACAACACAACTAACAAGATTAACACCAATCAGGAATTTGCAGGGTAAGGTTGGTAGGACATATGATAACATATGCCCAGAATCCCTTCCCTCGAACTTCCAGGAAAAAATCAAACCTCTCACTGGAATCCAAGAACAAGATATGCAGTTTTCGGAGGTTCTTTTGTTTCTGGAAATGTTATTTAACTGAAAACTGGGCTTATCAGAGGAAAGCAGGCATCAACCTTAACAGTAGGATGGCTACTACAGCTCCATAGTATCTTCTTCCCCTGGGAGTCAGCTATCAAAGCTGTCTGTGAGATGTTGTCAAAAACTCCATGCCATTCCTACTGGGAGTACGACTAAAAATACCAGTCCAAATTAGCAGTGTACAAAGACAGTCATTAAGTACCTTAACACATTTCCTGCCAGAAAACATGCAGTGCTTCTTCTCAAATTATATTACCATGTATCTTTATGAAGCCTTCCACAATAGTTCAAACTATTTTTAGGCTACTGCTGGGGAAAAAAAAAACAAACCAAAAAAAACAAACCAAAAAACCCAGCCTGACAGTGAAAGTACTAAAAGGGGCCCATTCAAAGAAAAGTTCCTCTGTCCTTTCATACATCCATGGAATAGCTATAAGGAACGTATTTAAGTGTATCCACTTTAGAGAATATCCAATATCCTTTACAAAAGGTGAGGTCTGGAGACCCTAAGCTCTACTTCACTGTCTTCAACTCCACAAACTCTCTTTTCCCTCCTATTACCAAGAGACACTATTAAAAACATGAACCATATATGTATTCATGAAATTATTTACATTTCCTGCCACAGTTGCAGCTGCTTCTGTATCACTGATTGTTTTTATCTTCTAAAATCCAAATCTGCATATTCAACAGTGGCAACATTTTTAATAACAGAAGCAGTGCAGGTATCTGACTCAGAATTGCACAGGACAGCTGATGTCCTATAATTCGTATTATTAGTGGCACTGTTTCACTTTGCTAGCTGGTTAGTTTTGGTTTTTTCTCCCAAGACCATTTTTGTCAAAGCAATGCTCACACAGGGATGAGGCAGCTTGGGCTTTTGCTAATTCGGAAGATGTCAGTGTTTGGCCAGGGGAGAAGAAGGGAACAGCTATCCACTGTGCCTCTGACTGTTGGGAAACAGTGGCAACAAAACCAGCACTGTAACTGCGAATCTGCCACACATTTCATACCACTTCTGTTAGCTTCTACTGCTCATTACCTGACTGCCCTAACTGCCCTTGTTTCTCTGTTTATCAGGGTCATCTCCGACCTTACCTCTTCCCCTCCCACCTTCCATCAAATGGACACACATCTCGAGAGCTCTATCAGTGATCATTAGTAGCATCCATAATACTACCCTCACCCATAAATATTCCTTGATTTCCTTTCATTATTTTAATGTCATTGTACATCTCCGTGTCTCCAGGTAACACCAATGTCATTTCAATGCCATTTTCAGCACCACTCTTGATGTCAGAGGGTGAGCTGCACAGGTGGCAGAGCACTCCCACCCTACCTTCGGCATTACAAACGATAGCTTCATGGATTCACAGCAAAGAAGCAGGCAGCAGCAAATGCACCATACACTAAACTGCCCCCTCCTCTTGCCGTGTTGCTGCCTGCAAGTAGTCAGATAAAAACCACAGATTAATTTTAAAAACTCAAAGTAGCAAAAACTTCAGTTCTCCTTCAAAAATAAATGAATTTATCTCTTCACTGAATCACCTCAAAGGATTGTCTGTTTCTACACATTTTTAGGACAGAAGATGGTAACTGCTGCACTATTTTGTGTCACTTCCTCCTTTTCCTCCTTTCATTTTTCTTCAGATCCTCTAGCTGGCAACTACGCCACATTCAAGAGATGGGAAGAGGAAGGGAGGAACCATCATACTTGTTCCCTGCTCTTTATTCTGGAGTTTTGTGGAACACCATCTCTTACAACACTCCTCAGGTGAAGCTCTGCAAGGCTCTGACAAACTGTTCTGCTCACAGAGCCAGAGGCTGGCTATGCTAGTGATGCCTCCATCCCCCAGCACTGGCTCCTTCTCCTCTCCTTGCAGGGGCTGGCTCACCAAGGCAGGGTAAAAAGACCTTCTTCTTTCTGCAGAGGTAGGAGCAGGAACCACCTCAGCTGCTGCAGCGGGGTACACGCGTCCCATTCGACACGAACCAGAAGGCTCCAAGCACAGTCTCTGCCACCGTGGCTCCCGGGCAGAGCGAGCAAGAGCAGCACCCAAGCTGCGTGACAGAAATTTTCATGTGTGAAACACCATACGTAAGCATTTGGGCTAATCAATCCTGTACTGATTTAGTTACGAATTTTCATGCGTAAGGGATTCTAAATCCAGGCGCTCTCAGCGCAGAGACCAGTGCTAAGGGCTTTGCTTTAACTGTGGCAGAAATGCTCAGCAAGATGTTGCAATATAGCTTGAGCTCGTGGCATTAAAACGGAAAGGTTGGAGTGGTTGCTTTCCTTAGCACTCCATCAATAAGCTGCAACCTAATTTAAAGCGACATTTTTACAGTTCTTGCAGAAACTTGAAAATTAGAAGGTCAACTTGCATAATAAAATATGACAGGGGTTTTTACTATGACATTTTTCTTTTTTATATTCTTTTTAGAAATAATTAGAAATTTAATTACCAATTAATGATTAGACTCGATGACTGTGATGAAGCCATTACTATCCATGAATGAAACACGCTTTTCCATCAGTGTCCCAAAAGTAAATTTAAATTAAGGCAAAAACCCTACAGACAAGATTCTCGGTGAGCTTGAACTGAAGTTGTGCTTGCTTATAACTCACTTACATGAGCACTTCTGGCCTTATACCTCCTGGGTACAAAGTTCTGAGTTTAGGTCACTTGCAGTCTAACCTTTCTTCTGAGCATCTTCTTCCTTCTGGTTAAAAAGGCATCTCTAATGTTGAAAATACATCAAAGTATTTGATTTCATTCTGAAATTCTGTCTTTACATAGGAGTGAAAGCTGCCTGTCACTTATTGCATGTGTAAATCAAGACTTAAATAAATAAACTTTCTTATTTTAGAAAATTAGCATGACAGCAGCAGAACAATAGCTATACTATATAACAATTTGTTTTGAGTACATCATCAAAATAATTACAGTGACAACAATTCAAGTGACAATTTAACAAAATACTATTAATTTTTGACCCAGTTACCAGTTTGCAGTAGTCCAGGATGGCTATTCAGGCCAAATGAAGTCCTCCTAGCCAGGACAATAAAGTCAACAGAAACTGATAGCAAATATCTTTTTCCAGACTATCACTGCCCCCAGGCTTTCATATCTGAATTTCCTTCTAAAAGGAATATAAATCAAACAGCAAATCTAATTTGAGAAGAAAAAAAGAAAGGGGATTATTTCTCTGATATTCAGAATAAGAGAGAAGCTTCAACAGACATAGGAACAATTCATTGATGCTTGTATAATATTTTGAAAAAACAAAGCTCGTACTTTGATCATAAGAATTACACCACTCACTCATAAAAGCTTGCCTGCAGTTAGGAACTTAGAACATGGTTTTTAATAACTGAAATACACAGAAGCAAGCTTGAGACTCTCAAGGCAGAGGGAGAATGAATCCGCAAGGATAACAACCGCCACTGCTCCTTGTCCTTCATTCCCAGTACCGCCAAGCCGCCCTACCTGCATTACTGAGATGTCTTCTCCTGCACTGCCTTGTTTGCACAGGGAAGAGTGCAGCAAGGGTGGGCAGCTCACCCTTCATTTGGCTGAGGGTATGGGGTTTCACATACGGATGGCCACAATCACATGTGCAATGTGATGAGACCCCAGACAGTAAAATTTCCCCACCCAAAATCTGTCCCAGGCACCACAAACATAGGTGATACTAATGGGGAGGAGAGAGCTTTCCTTCCACTACAGAAAAATGTCTTAGGCCTAGCAGGGACTATTATACGTGCTTCATCCATCTCTACTCAAAACCAAGTTACTTCATCTCTTGATTTATTATCACAGTGGCAGGAATGCATCACAAGGTACAACAGGCAAATTGGAGTGGTCCGTGACTTCCCACGGGATACCTTCAGGAAAACTGGCTTTAGTGCCTGCAGACGTATGAATCATAAGAGATTACGTTCTGGATTTATAGTTTATTTTAGCTTTTTGTCTTTTTAAACTTCCATGGAGGTGTGGAACAACAATAAATTCTGATTCAAGCTGGCAACTTGTAATGTGGAACAACTGAAATTCTGGAGTTCTGCACAGTCTCCCTGTTAGTTTCCCCAAGTCAGTGATCACATACTCCTGAGTGCAGAAACAGCAACACTGGAAAAGGCGTCAGGTGCCAATTTCTTCAGAATACAAGATCATTTAAAGTTCAGGCCTAGCATTAGTCCATGTGCTGCACTGCAGCAAGCTGCACAAAGCCATGGCATCAAATCCATGTGACAAAGATGCCTATGGACGTTTTAAGAGTCATGGCAATACTGATAGATGGTATTACTATGTCATCCAGGGTTTAGCAATTACAGACCTCAAACGTGCAGCCTTACTCCAAGAAAAAAATTCCTGAATAATACGTTAGGATCATTACCTAGTTTTTAAAAAAAAGCTTAGTCCTATAAAACCTCTGGCAAGGAAGATGACCATGACCGTCTTACTTCCATATATGTACTTTAACGTAGCAGGGATACTGAGAGGGCGATGATACTATAAAACTACTTCTGCATAACACAACTATTTCCATGCTAGTCTCCTTTAGAAGGAAACATTTACTATGTTCCTATGAAGATAACCATGAACAATAGCCACTTATAGAACTATTTCAAATACCAACTATCAATATGCTTGCAAAACCAAACTAGCATCACCTGTTTCATCTCAGATTAT
The DNA here is from genome assembly GCA_013398125.1 of Aegotheles bennettii. NCBI lineage: Eukaryota > Metazoa > Chordata > Aves > Caprimulgiformes > Aegothelidae > Aegotheles > Aegotheles bennettii. Next base: position 9,970 of record VZRW01009810.1, on the reverse strand, counting down.
GGACACTGCCACCTGAACTTCAAATGTTTCATCTACCCAGCAGAAGTTTACTTTGCATTTTGTGATTTGGCTCAGACCTCTCAGTCTGCACTGTATTATGCCTGACATCTTCTATGGAAAAATAGTTTACTAGTATCATTCATTTCCCTTCCTCCAGTGATTAAAAAAACTGTGGTTTGCCCCTTTGTGGTGTAAGTGATGATGTTAAGGTTACCATACCATTTCTTGCAATGCCACCGCTATCTGAGGACATCATTCCCAACTGTAAATACAAACTGTATCATTTTGTGAAGTGGCGATAGAGCTGAGGACACTTACCATATTGATTTTTGTTGTGTTTATCTGTCTCTTTATATCTCTGCAAATCCCTAGTGATTCTTATACCACTTTTCTAACAGAGCATTTTTCTGGTTTTCCACTGAATTAAATGTCAGCAGATGACAACTTACACTTTGTTGTTGCCATTCAGTAATTTAACTGCACTAAATAGGGAACAGCATCTGATTGCATAATCTTTTTACACTAGCTTCATGTTATTTTAGCATCTTTTTCTGCCATTTTACTAGGCTGAAGGGCAAAAGTGTAAATGGCAAACCTGTCATCAGTCTGTATTTCAGTGCTAACCACTTGAACTGTGATTCAGCAACTTTACAAAGCTGACAGGTAATACTTATTTAGGAATCACAAATTTGGCACACGTGGTTAACTGCTCATATTTAAGGTCTTTTGATTAGATTATCTCAGGGAAACATGAATAAACAGTCCACCACATTATATACTATTCCCACCAATATAAACAAATCTCTGCATATTTTCTTGTACAATACTGGTTTTTTATCCTGTGCCAATACCTCTTCTGTTTAACTTGGTCTATACCTTTGATGTATATGAACAGCCATAGAATTGCTTCAGCATCCCTTCACTTCAAGCTTGGATAACACAGCTGTGAGCTTTCCTCTTCTTTCAGTCCCTAAATCTGTTTATATTCTATTTCCAGAGACCCTTTAGGAATATTTTCATAAAGACTAGGAGAGCCACAGCACTTGGAAAGAGGAATTATGTTGCCTCTAGCGGTCTTTTAACCACTGTCTCCTCACCTTGTTCATGAGGGTTGCAGACTGTTTCTGGAGGACCCTCATGGGTCTCCAGGCCAGTGGATGTGCCAGGGCGGGAGGGTAGGAAGCTTGTGACTCAGGAGGTGACTGTGTGATTTAAACTGGCCTTGAGTGGTGCTGGGTTCAACCAAATACTTTCTCCCACGCTGAAAAACTCAAGGTACCTTAAGGCTGGGAGCTTTAACGAACTCAGATTTTAACCTGGTCAAAACAAGAAATGGAAGGATTTGATAATCCTATCCCATACCTCAATAGAGAGTTGCATGGTAAATTTATGATAATTCAGTATCAGTTAACGCTGTTTCTAGCCACAACACTGAAAAAGCAAGAATACTGCAGAATGTTAACCAGTTCATAATATAGCATAAATTGCTAGAGGAAAGCCTGTTTTAACATGTGCTAATATTATATCTGACTCCAGCAATAATGTTTCCTTGCATATGTACTAAAGTCTCCAAATACAAGAACAAATTCAGGGTCATTTATTAAAAATAACTTTTTTTAAAAGAGTGAACAGGAAAAAGGACCAACAAAATTAAGAATCAAGACAGAGCAATTTTCTCTTTGTTTCCAATTTAAGGGAATGAATGGGCCTGCAAAAGATTTTGCCATAAGCAGCTCAAGACTACTCTCTCGTCGTCAAGTAACTGAAGACGTTTCACACCCATGCAACTCCTGTATCAATTCACCCTCAGAAGAATTTAATAAAAATAAGCATAACTTGGCAGAAAAAACATATGCAATTTGAGCACTGTTGACTATCCTAACAGTTTAAAGGTTGTTCCAGATCTTGAGTAGCTCTGAGAATTAGGCCCAAAAGGTAAGCAAAGGAAATTTTTAATACTTGTACAAAACCACAAGCCCCAAATGTTAATGTCTGCAAGTAAAACAGAAGTTTCAATGGCTAAAAATGTAAACGGCTGCTAGTAAGCCACATGCCTTAAGACCATATCAAGGCACTGTCAAATCAGAGAAAATCATGTATGCATAAAGTTGTCACCCGTCACCTTGGATATTCATTTGTATTTATTGGAGCTTCATCTCTTATGCAATGAGTGACTCAGGCTGCTCTAGGATCCAATATCTTTCACAGTAATGGGTTCACTAAAGCTGTAGCATTGCTCTCAGCTTCTGCTTAGCAGTTGGCCTGAGGTTACAAACTGTACTGTTTATTGAGCCTCATTAAGACTGCTGTCATGTGGAATCAGCTTAGCTTGGCTTTTAGAAAATATTATAGAATTGCCTAAATGTGTAATTCCTTTCGAAGTCAGAATGCTTAGTTCCTAACATATTCCAGTGATTCTAATGATTCTAATCCTATTCTATGAGTAATAAATGGTCACATGTGTTTATTAACCTCTCTCCAACAAAGGTAATAATTATACTAAAATAATTTTAAATTAACTTGCAATTAATACAGCAAAATGATCATTTGTCTAATGAACAAAACCAAATCCTGATCATGCAGGAGTTGCAAATGGCACAGTATGTGTCCAATACTTCTGGCAATAAACCAAAGTAGTATTTTAAATTTCATATTCAATGTTCAATTCATCTAGGCTGGCCCACAATATCTATTGAACTGTTATCTCACATACAATAAAGTGGTGACGAAGTGAGTTCTGCATGAATGCTATTAAATCTCCTCATGGTGCCTTTACAACTGGTAGCCCTATTGTAGAACAAGACCTTAGCAGCTTGTGATATATTATACAGTAATTAATATAACAAGCCTGTGATATATTATCATAGTGTTCCTGCTCCAAAAGTGGCTTCTGGAAGATATGGAGGAAAAAAAAAAGCTTCCCCTAATACGTTTGTACATTCCTTTAGACCTATTTTATACGTCCATACAGAAATAAAGTCCTAGAAAATGAGGATAACAGAAACGGCTATTTAAGCAATCATTATAAAGATGAAACATGGGTAACAGTTTTAAATGGCAGAGGGACAGACTTAATAATCCTTTCCAAGCCTTTTTGCCATTGTAAATTGTGATAAAGAACACAAAGAGAAAAAATGAAGTCAAGCTAAAATAAGGAGGTAATTCCTAACACTAACACCAATTAATAAAGAAATCATCCAGGCATTGAACCTGCTTCTGCTAACGTCAGCAGCAAAATTCTCAGCAATTTTGTACGATGACATCCAGTACAGAAAAATCAAAAGTTCCTTTATCAAACTAGATACCTCAGTGATTTCTTCTGGAAATTAGGCGCTTTTTTTCTCAAGTCATTCCTATTTTTAACAATATTCAAATGAACTTTCACCTACACAGAGAATGGAGTTCCCTCTACTGTAGTACACAAAACCATTCAGAGCTCCGACTTAGCATTGAGTTCATGTAACTTATAAATGGGAGTCTAACCTTATTAGCAGAAAGCCCACTGTTAACTCACTTGGGTGACCCACGTGAAGGGAGGGTGGGATAAGAAGCAGGAATAAAGATATATTTGGTATCCTCAGAGAAGCGTTACTATATTCTCATGGACCAAAATCACCTCCATAACCTGTCAATCCGTCTTCTTCACATTCCTTTTTTGAATTCTCTTCAGTTTACCAGTTTTAACATTCTTTCCTGTACCTTCCAGGGAATTACTCTACACTAGTAAAGGTCTATAGAAAAAGTCTCTAGAAAGAGGAATGTCCCTCCAAAAAAATCAGATATATTAATTCCATCTTGTATATGGAATACTTGATGACTTTTATATTTTGTATGTGAATACTGTAAGACCAGGTATAAAATGTGAGGAAGGCTGTAGAACTTCTCTGCTAGCTGGCTCACAGGAGCAAAAGTAGTGGTTTCTTTCTCCTTTTATCCTCAGTTACATTTTGTCTGTTACATAGTAAAATTAAGACTTGATAGTACGTCAGGAATTAAACACTTCCAATGTGACATTATCATTACATCTAATCCAGGAATTTTCTGACTGCTTCAATTTAGTGCCATTATGGTTGTTAGCTCTAAATCATACTCACAAGCTATCACTGTTTGCAACCATCAAATAATCAGATCAATTCAAATATCCTTTCTCCAACTGAAAATCTTTATGCTTAAAAGTTCAACGTAAGAAAAGAAAATCAGAACCAAGGGGACGAACTGAATCCAGCATGACTTGCCACCCTTTGCTAACCCAGCAGGCCAAAGAGAACTGTAAGAGAATAAATGCAAGACCCTTCAGCATATCATCTGATATAATGATATCAATCTTGTCTTTTTTCTTTTCCTGTTTGAAAAGTTATGCAAATTTTCTTTTCAACTCTTTATCACTATGATCATTTCAAATGAACAGCAATCTGATAATCTGTTTTATAGCCTCTTTGGAATACATTTAAAAGACTAGGCTCTCTTTTTTTGTTGTATTGAAAGTGGCTATTAAACTCCAAAAGAGAGTATGAAAGTCAGCGATTTTTATGGAAGAAATCAAGAAGACTGGGACAATCCCACTCAGCCTCATGTCATCACTGATCCATTTAGACATATAAAAGCAGCACATCAAAAAGAACTGGCAAGTTTAAGAACAAACAAGATGATGGAGATGGATATGCAGTAGGCAGTAATAAAGCAGCACTTCAGCACCGAAAACCTGGACTCACGCCTTTCACTAGCACATTGGAGCAAACATTTAACTATTGTGTAAAGGCAAACAAAAATAATTGGGAAGAAAAAAAGAAAACTGTTCTATTAGACTAAATAGTTTTATACTGAAATAAAAAGGCACACCCTCTTTATGACCCAAGAGAAACTAGAACAAAAACAAAGAGGCAATAATAGCAATACATGTCTTAATTTTGTGAGTAAATTTTCACTCAATTTTATATAAACACCATATACAGAAACTCGAATTATTATGTTTTGACTGGGGTCCATTATTATGGCAGATGAAACGTCAGCTGGTGTGTCTCATTAGACCTTCATCTAATAAGCTTTTCCTTCACTGCAGAAATAGGAAGTGGATGGAGTGGTGGGCTCTGGCTGTGGTGTCAGTACTCTCCTCCTCGCTTGGTCGTGACCTTAGAAGTAACTTTTAGAATATTGTTTCACTTTCGCCTACTTTTTTCTAGCATGAGCTGTGTGTCCAGAATTAGCCCCATCACATAAAGCAAATTAAAACACCACAAAAACCAGCACAGAAATCCAGGGTGGGAACAGGTGTCCTATTATTGACAAGCAGCCAGCACCAAAGAGCAGAACCCAAGGAAAGCTTCCTCCAGACTGTAGTCAGCCAGAAGTTTCATTCCCTGTGCAATGAGGATTTTTCTGGTATTCCTGAAAAAAACATCACCATGTCTTAACAAAATCCTGAGTGTTACATTACCACTGAGTGACTGTGAAGGCCTTTTTGAACTCCCTAGGCCTTCTGCCGCTGTGGCATCAGCTCCACAGTTTAATTGCTTTTTGTGTTTAAAAAAATACATATATTTTTGGTAGCAACAAAAACATCACCTTTTAAATTTTTTTAAAAGAATGTTTTGCTATATAATACAAAAAGCAGTATGAAAAGTAGTATTATCTTTTCTAATGCCATCCATTGTTTTGTGTACCTTACCCTTTTGCTGCTCTTCCACTCTCAAGTGATTCAAACTAACATATATTTCCCACTGACCTTTTCTATGTTGTGAACAACAAGAATCAGCACAGGTCAGCTAACTCAAACTGGCATTGAAAATCAGGCCCTGGAAACAAAATACTCATTAACCAGATGCACATCTTTATATATTCACAGAGCTGATCAACAGATAGGTCTGATCAGGAAGATCTGACAGATAAGCTGTTTTGAAAACCCAAGCATTATGTAAGGAACCTTCAAATTACGAATAATTGGGAAGGTAATACTATACACAGACACAGCATGTGTGCAAATAGGCACATGTTCCCATATCACATGACAGACAATATCACTGATATTACACTACCTAATTACACTTCAGTATAGGAAATTAAATTTTCACCAATAAATGACCTATATTATAATTCTATCTTCTGTTCTTAATAGTACTGACTGAAATTATACAGCATCTAGGAAGAGGGAAAACAGGCTTGTAATGAAAGAACTGGATATTTTTCAGCATATTATCAAATCAGCCCATTCACACTAGATTTTTGTTCCATTCCACCCAAAAATACCACTTACTTTGAACCATATAACAGTGTTGAAGTTTATATTAATGCAAAAATGGCTACAGATAGGAGACAAATTTAAGAACAGAAGCCTAACAGGAAGATTAATCTCACACTCATACAAAAAAACAGATACAGTTTTGAGAATACACATTTAAAGTTTCATTTTTAGGAAAGAACATTCTCATTAAATCAAAGACCAGCATTATCTAGCTACCATGTTAGAAAATTATTCAAAATGTCAGTGGAAATGGATTCAGAAGCTGGGGATTGGAAGAGACAATTTTAGAGAGCTTATCCTGTCAGATGCTCCTCAACTCCTGCTTTTACCAGATAATATGGTATGAAGAAACATCTAGCAGCATGATTTCTTAAGCATCACTTCATTCACTTATTATTGCCTATAACAAAACAAAGTGCAAATGTCAATCAAGTAACTTCCTTGTAAGGCTAATTACAAAAACATTTTCTTCAGAATCAGCAGCACCACCCTGAGCTGGGCTGCCTTCATGCTCAAGAAAATCAATGCTCAGGTGCATTAATTGGCTGAAAGCAACTAACATGATACACAAAGGAACTGGAAGATGTTTTCTTTCGATTATCATCTTCACAGTGTTACAAATATAGCAAAGTTAGATATAAAATTATAAAATATAAAATGTATTAGAAAAATAAAGCCCATGAGAATCACAGACAAAGAGCATTATTCTGGCTCCACAACAACAGTCACGCTACAGTTCTGTTACCAGCTTTGTTTGTGTTTCTCTACCTTTGAGTTTTGTATTGCAGTGATATCACATGATACCAAGGTACTGGTGACATTTCTAGTACAAACTTTACTGAAGAGATACTAAGGGTGGGTTTAGAATTGTCTAAATGGATAAGTTCCTTTCAAATAAGAGATCAATCAAAAATCAGTAGAACTGGTAGAGCTTTATAAAATTAATAAGCTAATCAATAGAGAAAACCTTTTGATATTCAAGAGGTCAGAGCCCCTGGGCTACAAGGAATATGGGCTCATAGAATTACAGAAGGTCTGAGTTGGAAGGGACCTTTAAAGATCGTCTAGTTCCAACCCCCCTGCCATGGGCAGGACATCTCCCACTAGGCCAGGTTGCTCCAAGCCCCATCCAACCTGGCCTTGAACACTGCCAGGGAGGGGGCAGCCACAGCTTCTCTGGGCAACCTGTGCCAATGTCTCACCACACTCATAATAAAAAAATTTCTTCCTTAAATCCAATCTAAACTCTTTCAGTTTAAAACTGTTGCCCCTTGTCCTGTCACTACAGGCCCTAGTAAAAAGTCTCCCTCCATCTTTCTTACAAGCCCCTGTCATACATTGAAATGAGCCAATAAGGTTTCCCCTGGGCTTTCTCTTCTCCAGGCTGAACAAGCCCAACTCTCTCAGCCTGTCTTCATAGGAGAGGTGCTCCAGCCCTCTGATCACTTTCGTGGCCCTCCTCTGGACCTTCTCCAACAGCTCCATGCCTTGTACCGGGAATCCCAGAGCTGAATATGGTACCTTGTTCCTTAAAAAAACCTGGAGAATCAGCTACTAAACTTTCGATGTCCAGCTAGCCCATACTTCCCTATGCTATGTCAACTGCTGCCCCCTTTCTTGAAGAAAAGAAAAATAAAAAAATCTTACTTTTCCCTCTTTGTAAAAAAAAAATGCATAACTTTTGTGAATAGAGAGAGGAATGAGAAGAGACAGCTGCAATGCATACAAAAGGAATTTTTAACTACCATATTTTGTATTATACATAAAAAAGAATGAAAAACACAAAATTATTTAAGAAAGCATTTGTGTTCTTAAAAAACAAAAACCCAATACTAGGAGAGGCAGTCTGAAAATGTTTGGGGCCCCAAGTATCAACCTAGAGCCAAAATGTACCAGAGCAAAAGTTAAGCAGCCTTTCCATTCTGTTCTTTTTTCTTCAGTCACTTTCTTCTTCACTCTGTAATTCACTATTCAGTTTTCCTTTTTCTACTTTTTGCTTCAATTTGCTTTTCTACACTTAAATACTTCAGAAGAAAATAAAACTTATTACTATGATATAAGACACCTGGAATATTTTCCCCAAATTTAAAACATTTTCATTTCTGTTGTGCTACCTCTTTCCTTAATTTATAATCCTGAATCTATTAATTTTCCTAGAACCATCAAAATATTTATACATATATAACTTCATTTTTTCTCAGCTCTGTCCCTTATTTTCATTCACTCTCTCATACTCCCCTTACTCTTTTCACTTCTCTCTTGTTTGTCTCCCTCCTTTATTCATTCAGTCATATTCTTAGCCCTCATTTATTTACCATAATTTGCAGAGAGGGTGAAAAAAAAAAAGAAAATAGAGTATTTATAGCCAAGTAATTGAAGTTATAATAGAAAGTTTTATGGAAGGGAAGTAATCATGGTTGGGAAGTAATCAGCATCTGCAGGCCTGTGTAATGCTGAGGTATAAGATACAGCTCTGGCTGAACGATGCTCTGTTTTCCCAAAGATTCCCCCAGATGGACATGACTAACAGCACTGCCCATTTTAAGTCCAGAAGTCCCATGCCATCCACATCAGAGAAAATATCTGTCATTATTTTCATCTCATAGATCATGGTCTTTAGAAGCAACAGACACTGCACAAGCACAGTGTGAGACCAAAATCTGAGCCAGAGCACTAGATCCTAGTGCATTTACCAAATACCAAATTTAAAGGTGGCTATTAAATGGCCCTTTCTCCTCTATCTGCCAGACATAGAAAAAAAAAATTTTGAGTAAAACTATCTGGCCCAAAGAGCACTTTAGCTACTACTATGTCATTCATCCAGATTTTTAGCACTGAAGAATGCAGCCCCACCTACAGTTAATGAAAATATAGAATCATAGAATTGTTTTGATTGAAAAAGACCTTTAAGGTCATTGAGTCTGACCATTAACCTAACTCTACTGAGTCCAGTCCTAAACCATGTTCCTAAGTGCCACATCTACATGTCTTTTAAGCACCTCCAGGGATGGTGACTCAACCACTTCCCTGGACAGCCTGTGCCAGTGCCTGACAACCCTTCCGGGGAAGAAATTTTTCCTAATATCCAATCTAAACCTGTCCTGGCACAACTTGAGGCCATTTCCTCTTGTTCTATTGCTTGTTACTTGGGAGAAGAGACCGACACCCACCTCGCTACAACCTCGTTTCAGGTAGTTGTAGAGAGTGATAAGGTCTCCCCTCAGCCTCCTTTTCTCCAGACTGAACAATCCCAGTTCCCTCAGCCACTCCTCATAACACTTGTTCTCCAACAACAAGAAGGACATTATTTTACTCTTTAACGCACCAACGCACTTTCTCTTGAAGCCAATGGACTACCCACAGTGGTAACTGCTTTCCATAATTACTGTGGTTGCTGGGAACTTCAGACAACACTATGTTTGTGCAACACCCCGTATTATCTCCTAATAAGTGCCACACTTACTGGCACTTTTAAGGATTGTCCATGGCCTGGGCAGGACTACAGGGCTTTGGGAAGATCATTCACCTCCCCTGTACTTTGATACCTATCTGCAAAACAGAGCTGGTTACTCTGTGGGAAGCTGAGGATAAGGTATATTAAAAGCTTTGAGGAATCACTATTCAATGGTAACTGAACCCCTATGTATACCTATTGTACCTATGATTTTTAATTCAAGAATCCTATAGCTCATCTTTCTGAAGCTGAATGTCATCTTTACAGAATCACAGAAT
>VZRW01009800.1:0-37683 GCA_013398125.1 Aegotheles bennettii | reverse complement strand
CAGTATGGTTTTGCTTAAAAAGGGGGAAATTAAGGTTTATAGATGTTGGAAATGGAAGAATGAAGAAATCAAGGACAAGTAAATGTGTAAAAGCTTTTATTCTTCTCTGGATGTGTTTCCATGTTGGTTATATTCTACCCAATACTGTCTCCTGGAGTCCTCATATGGCATTCATCCACTTTGTGGGTTTTCAGAGAATAAAGTAAGCAGCTGTTCCAATCAATCTTTTTCTCCTCACTTAAGAAAATATTCCAATGTTTCCAAATGTCAAAATTTTCCAAGCAGACTTTTAATCTGTATTCTGTGACAGCAAACATCTAACATAACATTTCTTTTCAATTTCTGCTCAGATAACAATCTAAAGTAACATAGTTGTTTGATAAAGAGGAAATTTACCACAACAGACTTGTAAGCTACTCTTATAAACAGCTTTAAGATTTTTCACTTCCACTGCAATATAAATTATTAATTGGTATCTTCAAAACAGTCTTCATTACATTTTAATTAGTTTAAATGCTCACTAGAGTGCCCCATTTACACTTCTTATTGCCAGTGGCATAGGCAAGGAAATAAGATCGCCTGTAAGTTCTCCTTCTACTCAGAAAATCTTTCACTGAACTTCAAAGGTAGTCACTGTTAGAGCCTGAAACAAAATAGCTGTGTTAGATATTTTTCCAAGGATCTTTTCTGCAGGAATCAGAATGAACATTTGCACCCCATTAAAAAACCACAAACTTAACCTTACAGTTTATGAAGACAAACAGTGGCATTATCTCTAGGTAAATCTGTAGTTATGAAGTAAGGGGAGAATCTATTCAGATACAGAAATATGGTCATATATTTACAGGTAGATGTATCCGTATTTAATACATAGACCTATTATTTCTGTTACTCTTCAACATCAGCAATAGCAACAACATATAGAATAAGTAAACTAGTTAGCAAGCAGCACATCCATAATACAGATAAAACTTGTTTTCACTACTTCTGTGCAACTTTGCACAGGCAGAACCGTGGTAGAGATCATTAGACACACCACCAAATTGACAGTCACAAAAAAGGATATTTTGGTTTATTTTAACAATACTTGTGTGAGAAAGATGTTCCAACAGAAGCACATGTCTAACAAGGACAATGTTTTCTTTGTGAAAAAAGCAGATAAGAGTGTTAAATCATGAACATACTGAATACTGCATTTCACAAAGAGAGATTAGGCAGTAGAAGATTAATCACAGAAAGAGAAAAAGGAAAACATTTTTTTCCGCTTGTAATTGCCACATTATGACAGCTTGGACAATTCAGTGTATTGCCAAAGAAGTTAAATATGAAGTCCCAAAAGATGGCACAGAACTTAGCTTTTGTGAAAAATGTCCTGATATAAAATTGAACACTATGTCAGTAAAGAATATCATAAAAGACTACACCAGAACAAAGTAAAGAAATTTTGACATTCAAAGAAATACAAAAAAATAATGTAAAATATAAATTTCAAGAAAGATTTAGAGTGCATTCTTTTAATACAGAAATAGGATTTCAGTATGATTTCCAGTGAATCTCATTATTTATGTAATTTTATATAAATTATAATTCTGTGTATCAGGAGAATTTAAACATACTAAGATAACATTTTCACTTTTGTATTTCCTTACCATAACCCTTTCTTTATTAAACAAACATGATTCTGTGGAATGAGGAAAAACAAAAAAGGAAATAGACAAGATTATTACTATTTAGTAAGCCATTCTCATATAAAATATCTGAACACCTGAATTCTAGGGAGGTAACTGAATATTTTGACTACATAATGACATAAAAAGCTGAAATAATTTTAAGATTTAAGTTGTATATAGTTAAAAAGCAATGGTGGAATCAATAACGCTCTAGATCAAAAACTTACTCTCTGTATGTCTGCAAGTGAATTACCTATATCCACATAAATGGTGATTAATGGATGAACGAGCACCCTTCAGGGAAAACTATTTCAGCATGGGCTGATCAGGTTTGCTAGCGTCTCAGCAGTAAATTTAATAGCTTTTATAAAGCAGTTTGAATCAGAACACTGGTCTCTATCCCTCTCCTATTGTATTCAACAGCAAGTCTCTATCCATGATTAACTTTATTTCAAGGAAATTATTTATCCTTTTTAGTCTTTTAAATGTTAACGGCCAAGCAAAATTATAATTACTTTTAAAAACCCCTAAATGTCTATTAAAATTAATCAGAAATACAGGTAAATTTAAAAACTAGTTTTCATTACAGGAAAAGACTAAATAGGTTTTTGACAAAGAGGGTGATATTTTTTAAAAAATAAATCACTCCTGATGAGGAATTTAAAAAAGAATCGAGTCATCATTCATGTTTCCTTCTAGAAGGTTTTATTCATACAGTCTTGATCTTCAGCAGATTTAGGCCCACTGTTTGAAGCAAATTCCATTGCTCTATTATAACTTTTCTTCATATTGTGTTGTTGCTAAAGTTTTTTACCTTTCCAGTAACTTTTCTCATCTGTAAAAAGAATAAATTCCACATTTTTAAATGAAATCTTCTGCAGAAAGCAGGTTTCAAATAGTAATGTATTTCAGGTTCTGAAAGGGGCTATGTCATAAATTATTGAACAAAATTTCTTAGAGGCCATTTTCTCCTGTTTTGAAATACTGTTGTTAATCCATAGGTTCTGTTCAAAAGGTCTGATTTACATAACTGCCTAAAACTTTCCAATATTTGATCTGGTTTACAAAAAGGAAAATAAATTCATGATCATTTGGGGAATATGTGTCAGCCCATGGATTCCTTTTTGTTTTATGAACTGTCCTTTATGACAACAACCTTCAGTACAGATTAGGATCACCATTTTATAGTAAGAGTTTATGGCCTTCAGTAAGATGAACAAAGTCATCCAGGAGTCATCAAAATAGAATAGTCATGTTCTGTTCAGAAAATATCTTCAGTGTTGGGAAAGGCAATGACGCTGTGACAAGCAGTTTCTCGTTACCTCCAGGAATGGGTGTAGCAGAAGATTAAAAAATCTTAGTGCAAGAACAGGTAGTATAGATATAGGACAGTGTGACAGACTGCCTTCAGTGACAGCCCTTGTGAAAACAGGTCATGAGAAAAAGTTCAAATAGAGGAAGTTCAGAAGGGATTATTTTTTACTGAATGAAAACCTGCTGAAACTTAGTCTTTTTCACATGCGTTAGGCATTGATCATTATCTTAGAATCATAGAATCTTTTAGGTTGGATAAGACCCTTAAGATCACCAAGTCCAACTGTTAACCTAACACACCGCCAAGTATACCACTAAACCATGTCCCTAAGCACCACACCTACAGATCTTTCAAATACCTTCAGGAGTGGTGAATTGACCATTTCCCTGGGCAGCCTCATCCAGTGTCTGACAACATTTTCAGTGAAAAAGTTTTTCCCAATATCCAATCTAAGCCTCATCTGGCACAACTCGAGGCCATTTCTTCTTGTTCTATTGCTTGTAACGGGACAAGAGACTTAACTTCACCATGCTACCACTACCTTTCAGGTAGTTGTAGAGAGCGATAAGGCCTTCCCTCAGCTTCCTTTCCTCCAGACTAAACAACCCCAGTTCCCTCAGCTGCTCCTCATAGGACTTGTGCTCTAGACCCCTCANACTTGTACTCTAGACCCCTCACCAGCTTTGCTGCCCTTCTTTGGACATGCACCATCACCTCAATGTCCTTCTTGTAGTGAGGGGCCTGAAACTGGACATAGCATTTGACGTGTGGCCTCACTAGTGCTGAGTACAGGGGAATAATCACTTCCCTAGTCCTGCTGGCCACAGTATTTCTGATACAAGCCAGGATGCTGTTGGCCTTCTTGGCCATCTGGGCACACTTCTGGCTCATATTCGGATGCCTATTGACCAATACCCTCAGATACTTTTCTGCTGGACAGCTTTCCAGCCACACTCCCCCAAGCCTGTAGCATTGCATGGCGTTGTTGTGATCCAAGTATAGGACCCAACACTTGGCCTTGTTGAATCTCATACAATTGGTCTAACTCAGCCTGTCCAGATCTCTCTGTAGGGCCTTTCTACTCTTAAGCAGATCAACACTCCCACCCAACTTGGTTTCATCTGCAAACTTATTGAGCGTGCACTTGATCCCCTTGTCCAGATCATTGATAAAGATATTAAAATGAACTGGCCCCAGTACTGAGACCTGGGGAACACCACTTGTGGCTGGCTGCCAAACTTAACATCATTCACTACAAACCTTTCCGACCAGCCATCCAGACAGTTTCTTACCCAGTGAAGTGTACACCCATCCAAGCCAGATATGCATAGCAACCTGACTACTTTGTAATAAATGTAAAATGTATCAATTCTGAAAACTTGTGTTTAGCTTTGAATTCTCTTTAAAGTGCAACCACAATAATTGGAGAATATGGTTGCTTATGTATGAGATTATTGGTTTAAAACTAAGTCTGTTTTGAATGGAGGGTTGACTAGCTGACTTCCAGAGGTCCCTTTCAGACCATATCTTTCTATGGTTCTGTGGAAAGTATAGAAACATTATTTCATGGCTCTTGGGCCAAAAGTCCTGCAGAGGGAAGAGCTTAATCCTAAGGAAGATTAATACTGATGAAAGAGCTTCAGTGATTTTCAAGTATTAATATTCTGTAAAGTTTCAGAGTCAAAAGCAGTCTATAATCTCTTAAAACCCAGGGAATTTGAATGCATACGGATTCAACAGGATAAGCAAAAATATAGGTGTTAATAAATTAATTTAGACAGGGGCTGAACAGCAACAAATAGTTGGAGCTGTGTTAATGACAATTTTTCAATTGGGGTTTGAAGGTAATAGTTAGCTTTCCTTAAGGTATTGCATTCATCTTACAAAATTTAGCTATCTAAAATCGAATGTGTAGTCTATGACAATCATGCAAATTCTCTACCATCTGCAGAGAGAGAGGCATCTCAAGATGTACTCGATAATAGAATGAATGGCTGACACATGGATCAATTGACCATTGCATGTGTTTGAGCAGTCCAGAACATACATACACATGTACATAAAGTTATATGAGATGATCCATCTTGTATGCCAAACAAATATTTTGATTATATCTAATGAGCAGAAGAAAAGGACTCGCTTGAGTAAAATATTTCCTGAATGTTTGTAGTGTACATATTGCAGAGCACCAGAAAAAGCTGAAGACTTGAAAGATAAGAAGGTCCTAGGTATAAGTAAAGCTATGAAGATTTGCAGTTGAATTAATCTGTCTTAAAATTATAACTAAGAGTAATTTTTATTTCAAAGATTCTTTTCTGAATATTACATATTGTCAAAGTTGCTTTTGATGGCTCTATAACTCAAAAATATAATTAGAACATTTTCTTTGATACAAAACCAGGAAAAAGGATGGGCTAATTTTAGAAGGGTCTAAAAACTGTAAAACTTTCTGAGATATGAAATATCAATTGATAATGCCACCGGCAAAATAACTGTTCTAAAGACATAGATGACACATGTAGACACACACAGTGTCACAATATAGAGATGCACAGCTGTAGTCCATCAGACTGCCTCCCTAAGAAAACAAAATAAATATAATTTTTTACAAGAATCAACAAAAGTCTATCAAGGGTATCCATGCTGAAACAAGTACGTCTAATTAATAAAGAAGAAAAAATGTTAGAACACCACCTCTCAAATTTTGTCTTAGGTAGCAGTTCACAGTGAATAAAATAAACTAGTGTTGTCAAAAGGATGAGCTCTATGAGTCCTGGGCCACAAAAGAGGAATAGAATCATAAATTAAGAAAGAAGAAAAATTATGTCCCAATCTACTGAATATTTGATATGCCCATATATTAAAAAATAAAAAATAAAAAATATAATCAACTGCTGGGAGTAGAAGGGAAAAAGCAAAAATAATTTAAAAGTTTAGTACATACCCAACCTGATAAGATTTTGAATACTAATATTTTTGTAAAATAAAGTAGAATAATAGGATATTGTAATTCAAAATTCTACCTCTCTCAGAAACACTGATACAAAGCGTTTAACACCATCCTGCACAACATCCTTGTCTCTAAATTAGAGAGGCATGGACTTGATGGATGGACCACTCGGTGGATAAGAAATAGGCTGGATGGTCACACTCAAAGAGTTATGGTCAATGACTCGATGTCCAAGTGGAAATAGGTGACGAGCGGCATTCCTCAGGGATCAGCACTGGGACCGGTTGTCTTTAACATCTTTGTTGGTGACATGGATGGTGGGATTGCATGAAAACTCAGCAAATTTGCTGATGACATCAAGCTGTGTGGTGTGGCCAACACGTTGAAGGGAAGGGATGTCATCCAGAAGGACCTTAATGGGCTGGAGAGCTGGACCCAGGCAAACCACATGAAAACAAATCCAAGTGCAAATTTCTGCACCTGGATTGGGGCAATCCCATACACAGATACAGGCTGAGTGAAGAAAGGATCAACAACAGCCCTAAGGAGAAGGACTTGGGGTGTTGATTTATGAGAAGCTCAGCATGAGCTGGCACAGTGCACTTGTATCTCAAAAAAACAATGGTATTTTAGGTTGTATCAAAAGAAGTGTGACCAACAGATCAAGGGAGGTGATTCTCCCCCTCTACTCTGCTCTCGTGAGACCCCACCTGGAATACTCCAGTGTCCAGTTCTAGAGTCCCCAGCATAAAAAGGACATGGAGCTGTTGTAACAAGTCCAGAGGAGGGCCACAAAGATGATCAGGGGGCTAGAGTACCTCTCCTTTGAGGACAGTCTGAGACAGTTGGGGTTATTCGGTCTGGATAAGAGAAGGCTCTGGAGACACCTCATAGCAGCCTTCCAGTATCTGAAGTTGGCCTTCAGGAAAGCTACAGTGGGATGGTTTACAAGGACATGTAGTGATAGAACAAGGGGAATGATTTCAAGCTAAAGGAAGGTAGAATTAGACTGGATATTAGGAAGAAATTCTTTCCTGTGAGGGTGGCGAGGCACTGGAAGAGGTTGCCCAGGGAGGCTGTGGCTGTCCCCTCCCTGGAACAGTTGAAGACCAGATTGGATGGGGCTTTGAGCAACCTGGTCTAGTGGGAGGTGTCCCTGCCTATGGAGGGAATGTTGGAACTAGATGATCTTTAAGATCCCTTCCAACCCAAACCATTCTATGATTCTATGATCTCATAAGAAAAAAGAAAGAGGAGTATTAAATCAGAATTGTATGTTTGACTTAAAATCAAGGGAGAAGTGAGAAACACTAAGCAGATTTCTTGGAGAGAAAGGCAAAACTGAAAATAATAATAAAAAAAGCCTTGGAAACATCACAGTAAAGTGGATGAACTGTTTACAAAGAGGAGTCTGTCTTTCTCTGGGCAAAAAAGAATGCTTCAAAGTAGTGAAAAGTTATAGCTATGTAGATATCTATTGCAAAAGCAATATGGAGTCATGGAAAAATGAATCAATCCTTAGAAAATGCTGTGCCAAAAAAATTGTTCCAGAACTGAGTGGACATTTTTACATGGTCTTTATCTCATTTCAAATAAATGCTGATATATTAATGATAGTTATGTATAATATAATTTTGTATTCAATTTAGTATTTTCCTAAAAATTATTCTCCTTATCAGGTGAAAAAGTATTTAATCCTAATATCAAGATTTATTTTGGCAACAATGTATTAAAACCTCAGTTCTATATAGTGATATCTGGAAATCATCATGATGACATATTTCTACCTAATGAAGCATCTTACATTATCAATATTAGATGGAAAAGTGTAATCCAACTTTCCTTGGCTACTTTTTCAATTAGTTTAACTGATTAATAGATTTATGAGACACAGCAAATATCCATTATTTATGGGTTTGTACATTATTTTTTTGCCTATATTAATTTACTTTAAAAAATGCCTGAAAGCCATACTTTCACATCCACTACTGGGATGCAAAGTAATATTTTCCTGCATCTCTTCCATTTAATGAAATATATTCATAAGAACATCCTTTCCTAGAATATTCTGTCCCCAGTTGCCCACACCAATAGTAACACTTGAATTTTCCTGGATACTGTCATTAATCTTATGTCAAAATAGAGTAAAGGTCAATGAAAGAATTAAAAGATATTTTCTGTTATTATTCCATGCACTAATTGACAACTACAGAAGCAGTTGATGGTGTCTCAGCAAATCACTCCTTCCAGCACTTTATATATGTAAAATGTATATGTATATGCATATGTATAATATGTTGTATAAAAATATACTCTATATTTGAGTTTATTTTCTTGAAACTTATGAAGTATAGTGATCAGTGTAGTTTAGTGGTCTATGGATGTCTGGGAACAAAGAAGAAGAGGAGTATCTGTACTTGTAACACAGTGTTGTTTCTCTGTTCTTGGCCCTGTATCAGCATCAGTCTGGATTAAATATACCCATTTTAATGTTAATACATAAATACAATGTTTGCTTTCAGACCAAATAAAATATCCTGTACCTTTTAATCGAATTATTCTTAATACCAGTGGCAAGGAATGTCTTGGTGTATTGGTTCTTCCTGTTCTATAATTTTACAAAAAATAATGTGAAAATATGTGCTTAGTTTCTGTGAGTAAATTAGAAATAATTAAATAACTTTTGTGATTAGACAAAAAGCAGGAATAAGGTATCTCTCAATCCAGATTCTTCATTCCATATTCAAAGTAAGGTGTTTATTTAGATTTCAGAACCCATTCTCTTTCTTTCTCGGAAATGTCAAATTACTGTTGAACAAAAGGACTGCATGATTGCAATCCATCTGCTATCTGACAGGAGCTATGACACTGGCAGAATGCAATAATCTCATGGAAGTCTCAGGGATAGGGGAAAATAAGATCATCAGAAATCATAGAGGTGGCAAGATGCTGATATAGCAATGTCATAAACAAAGAAATGAAATTCTATGTGCTCAGAATGGCACATATGTATTGGCTGTCTTCTGTAAATAACAGAGAATTACTTTCCGGTAGAAAGTGAATTAGTAACTTCATATTTAAATTGTCAGGATTTAAGGCTCCTCTTATAATCCCATTGTAGCTGACATATATAATATCTCAGAATGACTAGTGAGAAACATTTTTGGTAACAACTCTGAAGTTAGACATGCACTTTTAAAAGTACAGTGTAAGACTTTCATTTGTCATTCCTCATACCAAGTTTTGAATATTTTATGGCTACATTCAGGAACTGGATGACTGCTTTAAGATGAATAATTAAAACTCATTTTAAAATTGCTCTCTTTGGGGTATGGGTGTCTCAGTGAACTAAACAATTTCTATTCCTGTTCTCAACATTATTTCCCTGTAATTTCCTGACCTGATTTGTAGTACATTCTTGTATATTTCAGGAAAGAAATATATGTCAAGATATCATGAAGGGAAATAAAAATCCAAATATTGTAAGATTGCTACAGAGAAATTAGATGACTGAGCAGAAAAAACCCTCTTTCCACACAAGCTAGATCTTCCTTAAATGTTCATCAAGTCTGAGGCTAGTTTTAATCCCTCCCTTAAGAAGCTTGTCTGGTCTAGATAAACAATAAATCACTGTATTCCAGATTTTACCGGAGGCTTTTTAGGATATGATTTTCCCCTCTAAAAATGTTGAAGGACTGGAAGTGTTTTGTGGAAATGTATAAATCTCAAAGAAACTTTAGAGTGCTGAAAGAGAGTTTTTTCCATTCCAAAGCAGGAAAAATAAACCTTTTTTTCTTTTTACAGTTCTTCCTTTTTTGATTTCAATTGTATTTGGAAATTACAGTTATTGACTGGTATGATCACCCAGTCTTACCACTTATTTCTGTAGCATTCCCTAGATATCTTGGGCAAGCATTTTCCTAAAGAATACAATTTACTTAACAGCTCAGAGAATCTGTGATGGATTTCAAATCCTGTTGTTCTGTTGATTGAATAAATGATGAAAATGAAGGAAGTATTCTGTGGCAAATATGTATATTTCTAAATACAGATAACATAACTGACAGAAAAATTCTAAGCATATATTTTGCCAAACCCTCACAATGAGGCCCGTGACAAAAAATGACTTAGATTTGGTTCTGGAATATAAAAGAAATATGACACACTAGAAAGAGGGTTGGACAACTAACAGCTGTGGGAAGGTAATTTTTATAGACTTGTTCAATTCACAAGAACATTCCAAGTTTTACGAGCATTTACTGTAAATTGATCTAGTATATCAGATATAAGAGTCTCAGAACATGCTCTGAAAAAAAATCCTAATTGGATTAAGTCTAGGGATACTGCAAGATTTCAGGCTAGTGATAAGCACTCTGAGATTTTTAGGCTGGTATCTTTACTGCAGTTTGTTTATTCTAACACTGACAGAAGAAATAGAAAGTCAAGGAGACAAAGAAAAATGTGGCTTTGGAAAAAAAGTATATGTCTGGCCAGAAACCTCATTGTTTTTCTTTTTGTCGTGTCAATCACAATAACAGTGAAGTCCCCAAAATCTTGAACAAATGTGAATAATTGCTTTGAAGTCAGCAACCAAGCAAAACATTGTATGCATCCATTTACTCTTTTTTTTTTACTGTAAGCTGTATTTTAGATGGCTGTAGGTAGAAATAAGAGTTCAGTAGTGTTTTTTCTAGTGTTCTGAATGTCATTTTTCCCAATTTCAGATTTCACTGAAAGTCAGAGGCTTTCTTAAAATTTTCCCTTAGCAAATTATAAGATTATGTGTCATTTGATCTGAGCCATTATTCATCAGCTTGTTATGGCATTTAAAAACCACAACATAACAAACAAAGAGGTGTTCGCTTCTCTATATCACTTGGGGTTTTAGTTGAAATATGAAACTAAAAAGATAACTTAGTAACTCAAACAAATCTTAAATGAAAGTATTTAAGCCATGCTTCCTTAAACCATGGAAACTGAAGCCAAGTTTTGTACAACTGTGGATGAAACAAAGGTGTACTCCTCTCTCACTATTGTTCTGAATGCTCTGAATTGCTCTGAATGTTTCAGTTACTGAAATTAATGGTCATATAAAAAATCCTCAGGATCATGTATTAAGCAGAAAATTATCCTCATTTCATTACCCTTACAGATTTTTTTATATAGGCTTAAGAAGAGGAATAGATGTTATCTGTGTTGATTTGTAATATCTTTGCAAATCAAGTAATAATATTTAAAAGCTAGCCTAATAGATTTAATTTTCACTTTGTTTACTTCCAAGGCACTTTTGTACTTTCAAGTGGTATCAAATGCCACTATGCATATTTTTTTCATCTGAACATTTATTTTGGAAATGGAGATTTCTGATTTTTTATTTCAACCAGAAATTAAAAAGAGGTGAAGTGTGCTGAATGTTATCTTGAATTCTTAATCTAATCTTAATTCTTTTAATCTCACATTGTCATGCAAAATTGATGATATGTTTGTTGGGTGTTCTTGTTTGCTCTCATGACTAGTGACATCATAAGTAGATTAACAGGGCAAAAATCACAGCTGTTTTTGCCTCCTTTGTTGTAATAAAAATATTTTAAAATAGTCTGATTTTTCCAAATGTCATGGCCAATTCATAACTTGTCCAATTTCAAATAAGGAAGCTGAAGCTAGCTTCTGGCATTATGCTAAGTACCCTTTTCTTTTTTTTTGCACTAAATGATTGTTTCATCCAAGACTATGTCTTGGTTTTTGCTTTGTTTTTCTGAGAATGCAAGCCATAGACCAAGTCTCATTTCATGTGTTTACAGTAAAAAAAAAAAGTGATACATTTATTGTTGCATCTATATACATTTGTATTTTTAGAAAGGTCATTATTCATGCATAGAGAGGATTTATGGGACACATTCCTTAAAAAGATAACTTATTATTAAAAAAAACAAACCCAAGATGACATCCATTGTGGTTATAAAATCACTATGGATTCATGGAAATAAAACTGTAGTGAAGAAAGTTGATTCCTAAATGATCCCACATTATTTCTATAAAAGTGGAGAAAAAATTTTTTGAAAGTTTGTATCTTTCCACTTGAACTTACATGTCTATGTTTATAATAAGACAGCATAATAGCTGTATGGACTGTTTTTGTCTTACTGCTTAACCAACATAAAGTATAAATAGTGATACTCATTACAAGCATGCTAAACTAAAACTGATTAAATTGTGAGAAAAACCTTGCTGCTCAACATTCCAGTATACAGGTAACTACAGAAACAGTTTAGTTGTTGGGTTTTTTTCCTACACAATTTCAGAAGAAAGTAAAAATTAAGAAAATAACTTTGACTATGTATCTTGGTATGTTATACCAACTATTTAGGGCTAAATCTTTTTTCTTTGACGTTTATATTTTGTGTAGTATCTGTAAATTAAAAAGCAAAATACCTTAAGTCAAGTTTAGTAACAATGTATCATAACAATTTCATATATTTACTCGCCTCCCCATCGACTTCAGCTTGAAAACTGAGTATATATAATGAAAAAATTAACCTTAAATCTTGAATACTTATGATTTAATTGTTTATAAAATATTCTACATGCATTTAATTATTCTAGCAATTTTTCAAACTCAATAAAACTTCTTTCATAATAAAATAGCTAGTTTTAATTAACATATTTAAATGTAAAATATTTGCAAACATACTGCATCTTAGACATTATGAGCATTGTTTTTCAATTATAACCTAAATTGTTGTGTGAGGAAACTATAAAACCTGAATGGCATACATTTTTCCTGAGTTTTATAGAGAGATAATGAATATAGGTTGTTATTTATGAGAAAGTAGCAAGTCAGTTGTTGCCATAAACCTTTAGTTATTATGTTGTGTGTGTACAACTAAGCTGATTTACTTTCAGACCTCAAACAGACAACTATAGTTAATTATTCCATTTTACTATGTGATGTTTTTCCTTCACAAAATAAAACATTATTTTTTCTTGCTTGATTTTTGCTTTTTTTCCTGTTTCTTGGAAGCCATTCTGGAAGGCAAACTTGCAACTTTGTCCTTTTCAGACTATTTCTATGGTTATTTTGTTGATATTTAGTAGACATTCATGGGAATGAAATTTTACATTATTTCTCAATATGTGAAGTTCATTAAAATAATGGTAGACTGGAAAAAATACAAAATGGCTTGCTTTTTTAAAATTCATTATGACTGTCAGTTTTGAGTCAAGGCAATAGACATGAGTCAGTATTCTTTACCAGGTACTATATTTTTTAAATCTAACCTCTATGGTGTAATTCTTGATCTTTTGATTAGGCTCTCAGGCTCTAATCACAGAAGCTGTCTCTTTTTGTTGTCTTTATTTTTTTTTTCCCCTTTAATGTCAGATGCAGTTACTTCTTTCTTAGGATATTCTTTCTTAGGAGTTCAACTCAATGATCCTGGAGGTTCCCTTCCAACTCGGCGTGTTCTATGATTCTATGATATAGTTTGTCAGTTTTCATTCCCTGATCACATATCTGTACCAACCTAAACAGAAGAAATTAATCAGACTCTTGAAATATTAGAGTGAATTTTAGATCATGTATATTCATCAAAGAAACATGAAAGTCTCTCATAATACATGAAAATATTGATGATCTTAAGCAAATGAAACTCTGAGAGTAGTGGCAAAGTGATGCAACTTTCCCTAGTCAATCGTGCAAGGAGTCTGACTGCTTTAAGGCTTGTTTCTATATTTGACATTAAATAATCCTATCAGGAAATTATTTGGGGTTTGTTTGTTTGGTTTGGTTTGGGGTTTTTGGGGGGGTTTTTATAGCATGGTAAGATTTCAAAAGGGCAAAAAGTGTTCTCTATAAATAAGACATAATATGGGAAAAAAAAACAGGAATTAATAAAGCTCATAGGGACATGAATAGTAACTAGCCTGGACAGACTGAAAGTAAGGTCACAGTAAGAATGACTACTTAGCACAGACATTGGGAGTGGGATTTTGCATCTGGGGAAGATCAACACCATGTACCAGTACAGGCTGGGGGCTGACCTGCTGGAGAGCAGTGTAGGAGAAAGGGACCTGGGGGTCCTGGTGGACACGAAAATGACCATGAGCCAGCAATGTGCCCTTGTGGCCAAGAAGACCAATGGCATCCTGGGGTGCATTAGAAGGGGGGTGGTTAGTAGGTCAAGAGAGGTTCTCCTCCCCCTCTATTCTGCCTTAGTGAGGCCACATCTGGAGTATTGTGTCCAGTTCTGGGCCCCACAGTTCAAGAAGGACAGGGAACTGCTTGAGAGAGTCCAGCACAGAGTCACTAAGATGATGAAGGGAGTGGAACATCTCCCTTATGAGGAAAGGCTGAGGGAGCTGGGTCTCTTTAGCTTGGAGAAAAGGAGATTGAGGGGTGACCTCATCCATGTTTACAAATATGTAAAGGGTGAGTGTCAGGACGATGGAGCCAAGCTTTTTTCAGTGATGTCCAATGATAGGACAAGGGGCAATAGTTGCAAACTGGAGCACAGGAGGTTCCGTGTTTACTGTGAGAGTGCCAGAGCACTGGAACAGGCTGCCCAGAGAGGTTGTGGAGTCTCCTTCACTGGAGACATTCAAAACCCGCCTGGATGCATTCCTGTGTGATGTATTCTAGGTGACCCTGCTCTGGCAGGGGCGTTGGACTAGATGATCTTTCGAGGTCCCTTCCAACCCCTAGGATTCTGTGATTCTGTGATATGGATGGTGACTAGCATCTAGAAGTTGTGAATCTAAGTAAAGCTAGTTATTTAGGATTTTTCTACAGCCAACAGAAGAATATAGTCACATTCAACAAGGATCCTCTCCTCAAACCATCCATCATTACATGTCTAAGATAATGACATGACTAGTTATCTAGATCTCTCTCTCTTTTTCTCTCTGCTATCTATAATAAAGTGCTCAGTAAAGGTGTACCCATCTAGTCTTCAGACAGCTAAAATGAAATAAAAAGAATGTCATCCTCAGTAACTATCCTCAGATATTCTTTTTCAACTTTTTCACTGGCTTCCTCTGATGCACAGATGAACTGAGAAGCTCACACTCAGACTTTAAAAGAAAGTAAAATCTCTTTGAAATGGGATGTAAACTGTGGAACTTTTTTATAATTGTACTGAATATTGAGCTATGGTTTGATCAGTTCCTTTTCTTGAAAGACCCTTCTATGATGAAACAGGCTGGACTGTGTTGGGAAGTTAGTCTGATCATTCATGGTCTGAATCACTGCATTGCCTTCATATGTAAGATGATTCAGTGAAAATTCTAAGAGATCAGGGACAAAAGTTGGTTGATTCAGGATACTGAGAGCAGGAGTATTCTAAGTGTTCTGTCACTGTGATTTCTGGCATGCCTTGACATGTCACAGAGTCTACTGCAGTAGTTTGCACAGAATCTGAAGGGAGATCCAAGTGCCAGAAATTTGACTGGTGATAGATACAAGTTTTCACTTCTTTAGTTTGGCATTAAAGTTCAATATCACTAGATTCTCCAGGTCCACCTTGCACACATTGCAAACCACTTCGCATTTTGAACAAATAAAGCTATATATACTTAGAGGATAACTGATCTATTTTGCAACTTACGAGGATATTTATGAAAAGCTGAAAATTTACTGACGTAAAACCCAGAGAGAATTAGTAAGTATTCAAAGTGGCCATACAAATACACAAATTTTCAATTATTCATTCTCACATATGTATTACCTAGAGAGTCCACTGCTCATACAGGGTTTATCACCATCCTTCCAGCAGAGGGTACTGCTTTGTTACTATTATTTTATTAAATATATACTTACCTATCTAGAGATGCAATCAAGTCTCACTAGCAAGTGATATAGATTCTTGGATAAAACCTTTAATGATGTTTTCATAAAAAATATCGAACACAGGTTTTGAATAATTATAAAATTAAGAAAACATTTCATACTAAAAGGCAATAGACAGATGAACTTGGATATTTTACATAATTAATGAGTCCTGTATGAAAGACACATAGCTGAGACATTTATGCAATCTGTATCTTCAGACAGGTAGTGAAAGTATATAGTGAAAGCTGATGGTCTTGTTTAGAGAGAAGACAGCAGCTTCTGCTGTGCAAGCTGTGATTAGGATACACAGATACAAAGACTAAAGCACAGAAAAAATCCTGAGATTCTCTGTAATCTATTCAGGAGCTAAGAAAATGGAGCCAAACTTTCCTCAGTGGTATCTGGCAAATGGACAAGAGGCAATAGGCACAAAATGAAATACAGGAAATGCCACTTAAACATAAGCACGTGAAAAGTGAGTCATTTTTGAGGGAATGTAAAGAGGTAGCAATGGCAGTCATTTATGCATCTCTTCTGTCTGGTGTTTTTCTCTTGGGTGGCAAAGTAGGTTAGTCAGTTTGATCTCTTTCTGTGTTCCCCCATAGGGTTCATAGGGTTCTTAGTTTGCATTCAAAGAAGTATAAATAAGAGTACATTTTTTTGTGACATTAATTCTATGTTAGAAGACAACAAAATTATTATGTTTTCTGGGTTTTCTTCTCCCTTTCATTTTCTTCAGCTTCAGTGTTCCTCCTCAATGCACTTTTATTATGTTTTCTGAATAGGAACTAAAACGATGATTTATGAAATATCCATCTGATTACATTTTAAAGGTTTTATTTATAATGCTGTGTGCTTAATGTTTTTTATAATGCAAATGGGAAAGGATGACAAAACCTCAAAGAGATGTCTTGTGAAAAAAAGTATATTTATTAAATTTACCTCAATATGTCATCTTCATTTTGATAGGTCCTTTGATTTCATGCAGACATTTTGCAGTAAACCATAGCCTGTCCAAACTTAAAAGGAATTATTTCCCAAAAGAATAATGTAGAAAAGGTCAGCAGCATTTTGCAACTGGGTAAGAACCACCATCCACCAGATCTTCATTAGGGTAACAAAGTAAGGATGTGACAGCTAACATCCTGTATCAATGTGTGACCTTGAAGTCTTATCAGCTAGAAGGCAAAAGAAAGCCAGGAAAGTTACCTGTTCTCTATAAATGTGTACTGGAAGGAAAATACACACTTTAAAATCACAAATTATACTGAGTAGCTAAAAAATGCAGATTAAGAACAAATCATACTTTATCTAAGAAATGTCTTACAAGGATGAAAGTAGAATTGTTTGGAGTTTCAATGTAATTTGTTTCTTTTACAAAAATGTTTTAGAAATCTTATTTATATGTAACTGCAGAATATCCTACCTGCAGCCTAATTTTATAAAAAAAAATATAGTTAATTATGAAGTTAAATACAAAATATTACAGTAACAGTTGTAGAACTCAGCAATGCTAGACACAAACCATTATTTGAAAACACGTCTTTGAAAGATGAACAAAAAGCTACCTCAGTATGTGGTATCTGTCCAACGTCTCTTCTAGTAAGCAGGAGCAAGTGAATGAAAACACTAAGCACATGGAATTCTTGCCTGTTTCTGAGCTCAAGTTTCCTGGGAGAGAACCAAATGTCTGATACTTCCAGTCACCTGAGAAACAAAGCACAGAAAATTCTGAAATTCCATACAGAGGAGGACTCAATATTTTAAGACAGATGTTGGAAGGACCATCGTTCTCCTTTTAGCTAGTAGCTGAGTGATTAGAATACTCCTAGCAAGTAGTAGAATTGAAAATGATATTGAACCATATTTGTCTCTGCTTCTTGATTATATAGAAGACCAGGTCTTCTTCAGCTAGTTGATCTAGCAGTTTTCATTGACCGCAACACTTTCAGTCTGAAGTATTCTTTACAGTTGATAAACCAAGTAGTCTGTGGTACGTAGCTTTTTATCTGACCCCAGAGCTGCATTCATCATCCCTCCTTAACTCTATGAAGGACCTCCTGGATTCAGCTAGGGATCTAGCTCTTGGTTGAAAATTTTAAATTGTTTTGTAATTGATGATACAGCTGTTTAGATAACTAAGACGGTCAATGGCTTCACTTTATTCCTTTTCATCACACAGACCTTTTTCTTAATAATCCTTTGCTGATGAAACTGTGATAAAATAAGCAATTGCTACTTTATCAGAGAATTCAAACAAGTGACCATTAGGTCACTGATCTCTCTTATTTAGAATTTATCTTGTGGCCTGAAGTATGAAAACAGTGAGATAATTATGATAATTATAAGGAATACTTACAATAATTATAAAGAGTCTGTGTGGGTTTTTACACTGAACTCTAAATGCTTGCTATTAGTGGATAAAACAGCATGCCTATTATCTTGTATGTGCTGTTCTTTCATCTCCTCCTCAGAAAGAGGACTTTGTGTCAGATTTTAGTAGAGATTTTAGTAGGGATTTATTTTTTCATATATACTGTTGTATGTACATATGGTTTAAGGTTGTTACACATAGTGCATGTATACACATGGTGCTGTATATATTAATGAAAGCAAGCTGACAAGTATTTATACTACCCTTGGAGATGGAAATCATGTGACTTTTCAAATAAATTAATTATCTTATTTCCTTTGATCTCCAAGGAAGCACCTTTCCTTGCAAAGGTAGATATAGACATTTACCTTTACTGTAGACAACTCTGCTATATGAGTTGTTAATTCTAGATGTTTTTCAGAGTTTCAGATATATTTAGCTATTCTGCATGCCAGTGGGAAGTAAGAACATGTTTTCAACTTGATAAAAATCTGATTTTTTGAGAAATGTAACAAATGAAAGAGAGAGAAAAAAATATGGGGCACTTAATCAATGGGAAGCAAATAATTGAAGTGCAGTGATGTCAAAAAAGTTATTCATTTGACTGATGGTAAATTGGTCTAAGGTTCCAGTACTATGTGAAGGAGTAAGAGGTTATATAGTGAATATTAAAGACCAGGAATATTGCTCTACATGGCATGTTGTAAATGCAGCAAAAGGAAATTGAGAAAATGACTGTAGGCCAAGAACATTTGTCTATAGAAAGGCAACTTCAGTTATTCAGTTACAGAGTAAAAGGTTTACAAAACAAGGACTAAGGGCTGACTGACAAACTGATGAAATTATCAGTGAAAGAATGGTAGCATATTATATATAATTTAACCACCTATTTGTTATATACACCAGGCAACAGAAGGATTATTACTCTGGATTAAAAATAATTAAAAAATAGGAAATAATAATTTGAAAATAAGACAAATTGAAATTAGGCCCTCTATCATTTAGTGATGCCTTTCAAGTGAAATCTCTGACAAACTATAAAAACATCACTATAGATGTTTTTCTCTGTATACTTCTATGAAGCCTGTAGGAATTTAATAATTTTATGCTTTTTTCCCACTGTAAAATTTTTCAAAGGAAACACAGATATATACAAAGACATCATGAAATATTGTTATGTATCTTTTGCAGGACTGGGTAGTAGTCTTTATTCAATTTTTTCTACAACTATCCCAAATTACTTTCAAGGTATTTTTCCTTACGGTCATGGGATTTTTTTCGCTTTGATTTTCATGTAATTCCCAAATAACATATCTATTCAAATATTTAAATACTTCTAGGACCTTAGTTAAATGACTATTCAAATTGTGCTGTCATATTATTCAATAGTATTTTCCTTTCACGGCAGCCTGACTTTCTTGAGAGGTTTGTTCTTAAATATCAACCAGAAACTCTTCAGTCGGGGACAGGGAAAAGAGTCTGTCACATAATGTTATCTTTTTTTCTCTCTCTTTCTATTAACTAATGCAGAATTTCTCTGGTTTAACCATAATTACAATATAAGGTCTGTCTCCTTCGCTGGAGACATTCAAAACCCTCCTGGATGCATTCCTGTGTGATGTATTCTAGGTGACCCTGCTCTGGCAGAGGGGTTGGACTAGATGATCTTTCGAGGTCCCTTCCAACCCCTAGGATTCTGTGATTCTGTGATTTGTTTGGGATGCTAGGCCACCATGCAAACACTTTGTGAGTGTAGTGTTTTGCTTCAATCATGCATGCAAATTCAGTTTGCTTTTCCAAATTCTATTACACAAAAGCAAACCCACTGAATCAGTGGAGATACACAGATACAACCCAGAACAGCATTTAGCCTCAAATATTAAAGCTATTAAACAGAAGGAAAAGGCAATATTATTTCTGTCAAACATTTGGGTCCTTCCTCATATGGCCATTCTCCAACCTTATCACAGCAAAATCACTCTTCACCCTGTTTAGAGAGGAAGTAATTATTCCTTGTCAATTAGATTCTGTCACTGAACTATAAACAGCTGGTGGTGCGTAACCATCATCCCAGTTTAAAATTATAGTATCCTTTCTTCTACATTTTTTTTTACATTTTCACATGTTCATTAAATTTCCTGCCATAGAAATATCTCATTCCGCCTTTAAAACTGCTATATAAAACTAGGAGAAATGGTAAAACAGTCTGAAATTATGATGACGGTTATGTATCACCAGCTGCTTGTAGCTCAGTGTCTAATCAACAAGGGATAATTACCTCTCCCTGTATAAGGTGAAGTGTGTTGTCAATCTCTCAACTCTACTTCTGCCTCTAAATACACATTACAAAACATATTTCAGGAAATTATTTACTTTTAATAGTTTTCAGTACTTTATTGTTCCAAATGCATAAAAATAAACAAAATATTTACTTGTTTTCAAAAACATATTATTAGTAGTACTACTAATAAGAATTTTTACATCAGTGTTTTTAAAATGTAGTCTAGAAAACAATAATATACATTTTTGGCTCTTTAGTTTATTCTGACTTTACAACATAAAATAAAATTCAATGTTGATTATTTTATATTTTTTTGTAGCAAGCATGGTTTTCTGGATAAAACTGACAACAGAATTATCTATAGAACTTATCTGTCAAATCAACAGCAGTGAAAACTTCTCCGTGTTAACCCGTACATTCAATATTAGTGGTTAATTGCATTAACTGTATTTTTCTAACAGTGAGTTGTCATCTCTTTTCTCATTCTGTTTAACTCTTCACATTTCATTTTGAGCAGGAATACCACTTAGTCCTTATTACACAAGCAAGCAAGACATTTATGGTAGAATTAATTTTGTTGCCTCAACATATACCACTGTAATTATATGATCTGTATCAGACATTGGACACCAGTTCCTCCCAGACACTGGCACCTTATTTCCAGCTGTTTCTGGCCTCTGTCTCCACAGTTCCATCATTTCTTCAAGCACCACTACGTACAGAGTGTTGTGAAAGGGATCAGTTTCAAAACTGGGTTTTGGCTGCTGCTGCTGAAAAAGGAAGTCCCACTTTTTCCCGCCCACAGCATACAACCATCTTGTTGCAAGAAGTGATCCTGCCCTCCTCAAGCTCAGTGGGAGGAGCTGAACAGCACTAGCCCACTGATGTAGCTGAAGAACAAGAATTTCTGAGGATTTAATTTTCAGAAAGATTAACAAATTGATCTGATTTAGCAAAGAACCATGGGACTGTTAGTGCCACTACAAGGGAGAAAATGGAAAGATACAGCCAAAGGTAGATGAAGTCTGGTATCAGAGCCAACATAGTCATACCTCAATTTATGTTGCCTCATGCAATTTATCTTGCCCATGAAACCCACAGATAATACCAGACACCTCATTTTTGGTGTAGCAATTTACTTACCTTAGACATGCCATTTTAAGATAAAGTGAATTATCTTTAGAGATTTTTTTGTTATTAATTTCTTCTATAAAGAACCTAGACTCTCTATGATTTATATTTTAAAATGCCTGTTAGATAAGCTAAGTCTCACTTTATACAGTTTTTCTTTTTGGTAGTTTCCTTTTCCTGAGAACAAAATAGTGAAATCCAAGCATGTAGCTAAATAACTTTTGATTATCTGCAATACCGACAGGTTATCTAATAAACACCATTTATGTAATTCTAGCTTTGCTCCATTTTCTTTAAATAGTTGTTGTCTTCACAGACTGAGTTCAAAGGGCTGACAGCTATGCAGACAGTGGTGGCCACAAAGACTGAACAAAGAGAATGGGAAGACAGATTATTATTTTTTTTAACCAGTTGCAAGAAAATTAACATGAAAGACACCTGTTACTGCACAAAAAGGAAATTACTTAAAATGGAGTTTCTTTAGACTAGAAACTATCTAACAAACATGACACAACTTGCTTCATTACACTGTCATGTCACTGACCTTAAGAGAGTTGGGCATTTTAGAAACCAGTGGCATGCCCAGACTAGGAAATCTAAAATTTCACAAAATGTCAGATGAAAACTTAAAGCATAGGATGAAATCTAAAAATAACACAAAATGTGAGCGTATCTTTAGAAGCAAGGACACTGATTCTCATACTGCTTATACCAGTTTCAGTGAAGCAAAATAACTAATCTCCCAGAAGGGTTCAAAGTCTGATTTAAATAATGTATTTTATAGAACAGATAGCTGTAAAACAATGATAAATGTGACTCATGAACGTGATAAAAAGTCAGCTCTCCAGAAATCACACTCCATATATATTAGTGACCTTCTCACTAATACAGTATTCGGGATTCATGCTCCAGTATTAGTAAGAGAATAAACAACTAGATCATCTTATCTGAAATTTTTATGCTCTTTCAGATCTTTCCTAGTTTTAAGCAGGTTCATATCAAGTAAATTGCCTACTGATTTTGTAATCCAGCCTTTACCGAAACAGTTAGTTTTCTCTTTAACAAAATACTTGTTTTAACAATAGAAGACTACGTGTGGGTTTCTGTGCATTTATTTTTTGTTTGGTTTGGTTTTCTTCATTCTTGTTTTTCTCCCACAGGGTTTTCTCATTTTAACACTGCTATGATTTTCCAACAGCATTTTTGGCTTAAAAACTTCTAAGGATCGTTGAGTTTTTACTTTAGTTCCTTCTTTGAAGATACTTTCCTGCATCTAGAAAGTATCCTCAAGATGTGAACTATCTCAAAAGGAGTTTTAAGGTCTGCATTCACTAGAGATTTTTGTGAAATAGAAATCTTCTAGCCCAATGTGAACTAGCCCAAAAGTTCCTGAAAACAGAGAAATATTATGTTAGTGTTCTAGTCTTTCATATAGAATCATAGAATTGTTTTGATTGGAAAAGAACTTTAAGATCATCAAGTCAAACTGTTAACCTCACACTGCCAAGTCCACCACTAAACCATGTCCCCTGTGCAGCCTGGTCCAGTGCCTGACAATCTTTTCAGTGAAGAAATTTTTCCAATTTAAGCCTTCCCTGGCACAACTTGAGGACATTTCCTCTTGTTCTATTGCTTGTTACTTGGGAGAAGAGACCAACACCCACCTCATTACAATTTCCTTTCAGGTAGTTGTATATATAGCCTTTGAAAATAATTATTCACTATTAAAATCTCTAATTACATATATTTACATACATGCAGAAGATATCCTAATACTGCTAATAGGAACTGAGGAATTACAGCTGAGGGAATTGAAATGTATTACAGGTCATTGGCTCTGCCTTTTTTTTTATCATGAACAGTTTTAATCAGTCTCTAGCATGTAATAAACACAAAGAATTATTTTTAAACAAATAAATGATTAAACATAAAAAGACAACTACGGCAATGTTAACAAGTGGAAAAATGTTCCCTGGACTTGGTATTTTATTTAAAATGTTCTTACATAAATCTCTATGAAGTCTTGTAATACCCATCTTTCCATAAGAAGTAAAAGTATTTTTACATCCATCATTAAATTTTTCTGACATAAAAATCTATAGATTACTATGATCTACATCTGTAGATTTCCCTGTATGCCAATTCCTTGACAACATATATATTTTAACAGCTAACCCATTCCCTCTGTAGTAAAATGAAAGGCATTGCTGTTGAAGAGATCCCCTTCTCACTGAGAAAAATGTATATGGGAATGCATACGGTTCACAGTTCCTGATGACAACATAGTTCCAATGAGTCATTGAATGGATATGGTCACATTTTTTCAGTTTAAATTTCTAACTGTTGCTGTCAATTTTTTTACTAGTGCTGAATGACATGTAATCCCAAAAAAGCATAATTCTACCTAAGCTATGCACCCTAAAATTTAGAAATCTCCAATTCCTTCTTGCCATGAAGGAACAGATACTACAAAGGGAGTTCATTAGGAAATATTGAGTGACTCTCAAAACTTCAGACTCTACTTCAGCCTAATTGTACAAAACTATGAAGTCATATCAAATTTGAACCAATATGCTGTGAAATACAATATTTTTAAAATTTTATCACCGTGTAATAAAATGCTTGTTAGCTGTTTGATTTTCCCTGGTTTTATAGAATGACATTGTGCAAGTCATGTTGAAATCAAAAGACTTAACCAATCCTAATGTTACTGTAAGAGTATGTGGAAGGAGAGATTGTCTGCTATTTTAAGAGCTTTTCAATGCAAAAGGCAATAATAAGAAACGGGGAAAGCCATAAACAAGAATATAAAGAAATACAAACCTGACGGACAAGTAAGGGAGGCAGTAAAGAGAACCAAACCTGGTCACTCACACTAATCAATAAGTTACGTGAAATATGGGAATGTTGATTAAATT
This sequence comes from Aegotheles bennettii, assembly GCA_013398125.1. Lineage (NCBI taxonomy): Eukaryota > Metazoa > Chordata > Aves > Caprimulgiformes > Aegothelidae > Aegotheles > Aegotheles bennettii. The sequence goes on along the minus strand of VZRW01009800.1, from coordinate 13,218 downwards.
AAGATCATCTGGTGAAGAATCCTGTCAAATGGGTTGCTGAGGAAAAGATAGAAGCCATAAACTAAATATGCATAGAGACACAAACCTAATAGGCAAACACAGTGGAAGCAAAGACAAGAAACAAACCTGATCAGCTATATTAATTGATGAACAAACAAGAAACTGCAGGCAAACGCATACATTGCAATTGGTAAGGTTTCAAATCTGAGGGTGCAGAATGTTGAAGATGTTGGTGGTACTATGTCAATGGAAAGCCAACATCCAGGGCAAGGAATGAAGAGAAGAACAGACAGAATAGAGTATAAAAGGGACTGGTTGTGCGTAAAATGGAGCTGGTCAGTAGGCCTGTCTGAGCCCTATGCTTGGTCATCACAGTCTGTTCTGTCTTCTTATTAAATCCTTCCTCACTTACCTCTCTTTGTAATCTCACCCTCTATACTGCGTGTGTCACTGCTGCAAGGACCAAGTGGCAGCTACTGGGGGTACTAGTGTGTGTGGACTGGGTGCCAGTTACTGTAATCACAACAAGGGTGTAGGTGCCCCTGGAGTATGGTGTCAGCTACAAGAGTAAGTTAGGGTGCTGGTGCCAGTGACTGGAGTGGGTGGGCGTCTTCAACCTCCAGCCACTGTGAGGCAATGGTGTATGTCCCAAAAATCATCTTCTAGAAAGGAACAGCATGAGTGAGTTGAGTGAGGGGCTTAGCATCAGTGGAGTAGGACCACAAGCCACACCCCACATGCCTGATGCTGGCTGATGGATGTCAAGTGTCCATATCACTCCCAAACTGGGTGTGCATGGGGAAGTGGTGCGTATTCACTAGCAAACTGTCTGAACTCACCAGCAAGTAGTAGGCACTGAATATGGGCAGGGCTGTCAGGTGGGTAGAGGGTCTGTGCTGGTATTCAGGAGGACCTGTGGGTGCGAGTTGCCCATGGGACAAGTGTGTGAGTGCACGTGTCTATTTGCAGTGAACACAAAACCGGACCAGACAGCAAGTAGGGGACCTGTGGGGCGGGTAAGAGGGTCTAGGTTCTGCAAAAGTATGTTGGGCAGACAGAGGGGCTGTGCCAGTGCTTGGGGTTTCCATGATTGTGCATGTGCATGTGAACCTGGAAAGTGTCATATGTGTACCGGTACAAGTGATCTTCAGTCTCTGCCAGCCTAACAGGAGGAAGGGACTTGGCTGGCTGTGCTTATGTCTAGTGTGAGTCCTATATGTAGGTGTTCTTGATGCAGTGCCTTCTCTGTGATCATCTGTGTTACTGGCCATGCCACTGACCTCTATGTGTGTCTCTGGGATACATGCTTAGCTTTCCTACTGGATGAACCTTCAGCAACCGTGTCCCTCAGTCTGAGCAGAGACCTCAGGGCACCCAGACTGAAGTCCAGTGGCCAGGCAAGGTCAGAGTCCTGTGTCAGGCTTGCTGGAGGTGCTGGCCATGCTTTTAACATCTCTGAGTAGTTACAAAGTAAATAAGGAGATTAAATAACCACCTCACTTTAGATTTTTACAATCTAGCCATCTATATCTCATCTAACTCTCAAATAACTTGTGGGTCTGGTGCCAGCTTCTGGGGCCAAGTGTCTGTATCATCCCCAAATGAGCTGTGAATGGGGGTATAGTGTGTATTCATGAGCAAACTCATTATAATCTGTAAAATGGAACAGTCACCTTGGGAAGTCAATTCATCTCACCTTAATGTGGATGTCTAAAGTAAGTCAGATAAAGTTGTGCCTTAAAAGGGCCTAGTTCTGTTTATTCACTATAAGGAGAACCCAAACAGTCCAGGTGTAGTTGTCTACACTGCAGATGTCTACAGTTAGGTGAGATGAATTTCATCACAGATACCAGAGGTGTCACCAAGTAGAGCTGCTCTGAAGCTGATCCACAACAGTGACAGATTTCAGCAAATGGGGGTTTTCCTGAGCCAGTGGAATGTCAGGGGAATGGAGAGACATGCTAGGGCCTGGCAGCTGACAAGCCCTGGTCATTGCCAGAGCAATGGTGCCAATGCCTATAGAAATTCACCTGGGGAGTGTGAGTGACCAAGAGTGATGTGAGTAGAGTGGGAACCTCAACAGTGTGGAACCTCAACATGAGCATGGGGTGACAATTTGCACTGCAATTCTCACGGAAGGGCACACAGGAAGGGGGTGCAGGAAAGGTGTAATGATCACAGTAGCTCAAGGCGTGAGTTCAATTGGTGGTTGTCATCTTCTAAGAAGGAGATTAGATATGGTATTGACCTGAAGGAAAACTGTTCTCAGAACTCACCAGAGTGGGGGTGGCAACCCAGGCAGAGCTCACCCAAAAAGCTGTCCAGGTCTCAGACTGCAGGGAATGTCACAGGGAAAGCCTTTTACTGATAATGGAAGGCAATAGTGGGAACAGTTGTGTGGGGTGTGAACAGGTGGACGATTTGCTAAGCCTAGTGGCAGAACTTCAAGAGGAACTAGAAAGGTTAAGGAGCATCAGGGAGGCTGAGAAAGAGATAGACTGGTGAAGCCGTGGTCTTCCCTCTCTGAGGCAGAACATCCATCAGCCACTAGAAAAAAAAACCCAACAAAATCAAGGGAACCCTGTACCCTCCCCTCCCTAGGCAGATGGCAGCAACTTAAATGAAAGGAGTGAATTGATGTGAGTACATGCTCAGGACCATAGACAAATCCCGTCCTTGCCCACTTGGTCTTCCTGGGTGCCTCTGTACAACAGATATGAGGCTCTTAATGTAGAAGGCTAGCCAAATGGATAACGGGGATGATGGTCCATCTAAACCAAAGGTGTCGTCATGGCCAGAATAGCCTACTTCCCCATATTACAATCACCTCAAACAGAAAGAAAAGATAGGTTATAATGGTAGGTGACCCCCTTCTGAAAGGAACAGAGGGTCTAATATGCAGAATGGACCCTTCTCTTAGGGAAATCTGCTGTCTCCCTCGGACCCATGTTAAGGACATAATTAGGAAACTTCCTAGCCTTGTGTGGCCCTCAGACTACCCCCCACCGATGAGACAAGAAGAAACAGGTCCAAACTAAAACACATGAAATTCCATCTTAACATGAATAAACCTTTTTTTTTTTTTTACTATGAGGCTGGTTGAACACTGGGAACTGGTTGCCCAGAGGTGGTGTTGTGTCTCCATCACTGGAAAGATTCAAGACCTGACTGGACACAGTCCTGGCCAACCTGATCTAGGTCACCCTGTTTGAGTAGGGATTTTGGACCAGATGATCTCCAGAGCCTCCTTCCAACCTAAGCAGTTCTGTGATTCCATAAAAAGTCTTTTTTTTCTTGCGGGTGCAGACTTTAAATTTTACTGTGTAGGTCTCCTCCTCTTTCAAGTTAATAAAGTGCCTCTGATCGTTTTAGCATGAGTAACAGAAGTAGTTGAGCAGTAGCACACCATTAATTTCAGGATTAAGCCCTAGATGACTGTAGACTGAAAGAGACCAAACCGAACATTTGTGACTTTGGTAGGTTCATCTCTAATTAGTTAGTCTGAAACCATTACCACACAGTAACCGGTCTACTAAATAGAAATGGAGATACAAGTTAACAACAGTGTTGCATCTGTCTCCGGCAAAGACTGGATCATTAATGAATTAAATGCTACCTTTTTTTACAGAATATCTGAAATACTTATTTACATTTATATCAGTTCTACATCACTATTTACGATCTTATTATTGTGGTTATTGTTATTGCAGTTTAACCTTGCACTTTGTTAGTACCTCAAAACAATCCCAGCAAATAACCTGAGGAATTCTATCTTAGTAAATTTTCAACATAGACCATAATAAAATATCATAATATTATGGGAATTTTGCTAAATTTCAGAGCAAACAGATTTCATTAACTTATGTCAAGTATCTCCTAGTATCAAGGCCAAGTTTATTGCTGCTCCTTTTTCTCAAAAACTGAAGGAAAAAAACCCCAAAACCTTTTACATTTAACATATTCAGAAGTTAGCATATTCTCACTCTTCTGTCAGTTCTCTGACTTCCACAAACACATTATACTGGAGAGAGAACTGTAGTGATGGACAACTTCTGTAATGACCGCTTTCCTCTTTATTCAAAGAATCACAGATTAGACCGGTCCTTAGAGATGACATATCTTAGTTCATTTTTCAGTCAGTCTTTGAGTCCATAACACTGTTTTGATCTCCCATTCTACAATATTTTACTACATCTATCCATTGCTATTATTTTCTTTAGCTAAGGGCAAGCTTATCTAAAAACTGGTAAAGTAAGGAAACATAATATAAGTGTATTTTAAGAAGACACCTTTCCCCATTTTGTCATTTGCTCTTTTTTCTTCTATGACTTTCTGATGTTGTTGAATTTACATTCAGTTATATACATGAATTAATCATTTTAAACTGTATTTATTATCAGTTTCAATGCATTTCAATAGAACTACTTTCTAATCAAATCATATGACTCCAAATTAACTTTAAACTTGTCCTTAATGAATCAATATTTGGCAAGTTTCTTAATCTTTCACAGAGAAAATAGTCTTTCCACTACTATCTCAGAGGTAATAAATGCAACTATTATCAAGAACTGGATTCTAAAGGTAGACCTTTTCCTTCTAGAATACCTTGGAAATATGAACTCATCTTCCAGTTCACAGAATTCCTTACACAAACACATGGTGGACCAAGGGGTCTCAGTACCTGAAGCCAGAGGACCATGACTGCTAGAAGGATCAACTCACAGTGGACCCTGAACTTGTGCAGGATCTACTTCTTCATTTGGATCCCTACAAATCTATGGGGCCTGATGGGATTCATCTGAGAATCCTCAAGGAGCCAGCTGATGTCATTTCTAAGCCTCTCTTGATGATTTTGGGAGTTCTTGGGAATTCAGAGAGGTCCCAGTTGACTGGAAGCTGGCTAACATCATTCCAATTTTCAAGAAGGGCGGAAAGGAGGACCTGGAAACTACAGGCCAGTCAGTCTCACTTCAGTTCCCAGTAAAATTATGGAAAAGATAATTTTTGAAGGTATTGAAAAAATCCTGGAGGACAATGCAGTCATTGGTCACAGCCAACACAGCTTCATGAAGGGAAAGCCCTGCTTGTCGAACTTGTTTTCCTTTTATATCAAGGTAACCCACCTAGATGATCAAAGAAAGCCAATAGATATAACCTTTTTGGACTTCAGCAAAGCTTTTGATACTGTGTCTCACAGTATCCTTCTGGACAAAATGTCCAGCATACATCTGGACATGATGGGTGTGCAATTGGCTCACAGGTCAGGTGCAAAGAGTGGTAGAGAATGGGAAAACATTAAGCTGGTGTCCAGTCATTAGCGGGGTTCCACAGGGCTCCATCCTAGGCCTGTTCCTCTTCATCATCTTCATCAATGACTTGGACACAGGACTTGAAGGAATTCTAAGCAAATTTGTTGATGATACAAGATTGGGAGAAGCTGTCAACTTCTTTGAGGGCAGACAGGCCCTGCACAGAGACCCCAACAAATTAGAGGGATGGGCAATCACCAACCATATGAAGTTTAACAAGGGCAAGTGCCGGATTCTGCATCTAGAATAGGGTAATCCTGGTGGTATACACAGATGAAGAAACAAGTGGCTGGAGAGCAGCATGGCGGAGAGCGACTTGGGGGTCCTGTCTGATGGCAAGCTGAATATGAGCCAACAGTGTGCCCTGGCAGCCAGGAGGGCCAACTGTGTCCTGTGTCAAGTTGGACTATATGCAGTAATACATTCTGCAGTTTCTGCATATAGACTAACTACTAACTAATTTCCAAACTTGCCTTTTGGCATTACAGGGTTACTGTAGTTATTTCTGTACAAAGTTTGTAAAAAAAACCCCAAGAAATTCTTGTTTTAAAGCTATGTATATTACTGTTGTCTGATATCAGAACTGGTACACAAATAAAACAACCTTTAGCTAAAGTAGATGACAGTTGATCATTCAGAAATCTCCCCTGGGAATGAATACCCTTATATCTTTTACTGACTTCCAACATTTTTTTCTTTCTGACCAGATTTCTCTGTATTCAAACAGAAGTCTCATTGTAGGATCCAAGATAATTTTGATAAAGTCTCAATTCTTACCTCAGTTCTTTTCTGAAACTCACACTTAATTTTACTCTAAACTTTAAAGGCCTGTTTCTACCAGCCAGCAGTCCTTCTGCCATCTTCTCAAAACACTACGAAAAGAAAATTTAGCAAAGTTCCTACAGACCACAGTTTTCTATTTACTGAGTGTTAAGCCTGAACAAAAATTTTCAGAAAGCTTTGTAAGGCTTCTTGGGAGAAATTCAAGACACAAAACTCTATCCTGTAAACAGTACTCAGAGATCCTTTGAAGTAAAACTTATTAGTGATAATATATGGCAATCATTTATTCTGTGTACTCCATAAAGTATGTTTAGTTTCTTCCTTTGCTTAACATTCACAAGACAAGAAGCTTTTATTTGTTTTCCAGATTTACAAAGAAAATCTTGAACATTCAAAATGTTCATTTCAACTGTGGAATTCACTCCAGTTTCAAGACATTCTGAAATTAAAACATTCTTCTCTTTGAGCCTTGTGGCTAGTTTCTGGGGCTGTGATTTTGCATATATTTCTGTCATCTAGAAAGCTGGCTTAAACTGGCTTTCTTTCCCCTCATTCTGGGAACCCTGACTGCCCATTCATATCTCTACACCACCTTCTCCATCTTGGTAAAATTATTTGTTCCATTGAGAACCAGAATGATGAACTGATTTGAGTTAACTACAACCCTTGTTTTTGGTGTAGAATGGGGAAATACGAAATTTGCTCCCATAAAACTGTCAGAAGAACCAAAGGTTAAGTCTCTCCAGCAAGATTCCATCACCTAAAAAAAAAATCTTTATGTGCACACTATCCATTTCAACCTTTCTGTCACTCACGTGACACACAGATGAAATATGGGATATTCCTCAAAACAGAGGAAGGGAGAAGGGAAATTTGTTAATTTTAAAAAGCAAATATCTCTAGCATTCACTTCAAGATGAACTCTTGTACTACTTTGACTTTAATTTCTATATAGAAAATGCTGAGTTTCATAATAAAAATATGATATGTGATTTGTATTTAACTTCAACTAGTGTGTACTGGATCAAAATTAGTACCATGAGAGCAATATGATTAATTTTTAAGCTTTAGCATAGTAAGCATAAATTAAATAAATGTATTTCATTTATGTTTAGATAAGACAAATTAATTTTTATCAGTCTTTTTATGTCTTAAAGATATGTACAACAGAATCAAGCAGACATTACTTGTGTAAAAAAAAAAAAAAAGAAACAACAAACATGGTTCTATTTTCCATTTTCTTTTCTTTTCTAAATAGATATGAATTTCCCTTTCCAAACACTTCAAAATCTAATTCTGCTCTGTTCATTCAGGCAAAAAGCTTTACTAAAGGGACTGTACTGAGAATTTCACTTTCACTGAGACCAGGATTTTTAGTCCTAAGGTCCACCTACTCTAACAACCCTATAACTGAATAGTGAAACTTGCGGCTGAATGGGGAAAGCACCAAAATAAGTTCATGACCAGGTAATGAAGAAGATCAAAGACATGGAATTACTCCTGCAAAGAGTATGACCACACAGGGCAGTGCTCCTTCTTGGAATTTAGGGAAAGGGATACTTTAGGTGGAGATGATTTATATTACCTTATCATGATGAGAAATATAATCATATTTATAATATGATAGTGAAAATATGACAGATATGACAGAAGTCTATAAAACCATGAAAAACATTAAAAACATGAAAAGGATGGTTTGGGATTGATTACTTACTCTTTTCATATGAGACCAAGGAGATATGAGACAAAGATAGTAAGAATCAAGATCCAAGAGTCAAAGAGAAATGGCCCTTATTTTATCAAGAAGCTATAGAGCTCCTTGACTGAAGGTGTAATGGATGGCTCATGAGGTACAGTGAAACTGGATGAGTTCACATAAGAGAAATCTTCTGTGTATTGCTAATATATTAAATACTTAATATCAATAGGTGGTTATTGGCCACTTTTGGTGGCAAGATCCTTTCAAAATATACTTCTGTTCTCATTTATGTTGGTCATATCTATGTTATTCTAACTTTTGATGTAAGAAGTTCTGTTATAAGAAGTTCCACAGGCACAATCAAACTCCCACCTGCACACACAGAGTTTCCTTTAAATCATGTCACATAGCATTTCCGTTTCCTAAGCATCATAGCAAGTTCTCCTTAACTATAGCTTGGGGTTATTCTTTAAAAGATCTCTGCTCATATTTGCAATGAAATACTGTTTTCAAATCGCTGCCATTATATATTGGCTCATCATAACACATCTATGCTTGGAAACCATTCTTTCTCCTCCCATATTAGGTGCACAGCAACTATCACAGGTCTTACTTGTTTTCAACACGATCAGCAGGCCAAAGAGGTTTAATCTCAAATTTTTTACATCCTCTTGAGGTCTTTGGAGTGGATAGCAGAGCTCATCTGTCAGCAAAATACAAATACTTTGGACAGTTTTTCAATGTTCTGGTCAACTTGTACCATGACTCTCACCTGTTCCTGTGTCATCTCACTAACTTTCCTTGAATATGGACAAATGCTGTATGTCCTCATAACATTTAGAGAAAGATTATCTGTCAAGTGATGCTCCTACCTTTACTGTCTGCAAAGTTTTTGGACAGAATCTTTCACTTTAAACATATGCTTCATTCTCCAAGAAGTTTTAAAGAGCAGCAACAGTAGCAATGGGATTGTCAGTGTTATGTTTGTTGGTTTTTTTAAAAAAAATCTGATAATGACTACTCCAGGGACAGACTATTGTGAATACTTTTTCTTTAGCACACTAATATCATATAAAAAGCCTACATCCTGCCTGTGAATTATTATAATGTGGTGGTTATTAAAGCTGTTTTAGTGTCTCGGATCCAAGGCAGATTTTGTGGTCTGGCGTTATTAGATTTTCCCTCACTTATAATAATGATGCAGTGTAATTTTAGATGGATACAACAAATAATCTATTACTGATATTTACAACAAGCAGTAACTATGTGAAAGAAGATATGGCATCAGCTAAAGTGTGATCATAATCAATGCTTTTCATTATTTGCACAATACTCCAGTAAAAGAGTTTACTGTTCTAAATTGTGCTATGCTTTCAATATTGTAGTCCTGAGGGTCATATTGGAAAAGGCTTGCCAGATCTACAGGATTAGTATTTTACTATTCATCACCTGCATAGCTTAGACCACCAGAACACTAATATGCATTCTGCTAGGCTAAATTTAGTAGACACTCATAGACAATGTGATGAACATGAAAAGAACTGACAGTAATGAACACCGTAGCAAAGAGCTGCAGCTACTGAGTAGCAAACAGCCAAATATTACAAATTAAAGTTCTGTATGCCACAAAACTCTTTCAAGAAGATCTGGGAGCTTAGTATCATCCCACTAAACCCAATTCCAAAGAAGTCAAACTTTCATGATGAAACTTCTTAATTGCTCCCAGTGGAAATACATAGAATTGGCCAGGTCTGCTACAGATGAGGCCCTTTTAGAAAGGAAAGGAAAGAAAACAATCAGAGGTTTCACAATGTACTGAGTGATTGTGGACTCTGTCTGGTGCTAATTCAGTAGTATGTGTACTGCTGGATGAGCCATTTGTCTTATTATTAACAGTCACATGAAGGGCATTGAAAGAGAAAATAAGCAAATGAATTCTTGCTCTGTGACCAGGGTATTTATAATGTGTAGTATACTGATTTACTAAGCTGTGCCATATATTCTACTGAAAATTTGTTTAATACTGCAGAGTAAGCCATAGTTTTCTCTGGTCATAGAGAAAAATCTGAATTTGTTTGAGTATTGTGAGAGTTGTGCACTATATTCACAAAATAGACAGCAACACATCACTATAAATTAATACTATATTTGCTAGCAGACATTGGAGACAACTGAGAACTGCATTGCCTTTGATAATTACTGGAAAGGAATACAGCATTCCTCTCAAAGAAATTGGTTCATCATATTCAGTGAGCCAGATTTGGAGCTTGTATACATTTTAAACAGACTATAATCTCCAGCTGTGTTTGATTCTGTCAGATCAATTTCCATTGAAAGCTAATCCTAAACTACATTTTGTTTTCATTTCTAGGACTTTACCAGTTAACGAAACAGTTCAGAGCATGCATCTGAGCAGTGACCTATGGTCATTTATACTGTAAAATTGTTAATATATTCCTTGTTCTCTTTTGGATTGGGCCAGCTAAATTTTCTGGGCATTTACCAGGCATGGCTCAGAAGGAAGGATGTGCCAGGGTTCATCTTCAATTGTCTATGTGGATGCAGACTTCCTGTCCTGTGCAGCAAGAGTGTTCAGCTGTGTGCACACAAGCCATGCCAACCACTTGGTCTCAAGGCAGTATAATGGCCCTTGAATGTTTTATTTTAATAGCATAGACATAATCTACACGAACAAAGCACATTTACACCACATAAACTTTACCATCAGGAGTAAAGTGCAGGCTGGGTAGCTTATTAATGTTTTCAAGGTAATATTCATCTTTTCAGTCCTAAACTAATGGGCAGCTCTATAGTAGAAGTAAAAGTCTCGGCTCTTCCATGTACCTGTACCTCAGTGTTAATTTGGACTCGTTTTGTACTTTCACACTTCTCCTATAATGTCTTCATTAGTGTTGTCTCCCCCATCCTCCATTCTCTTCTCTACACATTGTTGGAAGATGCTGCTGTATACCATGTCTGGCTATTCACTGTAATCATTATGAGAATTCTTAATGCACAGCTAAGATTTTCTTTGACTCTATATCTGTCTGTACTTGGCACTCTGGTTCATACTAAAAGAAAAATGTTTTCCTCTCCCAAATATAGCCCTAGTATACTTCTGCCATTGGTATTTGATACCACTGTAGCTGTTGATACGTAAAAGGAAAATTAAAATAATATATTGTTCTTACAGTTCTGAGATATAAATGATGGCATGGACCATGGTGTCCCATGGCAGTTCTTACAAAGCTGTTCCCTGAGGCAGTGGCTTATCTCAAATTTAGAGGTTGTTCTTCCCCAACAGATCTATAAAAAATAAAACAGTACTTTTATAAGCCTGTCATTCCCCTTNCCAGTCGCCACGTGGAGCCAGCCGCGAGGAGGCCCAGCTTTTAGCTACCAGCCTCGCCACGTGGTCTGCAGCATTCGACTGCATCAGGTGTTGGGATTTGGACTCTCTTTTACCCCCATCGGCTTTGCAGTGAAGGACTTTTCGTGGAGCTTATGTCGGTGGTCATCGGAGTTCGGGTTGTATATATTTTTGTATATATACATTTTCCCTTTTCCCCCACCTGTTACTCCCTTTCCCTGTGCCATTAAATTTGTTATAGTTTTAATTTCCAACCCTTGAGCCTTTCTTCCTTGCTCCCCTTCTATTTTCTGGGGGAGTGATAGAAACAAAACTCTGTCTAGGTTGTGGCTTGCCCTGGCCATTTGCTAAACCAAGACACCCCTGTACATAATCTTAGCAAGCAATGGCCTGAGAGTCATGCAATCTGGCATACAAGACAATGAGTTTATGGTATCATCATCAGAAAGTCAGTTCTAGTGGGCTCTTGTTTAACTTGCTGGTGCTCTTTTCAAATGTGATTGCTTACCCAAGTGTGAGCTGCTTCACAGTGGTATGAACAAGCAATCCAGAAATTATCAAAACTGACAAACTTCTAATTACCTTAGAATGTTAAAGGCAGTATAACACGAATATATCCAATTGTTATGGATATCAACAGAAAATCCCAGTAAATACCATTTTCCTTTTAAAAGCTACCCCTCTGTGAATAACAGAGAAGCCAAAATTCAGTTTACTTAGTCCCCATCTATATTTTCATATATTGACAGTAAAACAGGGATGTTATTTTTACCATGCTGTCTGCAAAGTTCTCTGTGTTCTCATAAGATCAGGCAAACTTACTTCCCGTAGTCAACTGCAAAGAGAAATTTTGTAAGTCGTAATGAGGTCTGGTTGACAGTGAATCCTGGGCTTGATGGTATTCTAGCTCTATTATCTTGTCATGCGTCATTCAGTAAGAAAATATTCATGCCATATTTCCTTTGAGCTATTTTTGAATACATTTTGTCTTCACAATCCTTTTGCATTCTCAAGACAGAGAGAAGAAAAAAAAAAAAAGAACTATGTTTAATCTTACTAGATTCCTTCCTTGCCATTTGAACTTGCTCTCATCCCAAATACTTCAGCAAACACAGAAGTGTTGTTGCTGGATAATTCTATACTCACTTGACGCATTACCTTCAACACCACAATTGTGTTCATTGTTAATTTTTTTAAAAAATATATAAATTACCTTGTCATCACTACAGTTTTTGCAGTTCTGCCTTAATGACTACTTTTGTAGTGACCATTACAATACTTATATCTAAAAGGCTATATGGTTTGTGCTCAATGATCATCCTACTAGTTAGGTTCCTGAAGTTCAGGAAATTTATCTTCCCAATGTTGGGTATGATCCATCTCTAAATATTGCTTGCAGTAAAAGCTTATTTTGGCTTGCTATTCTGATGATATAACTGTAAATATATATAATTACATGCATATATAAAGATTTAAATACTGTGTGCTTTTTAAAATGTATGTGTCTCTGTGAAAGAGGAAAATAAAGGAAAAAGAATGAGTATAAATGACAAACTACAGCTTACATGATCATTTAAATATTACAGAAAATTAAATGTGAATCAATGATTGGAGGACACGACTGGAATTGAGGAAATCCAGGCATCGATCCCAGTTCTGTCAGTGACTCTTTATATGACCTTTAATGTCCCAAGTAGATAGCAATACACTAAGTTTGAAAAGTTGACTTTAACCTTTATGCACTGCTGCATTCCTATCTTCAAAATAAAAATAACGATACTTCAAAAAATAATTTTGAATATACCTCACTATTCATGGGTGAAATATAAGAATCTCCTCATAGTTGCTGCCTCTTTGTCATTCTCCTTAACTATGTGAAAAGTAAAATACTCTTCTGCTGATCATACTCTTCAGCATCAGAATCAGATCCATCAATTTGCAGTGAAAGGAGAATTGCCTGGCTTGGAGAAGTTTCTGTCCATTCTAAAACAAGTAATCTCATCTTTACATGAATGTTGTTTTTTTCTTCTTGAACTGTTCCAGTGTTCTGTCACTCT